>JBBPBQ010020323.1:22953434-22973488 GCA_037974755.1 Cicer yamashitae
AAAAAAAAAGTGGATATTGCATTGAAAGTTACGCAAGTATTATTAATTAAATAGTACAATTGAAAAATATTACATTGAAAATAAAAAGGGTCCTTCATTTTAGGATTTTTTTTTTACAAATATGTCACTCATTGTGGGACAAAGAGAATAATTTTTTATAGAGACTAAAAATATTTTTAACTTAAAATAAATTACAAATAAAATTCTAAGGTAATTTTTTTTTTATAAAACAGTTTTTAGTTTTTTTTTTGACTAAAAACAATATTCATTCATTCAAATTGATAAAAATTATATTAACCGAGAACAATACAATTCAAAGTAGCTAAAACTGAAAATGATGAATCTGCATTCAAACTCACAACATCCAAGTTGATTGCATAAAACGAAAAAAATGTCTATAAATGTGATAAAACCTGCGTATATTACAAAATTGAAGTGCCTGAAATACTCATGTATTCAGAGCTATAACATTAAAGAAGCCAAATACATTGATTGAGTCTATGTTGAATTGAAACTAATATGTCAATCTGAACCAAACGAACTCCTCAACAAGATAGGAAATCAAAATGCCACACCAAGACGGAAAAAAAAAAGTCGCACTAAGATGATGAAATCACGAAAAAGAAAATAAAATATATGTGAAAATCACTTATTTAAATAATAGAGAATAAATAAATGATTTAGAAGGAAGATTTTGGACCAAAAATTGGTCATAAGTCCTCCCTCTTAAGTGAAGAAAAGAAAAAAGGAAAACAAAGAGAAAAGTTAAGAGCATCAACAATGAAACTCCCAAGTTTTAGGTGATTAAATGAGTCTCGCTTGTACACATAACTTATTTTATAATTTTTTAATCATACTATTTTATAAGTACCATTATCTCCAACCCAACGCTTCAACAAATTTTTTCTAAATGAGTCCCACTAATAACTTTATATCCTTACCTTTCAACAACATTCGTTTATTTTCATACAATTAATTATGTAAGACCTGCGGAAAAATGAAAAGAGTGTTTCCATAGCCATATGCTTATTTGCAATGGTGCTTGTTAGGGGAAACAGCTTATTTGCAATGGTGCTTATTAGCCTATTAGGGAAACACTCTCATTGTAGAGGCTATAAGCAAATGAGTTTTAGTTAAGTATTAGGGTTTTAGTTGGTTTATAAAAAGAGAAATACAATATTTACTATATGGTTAAATAAGTTTTTGGCCTCTATAAATATCTACTATTATATTTAGTTGGAATATTTACTTTCTTTAAAAAATTTCTTTAAACAATAGTTCATTAAATATTTTTCGTCAACAATTGTGGTCCCTACTTTTAAATCAATTCATGTGTATCGTGTGAAATTTTAAATGATTTTTTACATACGTGTTCTGAACATTATAATCGTCTCTCACACAAAAATTTAGAATTTTTTAAGAAGTGATGAATTAAATATTAATTTTTTAAACTTTTAACTTTTAAAAATTTATATTTAATTTATTTTTTTGTCAAAAAATTCTAAATTTTTGTAGGAATTTTTTTTATAATACTATAAATATATATGCAAAATATCATTCAAAAAATTGAATGATACATATGAGTTAATCAAAAAGCAGAAACTGAAATTATTGATAGAAAACATTTAAGAAATCATTATTTAAAAAAATATTATAGGACTAAAATTAAAATGTAATATATTTATAGAAACTAAAAAATTATTTAATTTTTATTATAAATAAAAAATAATATAGTACTGAAGGTACATCATAATATCATGCACTTGTTTTCAATCCAACGTACATAACAAGTGATGCACCCATAAATAAATAAATAAAATCAGACCTGATGGCACACTACCTATTAAGGTCTCCAATGTCCCACCCTAGACGGCGGCACCCTAACCTATTAAGATCTCCAAGTCCCACCCTAAACGGCGGCACCCTTGCGATTACATACAAATATATTTGAATCTTTTGTATCATAAAAAAGAGTAGATTAAAAAAAGTTCACGAAAATCCTCTTCTTCTCCTTCTTCACCTATGAACCGTTTATAGGTACTTCTTTCTCTCTCTGCTTTTTTAATGTCTATGAAGATAGAAGAATTTATCTGCATTTTTAATTTTTGTTTATCTTCTATATCAGTTTCGCCATATTTTAAATTTAATCATGAATTTTTAAGTTTTATCTTTTGAGTTTATTTGAAAATGATATTTTTTGTTATAATTTAATTTTAATTATAGAACTAATTTATTTAATCACTGAAGTCAAAATTTAATAGATAAATGTATCAAAATTATTAATTTAGTTAATTTTAATAAATATTGGGTGGTTTGTTTATGATTTGATTTTTTTGCTTAAAAATAAAAAGCTAGAAATAGTAGCTTCTCGCATTTGCATTTTGAATGAGAGATAAAAACTAAACACAATTAAAAAGAGAATGATGCAATTACCTATACCTTATTTTGAAAATCCTAAATTGCCCTCCGTGTTTTTTCTCTTTCACGTAGTGACCATTTTTTCTCTTTCCACGACATTCTTAGTTTTCTCATCTAGATTTTCATCTAGTAAATTTTGTTCACTTTTTCGATTTTTCTACATAGTTAGTTTTTGGTTGTGTATGTTTATTTATTGGGTTGTTAGGAGTACTCAATTACATTGATCAAATTTTAAAATGTGTTTACGAAATGGTTATTTTAGTTTAAAAAAATTGTATACAAACAAGTTAAAAATTATTTAAAAAAAAAAATCATTTTTATAATAATAAACAAACGGAAGTTAAAAAATTTAAAAATCTCTAAAAAATAATCTCTAAATTATTTAAAACAAAAATCATTTTTATTTAAGTTCAAACAAACGCACCCCCGTTATAGTAATGCTCACTAATTAGATAAAATTGTTAGTCAAAATCTTTACGATACACACTCGTTTTTTATAGTTCCGCACATGGAAATAATTGTTATATGATACTACTATAAATCTGTAAAAAAAAACTGATAATACTATAAATGTTTCATTCATCTCTTCTAGACTTCATTTCATTCTCTTGAAAATCCTCTTCTTCTATTTTATTCACCGATTATTATTAGTACGACACTCCCCCCCCTCTAATCTGATTTTGTTTACGATATGAAGATTATTCATTTCCTAACAAAATTGTGCAAAAATCTAAAATATCTCATTTCTTACGCACATAAACAATTCTCTATCATTATCGATTAAACCTTCGTCTATTACTTCCATCAATTGTTATCACCGACTAAATCAATAAACTCTTTTCCATTATTTCAATTTATTGAAAGATCTCCTCAATACTGAATTTAGTTTTTTAGTTGTTTGACTCACATACATTAGTATGGAGAACTGGGAATCTAAACCCTTGCATATCAATGTATTTGTAGATACCAATCAGACACTTACGGGACAAAATAACACCTATATTTTAAAACAGGTGAAATAGTTTATAGGGTAAACCACCGTTTTATTATATGAAAGTATATGACGCTGCCATTTTCGTTCCTTACTCAGAAAAAAAAAATCAAATTAGTTATTGAATTATCAAAATAGTCCCTGCAAAATATAATTTACTATCATAAAAGTTCCTAAAACATACAATTTATTGTCAAAATAGTTCATGACCGTTATAATGTCAAAGACTAAATTGATTGACATTTTGATAATCCGTGGACTAATTTGGATTTTTTGCTGAGTTAGAGACCAAAATGACAACGTCATATACTTTCAGGGACTAAAATTGAGGTGTACCCTAATTTATACTACATACGTTCCTTTTTATAAGCATATGATTTCAAGGTGCACTACAAAATTAAACAAAGATTACAAAATGCTAAAATGACAAATTTGTTAGCTTTCAAGCTATTGTTTCAAGTGCAAGAAATAGAAAATTATAGAATAGCATATGAGTTGTAGGACTTGTTTATTGAATGAATAAAGTGTGTTATTTATACATGGTCCATTCTAACTGTCCTCTAACTAACTAATTGAGTGATTAGTTAGTTAGTTATCACATACAACTAATACTTTACTTGAATTACACATTTTCTAATTCCATGAATGTTCTTGGTTTATCCTGATCATTATGGTTTTCCCAAAACATTCTTGGTTTCTAACACTTTCCCTTAATTCAAGTATCTAAGTGAAACTACACCTAGCATTTGCCTTAACTCCTCAAATCTATTTGTCCTCAATGCCTTGGTCATGATATCAGCCATTTGTACTTCAGTTTGACAATAAATGAGTTTAAGCTTGCATCTTCCGACTTGATCTCTTAAGAAGTGAAACCTTGTTTCAATGTGCTTGCTTCTTCCATGAGACATAGGGTTTTTTGCTAGATGTATTGCTGAGATGTTGTCAATCATCATTGGAATTGGACTGCATACATCCAACTTTAACTCTGTTGTCAATGATTCCAACCACAATGCTTGGCAAACTGCATTGGTGCCAGCAATGTATTCAACCTCGCATGAAGAAAGTGTTATGATTGACTGCTTCTTTGAGCTTCATGCTATTGGAGATTTCATGAACTTGAACACATAGCCTGAAGTGCTTCTTCTATCACTCTTATCTCCACACCATTTGAATCTGAATACCCCACCAAGTCTCCATTTTCATGCTTTAATTTTGTTGCAAATAGGATTTCATGCTCCAATGTGCCTTGAACATATCTCATGATTCTCTTAGCTACCAGCCAGTGAGATTGTCTGGGATCCATGAATATGTTGATAACTCCCACACAATAGCAAATATCAGGCCTTGTGTTACACGTCTCAGTAAACTCTATGCCCAGAAAATAGCTCAGTTTGTCTAAATCTTTCATTTCAAACTCATCTTTCATGATTTCTTTGAATTCTGCAATTGTCTTGTTGTTGCTGCCAGTTACCAACAAGTCATCAACATATAGGCATAGTAGGATCATTGTTGTCCCTCCATTCAGTATGAAATGCTTCACATAAACTCCATACTCCACTGTGCACTTGATGAATCCAATGCCAATTAGAAATGAGTAAATTCTTTTGTTCCAAGCTCTTGGGGCTTGCTTCAACCCATAAAGAGCTTTCCTTAATCTAAACACCTTATCCTCCTTTCCCTTAATCACAAATCCTGGTGGTTGAGAGACATATACCTTTTCTTCCAACAATCCATTCAGAAATGCAGACTTAACATCAAGTTGATACATCATCCAACCTCTAACATATGCCAGTGCTATTACTAGTCTGATTGTCTCAATCCTAGCCACTGGAGCAAACACTTCAGAGTAGTCTATGCCTGCCCTTTGTAACAATCCTTTGGCAAGCAATCTTGCTTTGTATTTAACAATTGTTCCATCTGAATTTAGCTTGAGTTTGTAGACCCATTTCACTCCAATTTGCTTCTGTTTTGGAGGCAAGTCAGTCAAGTAACAAGTCTGATTTTTCTCAATTGCCTTGATTTCTTCTATCATAGCTTCCTTCTAGGGTCCTCTCTTCATGGCTTCTTCAATATTTAGTGGTTATGTATTTGCAAATAAAGCAAAGTGTACTAGATCTCCACTGCTGTCAATTTCATTATCATTGTATACTTCAAATTCTCTTAAATGTGTTGGTGGTTATTTTGCTCTCTGAGATCTGCTTGACTCTATTCTTTCTTCACTGGTCTGATGATCATCTTGCACTTGTAAAGGAATCTGTGTAGGTTGGCTTGTGCTGCTGGTCACTTCTTCCCAGTCCCAGTGTTGGCTGCTGTCAATTTGCATCCAGTGCTGGCTGCTACTGGCTTTCTATTTCCAGTCCTAATTCTCTTGCTCAACGATTTTCACATCTCTGCT
Source organism: Cicer yamashitae (assembly GCA_037974755.1). Lineage (NCBI taxonomy): Eukaryota > Viridiplantae > Streptophyta > Magnoliopsida > Fabales > Fabaceae > Cicer > Cicer yamashitae. Next base: position 22,959,239 of record JBBPBQ010020323.1, read on the forward strand.
GACTACCGCCTTGCCTCTGATAGGACCATAGAGCTTGTATGCACCAATTGGATGATACCCAACCAAAATCATGGCTTCACTCTTGTCCTGCAGCTTTCTTCTTTCCTGGTCAGGCACATGTTTGAAACATAGAGCACCAAATGTCCTTAAGTGCCCTATTGTTGGTTTCCTACCACTCCAAACCTCCTCTGGCACCTTTTTTTGTTGGACATTTATTTAGGATGTATGCAGCAGTTGATGCAGCCTCACCCCAGAACTTGTGTGACAATTCCTTTTCCTTCAACATACTTCTAGTCATGTCTAGGATGGTTCTGTTTCTTTTTTCAGCTAGTCCATTATGTTGAAGTGTGTAGGGGCAATCATTTCATGTTCAATTCCATGCTTGACACAAAATTTCTCAAACTCATGTGATGTATACTCACCACCTCCATCTGTCCTTAACACTTTAACAGTTTTCCCACTTTGTTTTTCAACTTTCACTTTGAAATTCTTGAACATTTCAAATGCTTCATCTTTGGTCTTTATCAAATAAATCCACAACATTCTACTAAATTCATCAACAAATGTTATGAAATGCTTATTACCTCCTAATGATGGCACTTCAAATGGTCCACATATGTCACTATGAACCACTTCAAGAACGTTCTTCGCTCTTGCTCGCACTTGTGATTTAAAGGAATTCCTTGATTGTTTTTCTGCCATACACACTTAACAAACCTTCTTAGGAACATCAATCATAGGAATACCACTGACCAACTTCTTTGTTCCTAGCTGCTGCAAGCTTCTGAAGTTAAGATGACCAAATCATGAATGCCACAACCAATTTTCATCAATTGAGCTCACTGCCTTCAAACATTGGATGTCTGCAGCTTGTATGTTGATGACAAAAGTTCTGTTCTTTGAGAGAGGGGCCTTTAGTATCATCTTCTTTTGCCTGTCATACATCTCTAAAGCATCATCCTTCATGATCAATTGTCCTATGTTCAACAAATTGCTTTTCATTCCTGGCACATACAACACATTTCAATCACCATTGTTTTGCCATTTCTTCTCTTGATCACCATGTTGTCAGCTCCTTCAGCTTCCAAGGTTCTGTCACGAGCAAACCTGATCTTGCTCATTCTTGATGTATTAATATCCACCAGTCATTCTTTATGACTTATCATATGATTAGAACATCCAGTATCAAGAAACCAGAATTGGGATGAAGAATGTTCTTCGTTCGTGGTAGCCATCAACAAGACTGTGTCTGAGTCTGAATCTTCTTGAGCAGCACATGCCTCATCTTCTTCTTTCTTTTTCTGTTTTCCTCCTTTGCCAGACCAACATTCATCAACAAAGTGTCCAAACTTCTCACAATTATAACATTGCACCTTCTTCTTATCAAAGTTCCTTGATTTTCCTTTTGATTTACCACTTGAATTGTCTCCCTTTGATGAGGATTCAGACTTATCATCAGTTTTCTTGAACTTATTATTTTTCCATTTCCTTTTTTGGTCTCCGTTCTTGTAGGTTTGTGCTACCAGTGCCTGATCTCCATATTTATCCCCACTTCTTTCGTCCATTCTTAATTCCCGTGCTTATAAAGTGGCCTGCAATTCTTCAAGACTCAATTTGGAAATGTTCTTAAATTCTTCTATGGCAGATACAATGTGGTCAAACCTGGAATGCAAAGATCTCAATATTTTTTCACATAGTTTCTGCTCAGTAAGGTTCTCCCCACAGCCAACCATTTGATTGGTGATGCTCCCCAATCTTGAGATTAGATCAAACACCTTTTCTTGCTCCTCCATCTGCAGCAACTCGAATTGTCTTTGTAAGGTCTGCAATTTCACTTTCTTGACCTTGCTTTCTCCAGAATAATACTTCTCAAGAATTTCCCAGGCTTGTTTTGCACTTTTTGCATCAGATATCTTGTTAAAGTTGGTTGTATCAAGGCATTGATGAAGAATAAACGTAGCCTTGCAATTTTTCTTCATGTTTTCTCTAAATTTGAATGTTTGTTCCTCTGTTGGATTTGCAGCCAGTTCATCAAAGCCATTTTCTATGATCTCCATTACTTCTTGGAACCCAAACAATGCCCGAATCTGCACCCTCCATCTATCCCAATCCTTTCCATCAAAATGTGGCATGTGGGACGGAAAATTTCCATTGTTTGCACTTGAACTCATCCTCACTTCACTCGTGTTTGATCCTCACACTCTACTCATGTTTGCACTCTTTAATTTGGATCAATGAACCTTGCTCTGGATACCAATTATTAGCTTTCAAGCTATTGTTTCAAGTGCAAGAAATAGAAAAATATAGAATAGCATATGAGTTGTAGGACTTGTTTATTGAATGAATGAAGTGTGTTATTTATACATGATCCATTCTAACTGTTCTCTAACTATCTAACTAACTAATTGAATGATTAGTTAGTTATCACATACAACTAACACTTTACTTGAATTACACATTTTCTAATCCTGATAACGTTCTTGGTTTATCACGATCATTTTGGTTTTTCTAGAACATTCTTGGTTTCTAACAAAATTAACAATACAAAAATAACACCAACACCTAAAATCGCAACACCTAGAGAAACATACTACAATCACAAAACATAGCTATAATCGCAAAGAGGTCAAGGAATGAGAGCACCAAAAGAAAAGTCTTACGCCAAGTTTGCATTCTTTACTTTAGTTCACTTCCACAAAATCCACTTAATCTTTTCGAACATCATAAAAAGATATTAACTTAAAAATGATGCAAATAATAATTTTAATTAAATTAGACAATCACAAACAAATAATTAATATTTTTAAAAAATAAATTATTTATTGCAAAAAGAGTAAAAAATAATAAATCTGCGATTTTCTTTCTCTCATTTGTATTTTTCTTAATCAGTAAAACTAGTGAAATCCGAATTTTTTTTTTTTTTTTTGACATATGAAATGGGATATTTATACGGGTGAGTAGTATACAATTTCAAATAGAATTTAAAAGGTAAAACCGTCTCTGCCCTTTTTTCATCCATCACTCTTACCTTCATCCGTTGCTTCCATCAAATGTTAATTTCTCTTTGCAATCAATTTATTACAATTTATGTCAAGTCAGGTGCTTTTTGTTACTTGATTTAATTTTTTTTCTTGCGAAACTTCCTACAGGTTTGAAATGATTGCAAGCAAAACTTGGTTGTCTCATTTGGAGATGGAGAAATCTGTTGCTGCCACAAATGTAAAGGTTAGCAACCATTTACCCGATGATCTTGTCTTCCCTATCCTGTCTAAATTGCCTATAAAATCTTTGAACCGATTTGGATGTGTATGCAAATCTTGGACTCTCTTGTTTGAAAACCCTCATTTCCTGATAATGTATCGCAACTATTTCCTTTCTAATAACCATTCTTATTACGATGGTACTTCTATCCTCCTAAAGCATAGTGCTTTTACGGGTGAACCGGGTGGAATATTCCATTCTACATTGTATTTACTTTCTGGTGACAGGTTTGAGAATAGGGTCAAATTAGATTGGCCACCTCCATTTCACGAGGATGACAATTGTATTCATATTTTGAGTTCTGTTTGTGTTAACGGGACTCTTTCTCTCACACAAGGGTCAGGCCCGCACGCAAAATGTGTATTTTGGAACCCTGCTACAGATCAATTCAAGGTCATTCCACCTAGCCCTTTTGAGTCTGTACCTTATCATGACACTCTATTCGACTCTCATGGTTTTGGTTATGACCATGTTAGAGATGACTATAAAGTGATTCGAGAATTACATTTCTTTCTTGATTGCTACGCAGATGTGCCATGTGACGAACCTATAGGTTTCGCCCCGATGTGGGAGATATATAGCCTAGAAGTAATTCATGGAGGAAACTTGATGTTGACATGCCTCTTAATAGTGCGTCTGATGAAGTGTACGTGGATGGAGTTTGTCATTGGTGGAGTATAAATGATTACGGTAGTCTTAGTAATGTTGGACCATGTTTGGTGTCATTTGACTTGTGCAATGAGGTGTTCCTTACAACACCTTTTCCCTCAGACATGGTTGACCGTTTTGATATTTTGCACTTGGTGTTGTTAAATGGATCAATTGCTTTCATAATATATGATGAATCAACTACTTTTCACATAAGAATATTGGGTGAACTCGGTGTGAAGGAATCGTGGGCTAATGTCTTCATTGTCAAGCCCTTACCTTGCATTCAACATCCTATTGGAGCAGGAAAGAAAGGCGATATATTCTTGAGAAAAAATGATGATGAACTAGTGTGGTATGATATGAGTACCCAGACGATTGAGGAGCTTGGTGTTAAAGGAAGCCGAAGTTATTGTTCCATTGTAGTTTATAAGGAAAACCTTCTCCCAATTGTAGGTTTATGACTTTGGTCCTATGTTTTGGCTACAATGCTTAACATTTGAGGTTATTATTTTTCTTTATCCTTCCCTTATAATCCATATCATCCTGTTGTTTAATGTCATCCTTTTGTATAAGTTTTAAATATCTAGTCAAATAGAGGTGGAATAGTCTCGGTGTATCAACTTTTAGTAAATTATTATCATAAAAAGCTGCAACTCTCAATAGAAGTTTCATATATTTTCTTCTAGTTCCGTACAAGAATATTGGTAGTTTGATTTTTTTTTTTTGCAAGTTGTTAGCACTTTTTAAATAGATGCATTTGATAATTTTCAACATTAATCCTTAGTGCTTTGCTACTGTGCTTTCTCTCGTTAATCCTTTACGAAGATAAGCAGTAAGCTGAAAGGGATTGGATGTCATACAGAAGCCATTAAACTTTGTGGTTATAATGCAAACCTATACTATAATAATAGGGCTCAAATGTATCTTGATTTTTCATTTAGTGTTTCATTGTTTTGCACGTTTTCTCTTAGAGAGCCTTTTAAATATTTTGATTTGATTTCTCTATTCATCATGTTCTGTATGAGCTAGAGACATATTGTACAAACCATAGTTCTTGTGTAAAAGGTGACTTCTGTTTTTAAATAAATTTTTCTGTGAGATGAATACTTAGTTAAAATTATTAAAAGTAATAGACAAATACATATTGATTGTATAGTTGGATGCAACAATTTTCATCCTTCAATTTATAAAATATCTCCACTATGCTCTTTTGAGAATTAAAATAAGGAGAAAAAGAGTGATGGATATTCATGAGAAGATGTAGGGTAAATATACTTCATGTACACTTAATACAAAGTTCTTTTAAGATACTTCAACATGTCAATTCCTGTGTACAGCAACATCCTCTGTTTTTATATGATTTACCAAGAATGTGAAGGCATATTTTCATAGAGGTATAGCTAAAGAGATGCTAGTGAGTAGTCTCTACAACTACAAGGAAGCAATTGATAAATTTTTCTGCATCTTATCAGAGCAGCCACACAAATACACATCACTACACAATCCCCAGTGCTTTTAATATTGGATATAGTTTATTTTTATCTTTATCTATCCAATCATTTCCTTTTTGATGGTGGAGGGTATTACTTCTGCTAATTGACATTTTGTTTTGATTTACGATATTGATGAATAAGTTATGTAGACATTAGTTGAACGAAGTGGTTGATGGTGAATCAAACAGCGTAGATATGCAGGCTATAATACTTCAAAATACTCCTTAAAGTATCATATTATATTGAAGGTAAGCAGTAGTTAAACATGTCAATGGTATCCCTCATGGATACTTCGTAAACCTTGGCACAACTATTTGAAGACATGGCTCAATCACCAACAAGGAAGATAAGAAGCCATTTAAGTAATTTGGTGTATTTTTTGTAATTATTTAAGGTTAGTCCTGTGCATATCAGCTGGCACAGCCTTTTTCCTTTTTTTGGCCAATGTCCTCAGAGACTGCAAAGGCTTCTGGCCAAATATTTGTCTATGGAGCATTGATGTGAGTTCAAATGTTGGTTTTGTAACATGTTATTTAATCGTAAGGGATACTAATGTGATGTCTGCATGTACTTACAAATCATCTATCTTGCATTTCTTCACCTATTCCCCATAAGAGACCAGACCTAACATCCCCATTTCCCATAATTTGATGTGTGATTGAAAAATTGAGAATCATCGTTTGTTGATCGTATTTCTTGACCTTTCTGTTATAATTGGTATGTTGGTCTTTGAACCTGTTACTCGTTCAATCACAATGTTATCTGGGAGCCAAGGTGCATGGAAGACATTTAGATCTGCATGATATAGCTATTATTAATGTTCTATATTGTCTAGCTTGATAATCAATTGTCCCAATTATTGCTTTTACTGATATTGTTGCAGTCAAGGCACAACACCAGATGAGGCACATATGATATCAGCTTTTGGGGGGACAGGTTAATCTTTTTGTGTATTGTGAATTACTTGCATGCCTTTTTTTCTTTCTGCCTTTTTGTTCTTAAAACAAAAAACCTGAGTTCCTAGATATTGTACTTTTAGAAGGTACTTATTCCCCAGGTACTGGGCTCGAATCCCACAGAAGGTAAAAACTCGCTATTTCCAACGGTGGAAAAGGGGGGGCGAGAAGGTTGTGATTAACATCGCCGATAACGGTAAAGGTCGGGATGTTACAAGTTGAGACTTATTAGGCATATTGTTCATGGACATCTTATTAGTAAGTTGGGACTTATTTTGCTTGATTTCACTGTGTTAGACATCTTATTAGTAAATATTAGCGTTATGGCAGTTATTTTTATGTGATTAGAATAAATGAAGTTATTGCAAAAAGGAGGGTAGGCGGTTATTGATTAGAAATTGGGAGGGAGAGGTCAAGCTCTCTAATTCTTGGAAAGGATATACCAAGACTCTCAAATATCTTGGGAGGAAACCATTTGTAATCAGAAACCATTCTATCTCTATTATTGTTTCTGGTGTGTTTCTTGTAAAATCTCTGGTCCACTGTTTCTGAAACAGAATTTTCTGTATTTCAGTGTAATAAATTTGTTGTCTGTCTACTAAATTTATCAATATAGTCACCAGTTTTTGAGGACACGATTATGGGTATTTTTCATGTTTCACACGCAAAAAATAGAAGCAAGGATTGAAGCACTTGAGTGGGGTTTGAGAATCAGAGGCGGTTCTTGAGGAAGAATGTCGCAGACATTAGGTACTCCGACGGGGACCCAATATAAGAGGTTGTTGTATTGAGTTTGTTAGGAGAATTTTCTCTCTAGTTAGGATCTTTGCGACTCTAGTTTATCACTTGTATTATGTTATTTCCACCATTGTAGAGCTTTAAGCTCATCAGTTCAATTCAATTCATAAGTTAAGATCTTGACGTTGAACAATTGAAGATTTGTGACATGCAGCAAACCTAACTGATGATGCATTATCATGAACAGCAGCACGTACAAATTTTCCAATAGTGATTTTTTCTTTCTCTCTGTGACGACTTTCTTAATTAATGGTGTTGCTATTATCTAATTAATCAAAATTATGTTAATCTGATATCAATATTAATTCTTAACAAAAATCCAAAATATTTACATAATATCATATGATATTCAGATAAATTATATAAAGATGAATAAATGATGTAACATAGTTGAGTCAAAAAAAATTATGCAACAAATTTTTGTCTATAAATAAAATGATATAATTACCACTAGAAATTTAACAATATCGATATTTTACTATAGAGCTTAAGGACTATGCCAATATAATTTTACATGTAAAACACAATAACCATCAATTCATACCTACAAAATTTATGCTTTAAATAAATAATGCTTGTATTTGTAAAAAAACAAAAACAAGTAAGGCATGCATGTCGTTATAAAATGAAATAAACTATATAATCTCTTCAATAATTTCTTTTTAATGTGTATAAATTATTTAACTTGTTATTGCATGCTTACATTATTATTAAATTAATCAAATTATTTAAAAAGGAAACTTTAACGGATTTTTTTTTTTAATATTTTTTTTAACCAAATTGCCCTGCTCCCAAAATTATTTACCAGACTGCCCTACTTTTTGGGCCCAGTGGGAGTTTGCAGGCTGGGGTGCGACTGGCTGAAGAGGAAAATTTTAAGGCCCAGTGGGAGGTCGCTGGCTGGAAATTTTGAGGCCCAGTGGGTGGTCGCTGGCTGGGGGTGATCAGACCCATATCTAGTTTATAATTTTCGAGTTTGATCACTTCACCGAAGCCAGCCTCTTGCAAATATGGTAATATGGCTTCATTTGGTTCTTTATTGATGTTACCGTGACATTTTAGTTTATCCTGTGACTGAAATTAATAGTATATAAAATAACAAAAATAAAATAAGTAATGAAGTTGAAAATATTATAAATAAAATAAAATAAGTAATGAGATTGAAAATATTATAAATAAAATAAAATAAATAAAAATAAAATACAAAACTTACAAATGCTTTAATATATTGGATTTCAGCTCTGTGATTCGTAGATAGTTCCATGATAAAAAGAGAAATTTTGTATAAGAGATGTATTTGAATGAATGAAAGAGGAAGTTGTTGGATAAAGATGAAGTGAGGAAGTTGTGATAGAGAGGTAGGAGAAATGAGTATTTATAGGTCGCAGGCCCAGGCCACGAGAAATGGATTGTCATATGTCTTCAGGGGGTCGCTCCCCCAGGTTGCGACCACTTCAGGGGGGTCGCTCCCCCAGGCTGCGACCACTGCAAGACTTTATTAAAGGATCAATCTCGTCCGTTTATTAAAGGATTATCAATAGATGTAGATGATCCAATACCAATCCTTGTGAGTTGTTTTCAACCAATGGGATCATTTTTTTAAGGATTCTATCTCGTCCATTGAATAAAAACTATCAACGGATGAAGATGATACAATCCTTGTGAGTTGTTTTCAACCAATAGGATCATTTTTTTTAAAGATTCAATCTCGTCCGTTGAATAAAAATTATCAACGGATGTAGATGATCCAATCCTTGTGAGTTGTTTTCAATCAATGGGATCATTTTTTTAAAGATTCAATCTCGTCCGTTGAATAAAAATTTTCAACAGATGTAGATGATCCAATACCAATCCTTGTGACTTGTTTTCAACCAATGAAATCATCACCACACCTTCTATAAATAGAAAACAAACTAACACTATCTCACCACACCTTCCATCTCACTATACCTACTATCTCACAATATCTCACCACACCTTCTATCTCACCATTTCATACTTAATCAATTACTTGATCATGGCTGCTCAACAAGTAATTTGTATTGTTTATTACAATGGTTCAATTGTTGATGGAGTTGAAGGTAAAACGTTCGTAAGTGATTATAAAAAGGTGTTCAAAGTACATTCGGGAAGCAACCTTGCTCTTCTAAAGAATTTCATTAAAAAAAGTTACAGCTCGATGACAGAGTCACGATAACTGATATAGTTTATCGACACCTTGTGTTCTTTGGTGAAAATACAACAAGGTTTGAACTGATGAAGGTTTGCAATGACGAAGATGTTGAGTTGATGTTTGATGTTTATGCACAGTGGTCACAACTCGGCACCATCGAGTTATGTGTTACCTTTCAGTTTGGTCCTCCATCAACAAACATTGATCAAAACCATCGACCTCAAACATACCTTATCAACCATCGACCTCAAACTTACCTTATCAACCCGACTTATATTCTCCATCACAACAATATGAACCATCACAACACTATGAACCGTACTCTACCCAATTAGAACAATCTCATTCGGAAAGTGATCAACTCCATCATCAATCTCCTCCAACAAGTCCACAATGTGGTCTTCCCCTTAACGTCTTATATAATATCAACGAGGAACAATTAAGTGATTCTAGTTAAGAGGATGAAACATACTTCGATGAATCATCTGGTAATTCTGACGATGACATTGATGTTGATGAAGATATGGAAGCAAAAGATCAACATATCCTACCTGAATTTGATCCACCATCTCACTTGAAGATGATCAATATAGATACTCAAATGCGTTCAAGTGAATTTGATCACTCTTTTATTAACGGCGTCCCAACATCAGATGGAACTCTTGTAGTTGGAATGAAGTTTCAAAACAAAGATGAATGCGTACATGCAATCAAACGTTACCATCTAAAACAATCACTACATTTTTTGGTACAAAAATCAGATTTAGAAAGGTATGTTATTTATTGTTCAAGTCCAAATTGTTTGTTTAGATGCAGAGCTTCAAAATGCAAAAAATAGTGAATTATGGGTGATTGGTAAATTAAATGTGCCTCACACATGCACAAATTCTGCATTGTCACAAGATCATTCAAAACTCGATTCTAACATGATATGTTCAAGCGTAATGCAAGTTGTGAAAGTGGATCCTTCAATCAAAGTGAAGGTCATTATTGCTGAGATTCAGGCTTTACACAACTACACAGTTAATTATAGAAAGGCCTGGATGGGAAAAAAATAAAGCGATCGAACAAATTTATGGCAATTGGGAAGAGTCTTACAATCAACTCCTACAATGGTTGTTGGTTATGCAAACGTTTGCTCCAGGAACCAAAGTTGAAATGGAAACCATCCTAGCTTATCATGAGAATAGTTTGATAAGTGGGATAAGGATCTTTCATAGACTATTTTTGGCTTTCGTTCCGTGCATATGTGCGTTTAAATTCTGCAAACCAATAGTACAAGTTGATGGGACTTGGTTGTACGACAAGTACAAGGGAACTCTATTGGTAGCAGTTGCACAGGATGGGAACGACAATGTAATTCCTATTGCTTATGCTCTTGTGGAAGGTGAGACAAAAGAGGGTTTGAGTTTCTTTTTGAGAAATTTGAGAAAATACGTCACTCCACAAGCCAACATTTGTTTGATTTCGGATAGACACGAATCCATTAAGGGTGCTAATAATAATCCGAACAATGGGTGGCTAGATCCTCACTCAAAGCATATGTTCTGCGTCCGACATATTTCACAAAACTTTGCAAGGGAATTTAAGGACAATGCTTTGAAAAGAAAAGTTATTTCTATGGGTAATAATTTCATTTTTAATTTTATAGTTAGTGTAATTTTTGATACATTTCATTCTTAATTTATATAATTAGTGTAATAATGCTTTGTCTACTATTTCAATACAGGTTACTCGACCAATGATCCTACATATCGATACTATCATAGATAAATTGGCATAGTATGCCCAGAGGCTTTGAAATGGTTAGACAATATACCTCGACAAGATTGGATTCAAGCATTCAATAGAGGTAGCCGTTGGGGTCAGATGACAACCAACCTTGTGGAGTCGATCAACGAAGTATTAAAAGGCACGCGCAACCTTCCATCACTGCTTTGGTCCAATCAACTTATTTTAAAATAGAGTCACTGTTTCCAACCATGGGAAAACAAAACACATCAATTTTAGCTTCTGGTCAGGTATACACAGAACCTTGTATAAATTTTATGAAATTGGAAATAAGTAAATCCAATAGTCATAGAGTGGATAGTTTTGATTCGTGCAACCATACTTTCATGGTCCACGAGACAGTAGTTCCAAAGGAAGGACGACCAATTGCTCACTTCAGTGTAAACCTTCCTAACAAGTGGTGCAATTGTGGGAAATGTCAAGCTAAACATATGCCTCGTTCACATGTCATAGTAGCATGTTCTAGCATAAAGTATGATTATTGGAGCCTTATACTTGATGTGTACAAGGAGGAAACGGTACTAAAAGTCTACGACGAAGCGTTCCCACCCATATCACACAAAGGATATTGGCCAGAATATGAAGGTGTTAAGGTGTGTCACAATCTATTAATGCGGAGAGTCAAGAAAGGTCGTTCAAAAAGCAAATGCATTAGAACAGAAATGGACACTACAGAAAGAGTACCAAGAAAATGCGGATTATGTCAGGTATCTGGTCATACTAGGAAACATTGTTCAAATGCTGCAAGCACATCTACTCAAATTTGATATATTTTTTTTCTTCTTTTTCAATGTATTTTCTTTAAAATTTTAATATAATTTTCTATTTTTAATTATTTTTAATTATCATCATTTTTAATAATAATATTAATAATAATGATTAATTATTATTAATATTATTATTATTTATTATTTTTATTATTAATATATTATTTATTACAACTATTATTATTATTATTTATAATTAATTAATAATAATTATTATTATTATTATTTATTAATGTATTATTATTATTAATTAATTATTTAAAATCATTTAAAAGGCAGAAAATGATTAAAAAAAATTATACACAATTATATTTCTATTCTACACTAACGGTCTATTTTACTTTTTATTTTTAAGAAAAAAATTCAGCCCAACGTCATTTGAGTTTTTCAAACTCACGTGTGTTCTAAAAGATTTAAAATTTAAGCTCCTTTCCATGACTACTATATTCAACTACTATTATTAATATTATTATAAATAAATTATAATTTTATAATATTTGAATATTTTAAAATAATTAAATTATTAATATAATTTTTTATTTATTTTTAAATTGTTAATTATTTTTATTTAACAATATTTTTATATTTAGTGAATTCATAATAAAACGAAGTAAATAAAATGATTTAATTCCACTTGATCTCTACATCGTATCTTTTGATACAATGATCTCTACATGGGTCAACCGTAAATTTCATCAAGCTTAAATTCTCTTTTGAGTTTAATACTTAGTAAAATCATAAGCTCTAAGTCGGTCACACTAAAACATTATCTCAAGGAAAAACTACACACCAACAAATTTACCTACACCTCCATGGATTTGTGATCAGTGGTAGAGCTTAACTAATATATATAGGGGTGCCAAAATTTTAAATTTTAATTAATAAATAAAATAGAATTTTTTTATTATATATGAATTTTTAGTTGCAAGTATGCAATTTAAATGCATAAAAAATTATAAACACAACAATAGAGGTAGAGAAATTAGACTGAGAAGTTGCACAAATTGGAAGCGATTGAGCTATTGACGCGGCCTAAAATTTCGAGTGTTTCTCGAATTCAATGGAGTCGCCACCAAAATTTATTTTAAAATAGAAAAAATATTAGGAAACCCTTAAAAATAGAAAAAATGGTATTTGACACCAAATTGAGTCCGGGAGTCAGATTATGCATAGGGAAGGTATTTTATTAATGTGCTTGACAAGAATGTGATCTTGCTCCTACGTATCTCCTGGTGCGATGGAGAAATCAAAGCTACGTAGTTATTAGTTAGAAAATGTGGATGTGTTGATTCTTTTTTTTTTTTAAAAAAAAAGAAAATCGTTTTCAAAAGAAAAATTGTTTTAAATAAAAAAAAATATTTTATTTTTGCAAAAAAAACGAGTTTTAAGACTATCAAGTTGTTCAACTTGAGTCTTAAAAAATCTCAGGGACTAAAAAGATGTCACATCTAGTTAGCCCGTTTAAGAATAGTTTTATTGTTTTTTTTTAAAAGATAAAAATGAGTTTTGAAGCGGTTAAATTATCATAATATATATATATATATATTTATGTATATAATGTATTCTAAAATAATATTTTAATGGTTTTATTTTTTAAAATAAATAAATGATTTAATAAACCAAAATCATTTCAGCAAATAGTAATTGTTTAGAATAGTACAAACTAAGTCTACGCATGCTTGCAGGACCTTTTCAGGACAGCATGGCCACGCATGCTTTCAGAAGCTATGAGTCCAACCTGCTATACTTCCAAACAGCTAAGTTTCAAAGTAGCCCCATCATTGTTTCAAAACAACTTAGCCCCATCATTTTTTCAATACAAACCAGCATAAACAACTTAGCCCCAACATTATTTCAATACAAACCAGTATCATCCCAAAACAGAAGTGAACCTATTCAAATCTCAATAAATCCTAAGCAAGTATAGAAGCAAGTAAACCTATTTAAAAATGAAATAGAAGCAAGTATAGAGAACATAACAACAAGCATGAAAGTGACGCATACCGAATAAAAGAAGAAGAAGGCGGCGGTGCACGGTTGACGGAGGTTAGCGGCAGTTACCGGTGGAAATGACGGTGATTTCGGTTTCTCTCCTTTTCTATTCTTTTTATTTCTCAATATATATCATTTTAAGGATGGAATTGAGTTGTTGCTCCTTCTACGCTCAACTATTTTTGTTACAAAATCTCTCTTCAAAAAATTTTCTCTTTTCGTTTCTTTTTTTTCAAAAAAATAAAACTCTCTGCTTTAGATGTGTTTTTTTAAAAGCAAGGCAGTGCATCAAAAGGAAAACAAACAAGGCATGTTGCCGCTAGCAAGACACCATAAATTGGTTTTTTTTTTTTTTTTTTTTAAATTTT
>JBBPBQ010020323.1:22973825-23054706 GCA_037974755.1 Cicer yamashitae
TTTTTTTTTTTTTTTTTAAATTGTAATTTGATTTGACTTAATTTTTATTGTAATTTTATTTGGCATAATTCTTAAAATTGTAATTATTTTTATTTCTTTTCTTTAATATATGTTCCTTTTATGTATTAATGATTAAAAAGGCAACAATATATACATCGTTATATATATATATATATATATATAAATGGATATTATTACTTTTTGAAATATTTCTAATAAGTTGAACAAAATCAGGGTACTACAGTTATAGATGAAACATATCAGTTTGATTTGTTTTTTGAAGGCAAAAGTTGAAGCAAAAATATAGTTTGTTTGATTGACCTTTTAAAACTCACAAAATTCGAATCAAACTAAACATATTGATTTTGTTCAATTCAATCAGATTGACATTTTTAAAACACTAAATTTTTAAAACGATAAAAAATATGTAAGTACAACACAATTTCTTAAGATAACACTACATATATAATGTGAAATAAAATATAATAGTTTCTTTTAGACGTCGGCACTTGATTTTAAATTAAGTGAAACCATACTCAGATCAATAGAGGTTGAGTTTATTTGGTTTGAATTTAAATGAATTGATTTGATTAAATTTTTGTGTTTATTAGATCATTAGTTTAATTTTTATATTTTTGAACGTAATTCACAACATACGTATTGAAATTTAGATAAAAAGATGTAATTATTATGTTATTTAACTTTTTTTTGTATTTTTTTCATATATATTATTATTGTTTTTTAAAATGGTTGGCGACTTTGTGTCACGACCCCCGAAAACTAAACGCCGTGACCGGCGCACACGCTATACTCATAGCCTGACAAGCCTACCAACTAACTTAACAATTAAGCGACTATATAGTTCTCAATAATCATTTCAAAAATATATATAACTTTTCTCGAAATTTCGACATAGTATCTTCTGTAACTTCAACGTTTCCAAATTTATAAAATTCCTGTTTAAACTTTCAATTCAGTCATAATCCAAAGAGCATAATCTAATATTTAATACATCTCCCAAAAAGACTTTCTAGACTCAAAATAGCTGCAAATTACATCATGACTCTACAGACTTTACAAAAAAAAGGTCCTTGATCAAAGAGGCCTACCAAAAAAATATAATCGAGACTTGAGTCTACTAACCGCTTGCTACTCAGTTGCCTGTGAATTTGAAAAAAAAACAAACAACATGAAGGAGTAAGTCACAAGGACTTAGTGAGGAGACAACAACCACCACCAACTAGAAGGAAAATACAAAAAAGGCACGAATAATTATTTTACAATCTTATGGCAAATATGCTAAACAATACTACCAAAAATATAGATAACTCTCAAGTAAACTATACACACTATAAAACCATTAAACTTGTAATTTAGCCATTCAGATAGAAATATTAAAAATCCAATTTATAGAAAAGTGAAATCACAATGAGCAGCAACACAAAAATCATTGGAAATCAAACAAGTAAAAATATAAATTCTTGAGAATCAAGAGGCGGCTTCATCTCATTGATAGCCCTCTCCTCCTAAGAGTGGCCTTTCCCTTAGGGGTGGCTCCATCTAACTGATAGCCCTCTCCTCTCAATCCTGCAACGCATCATCACGCATCAATTAGGGAGCTTACGTTGATAGCCCTCTCCTCTTACGGATGACATCTCTCGTAGGAGCGGCTCCATCTAACGGATAACTCTCCCTAATAAAAACGATGTAACTAGGTGCACCTAAAGCCGTTAACCATTTCATAATTATAACAACGATTTCCAAAACACGTATTTAAAAATCATCTCTCATTTCATCGTAACTCATGGAAAATATATTCAACCGTATAACAATTCAATATTTAAATACTTTATAACTCAAAAATAAATCAAACTACTAACATATTATATAACAAAGACCATGAAAATAAATAAATGACGAAATTGAGATAAATTCAAAGGTTGTGTTCCCCAATTTCTTTAAATAAATACTTTAACATAAAAACGAGTAAAATAATAATTATATTATAATAAAAATATGACAATGATCGTCGTCTATTGACAACTATGGAGAATCGATTGTGTTTGTTCTCCAACAACTCCTAGAGTAGCCGGCAGCACCTCAGTTGACAAATCTTAGTATCAAAAATATTCTCAAGACTTAGAAAAATTATTCTAAAGTTTAGCTAACTCTAGGAAACCAAAAAAATCATTTAAATTTACTCTAAGCACAAAATAAGATTTTTAAACAAAACTACATTTTTCTAGAGATTCATATTAGCATTAAAGTTGTGTGTTTATCTCAAACAAATATTGTGAAGAGAGTTGGAGTTTGCTTGAAGAGTTTTTGACTTGTTCTAACTTGAACTAGTTGATGGATTTGTAAATTGAACTATTGCCTTCAACTTCCAATTAATCTTCAATTTATAGATTATAAAAGGATTTGAATATTCAGTTTAAACTAAATATAGTCGTTGGACACACTTCCCAAGGGACAAATATGTTTAAATAACAATTAAACATGTGTTTATATTGTTGTCCGAAACGTTCTTGACAAACAAAGAACGTTCTTGCCTTTAAGTCTAATGGAAATCGTGAATGAGTTAGTGAATGGGCTGTCAAATGTCAGTCGGTACTGTTTTAAATCAGAATTATGCAGAGCTTTATGCAGAATAATGTAAGTACAATGTACTTGCATCCTTGCTCATAACTCATCAATTTGGAGATCAATCTTGAGGTTTGTTTCCTTCTTTGGGCATTAAACTCGAGTTCTGGGCTTCACCGTTGATTTGAGCAGCTTGATACTCTTTAAATTATGGTTTGGACTGTGGAAAATGATATGTTTTAACTGTCCTTAAAAGAGAATAACCAAAATGTTCTTTTGTAAAACCAGAACATTTTTTGTTTTGTGTTGTATGGAAAACATGGATGAGTAATTTAGTAGCTGTCTAATGTCAACCCTTTAAAGGTCTTTGAAAATGATGTACTTTCTATAAAAATGTGCAGCAGTAGTATTCTTGTTGTCCTTGCTCCTAGCTCATCAATCTAGAGATTGATCTTGATGTTGTTTTCTTCTTTGGGCCTTTAGCTAGATTTTTTTGGGATTGAGTATTGTTTTGAGTAGTCTTGACATGTGTTTATCTTAAGGTATGGACTATGGAATGATGGATTTTACTTCTGCCCATAAATGAAATAACTAGAATGATCTTGATAATAAACTAGAATGATCTTCGTTTTTCCAGACTTCTGTTTTTAATAAACCAGAATCATATTCATTTTTCAGACTGCTGTTTTTTAATAAACCAGAATTATCTTCGATTTTCATATTGTTGTTTTTTAAAAAACCAGAATGATCTTCGTTTTTCCAAAATGATCTTGTCATCAATTTCCAATTTCGTTAAGACATTATTTGCTTTGATTTATAACATGGTGTGATCAATGATTCTCTTGAATGATGGATATATGATATTTTCTTTTTGAGATTTTTTCATTATTGAGTAAATACTTGTGAACTTTGATGATGTGAATGGCTTCTTGCTTGTTCACTTATGCAATTCTTGTTCCTTAAATAAAACTCATATGCATTCATTAGTAGATCACTGTTCATAAAACTTAATCATTTATTGCATAAGGTTTGTTGTCATTAAAAAATATATCAAAGGGGTTTTTACCTCGACAATGATCACCCAAAATTGCATATGTTTCACCTCTGCTCAAGATATTAATTGTTCCATCTCTCTTAAATTTCCACTCATGTGCATTTATCTTAAATTTTGAATGGATTTTCCAACACAACGTTACTCCAGTAAACATTCAAAACAAATTGGAACTCTATATCATACTAAAATGTGAACTTTCTAAACAAAAATTATCAATGAAGTACACTTTCAAATATAATATATCGTACAGAAATATACTTCCAAAATTATATTTTTTTAATATATAATTATATTTACACATTTTACTTACCGAGAAAACATGAATTTTAAATCCCAGTTGAAATCAAGAACTATGTATATAGATTATAACTTGAGGCTGGGGTATATCTACGGACCAACTTGTGAGTTGGAGTACATACAAAGATGCTAGAATCTTAGAATGAAGTCGCATCTAAGGAGTTTCAAAAGTTAGAAGAACTTGTAAATAGAAATCGTATACTATGATACTACTATATAACAAATGATTCATTTCATTCACCTCATCTTGACTTCACTTCAATCAAAGAAATCATCTTCTTCTCTTTTATTCACCGATCAATTGATTATTACTGGTACATCTCTCTCTCCCTCTCTCTCTCTCTCTCTTATTTGATTTTGTTTACGCTCTCTTTGTGTGTTTCGATATGATGATACTTAAACTAAATTGAGCAAAATATTAAAATACCTCTACAATTTTGTGTCATTAGCGATGAAACATTGATCCATTATTGCCATCTATTGTTATCATTGGCCAAATCAGTAATCTTGTCAATACTCATTGTGTTTTATTCACTATTTTATCATCATCGGGTGCTATTATAACATTTTATTACTTGATTTAGTTGTACCAATTTTAATATTTTCTCATGTGATACTTGTTGGGTATTGGACCCCCTTCCTATGTGGAGAAAAGTTCAAATACTATAGCTCATGTGTCTCACTTATTAAAGTGGAGAGGGGTCTTATTAGGGTTGAAAAAGAGAGAGACTATTTTGAAAGAAAAAGTAGCCACTAAAAGAGAAAAGAGAAGAGTTAACCCTATTCTCAATTTTGTTAAATCAATCTTAGAAAAACATCGATTGCGCATTCGTTAACCGTTAGATCGGGCTGATATTTGGACAGCTCGTTCGCAACATTTAGTTCTTCGTTTTCAAGGGTCCGATCAGTGAAAGGACGTCTGCAAAGGGAGGTAGCGGGCTTGCACAACAACAAGTTTTTTGGGTGTTTTTCTCCTTCTTGCTTTTCATTTTTAGGCTTTAGTGCTTTGCTATTTTGGCTAGTTGTAGGCACAATTTGTGCATCATTTTAAGACTGTCTTGTACCCTTATTTGATTATAGTGGAGCTATTTCTTTGGTCTAGATGACACGTGATTTTTACCCTTGCATTGAGGAGGTTTCCACGTCAAAATGTCGGTGTTCTTTACACTCTTTTATTTTGATTAATATGCTGCTATGTATATTTGTTGTTGCTCCTCACGAGTTCTTACAAGTTGAGGGAATTTTATATTTGTTGCGTATTAATTGTTATTGTGTTTCAGTGTTTATTCCCTATCAGAGCTTTGGTTAAAAGGCTATTTGACTTGCTTGAAGGATGGAGGCAAATATGAATATAAAGATGGTATGCTTGAATGGTACTAATTAGCATATGTGGAAAGGCAAGATGAAAGATTTGTTATTTGTGAAGAAAATGCATCTTCCTATTTTTAGTTCTAAAAAGCCGGATGATAAATCTACGGAAGAATGAGATTTTGAACATCTACAGGTATGTGGTTTTGTTAGGAAATATGTAGAAGATAATGTTTATAATCATAATGCTAATGAGACAAATGCAAAAACTATGTGGGAGAAGATACAAACTTTGTTTGCTTCTAAATCAGGGAATAATAAATTATTCTTACTGAATAGTTTCATAAGTTTAAAGTATAAGGAGGGAACGTCTATTTCAGACCACTTGAGTAAATTTTAGGGGCTCCTTGATCAGATGTCAGGAATGGGTATCAAGTTTGATGATGAGCTCTTAGGATTATTTCTACTGTTATATTTTCTAGAGTCTTGGGAGACATTTTGGGTTTCTATAACGAGTTCATCTCCTAACAGTATTGTTTCTTTGGAAATGGCTAAGGGTGGTGTTTTGAATGAGGAGATGAGAAGGAAGGCACAAGGTTCTTCATCTCAATATGAAGTTCTTGTCACTAAAAATAGGGGAAAAAGTTAGAAAAAAAAAACCGAAGGGTGGCAGAGAAAATAGCAGAAGCAAGTCCAAGTCTTGATACAAAAATGTGTAGTGTCATTATTGTCATAGAACATGACACATACAGAAGAGTTGCTTTATGTGAAAAATGAGAACAAAGGCAAGAAG
This sequence comes from Cicer yamashitae, assembly GCA_037974755.1. Classification (NCBI taxonomy): domain Eukaryota; kingdom Viridiplantae; phylum Streptophyta; class Magnoliopsida; order Fabales; family Fabaceae; genus Cicer; species Cicer yamashitae. The sequence continues at coordinate 22,979,861 of JBBPBQ010020323.1, forward strand.
GGTAAGCAGAAACGAAGAGGTTGTGATGATGATAATGATGATGATCGTGTTACTACTACTACTAGTGATGATCTTGTTATTCTCTATGACTATCGGTCAATTAATCTTGTATCTGATGAGAGCATGTGAATAATTGATAGTGGTGCTACACTACATGTTACACCGAGGAAGGAGTTCTTCACATCTTATACTTCAGGTGACTTTGGAGTTTTGAAGATGGGTAAGATGGTGTATCTAAGGTAATTGGTGTTGGTGATGTACGCTTGCAAACTAACATGGGAATGCACTTGTTGCTTAAAGGAGTCAAACAGGCTCCAAATGTTCACTTCAATTTGATCCCTATGCATATGCTTGATGAAAGTTGTTTTGATAATCATTTTGCTTTTGGAAAGTGGAAACTCAGTAAAGGTAACTTGGTTGTGGCTAGAGGGGAGAAAATTAGTAAATTGTATTGGACAAAAGCTTTGGTTGCTAAAAACAGGATGAATGTTGTGGATATAGATTTGTGGCACCTAAGGTTTAGCTATATCAGTGAAAAATGGTTAAATTGTTTAGCCAAAAAAATGTGCTTCTAGGATTGGAGAAATGTTCTCACTGCATGATTGGTAAATAAACTAGAGTATCCTTCAAAAGACATCATCCCTCTAGAAAGTCAGAGTTGCTTCAGTTGGTGCATTCTGACGTTTGTTTAAAGATAAAATCTTTTAGTGGTGCACTTTATTTTGTTACTTTTATTAACGACTATTCTAGGAAACTATGAGTTTATGTTTTGAAGACAAAAGACCAAGTGTTGGAGAAGTTTAAACAATTTCATGCTTTGGATGAGAGGCAGACAAGCAAGAAGGTGAAACGCGTTCGTACTGACAACGGTGGTGAGTATTGTGGATCCTTTGATGTCTATTGCAAACAGCAGGGTATAACACATGAAAAGCATCCTCCTAAAATTCCTCAACTGAATGGTTTAGAAGAGGATGAATCGAACACTTGTTGAGAGAGTGAGGTGTATGCTTTCTAAAGCTAAGTTGCCTAAACATTATTGGGGTGAGGCATTGTATAAGGCAGTGCATGTTATTAATCTTACTCCTACTATCGCTTTGAATAGTAAGGTACTAAACAAGGTATGGTTTGGCAAGAATGTAAAGTACGATCACTAGAGAGTCTTTGGTTGCAAGGCTTTTGTGCATGTTCCGAAGGATGAAAGATCCAAGTTGGATGCAAAGTCAAAGCAGCGTATCTTCATTGGTTATGGTGAGGATGAATTTGGCTACAAGTTGTATGATCCTATAGACAAAAAGGTTATTAGAAGTCGTGATGAAGTGTTCATGGAAGACCAAACAATTGAAGACATTGATAAGGTGGAGAAAACTACACCTGGGAGAGATAACATCTTAGCTGATGGTGATTCAATTCGGTCATTTGTCCCTGATTTGGATACTACTGATGGTAATGTTCAGAATGATGAGCCACATGATTGTGTTGATAATCATCGGCTTAAAGATGAGTTAAATATTCCAACAAGTGAAGATCATGAGTTGTCACATGATGAGAATCTTAGTGATGCTTCTAAATCATCTCTAACCCAACTCAAGAGGTCTAAGAGGCAGAGACAACCATCTACAAGGTATGTTTCTAATGAGTATGTGAATTTTACTGATGAAAGGGAACCTAAGTGTTTTCGAGAGGCTATAGAGAGTGAAGAAAGTCAAAAGTGGTTGCATACAATGCATTATGAGATGAAATCCTTGCATGATAATCACACTTATGATTTGGTGAAGTTGCCAAAAGGCAAAAGGACTTTGGAAAACAGGTGGATCTATAGAGTGAAACTTTATAGTAACTCAAAGTCTTCGAGGTATAAAGCCAGATTAGTGGTGAAAGGTTTCCGTTAAAGAAAGGGTGTTGATTTTAATGAGATTTTCTCACCTGTGGTAAAAATGTCATCAATTAGAACCGTGTTGAGTTTGGCAACTACTCTTGCCTTAGAGGTAGAGCAAATGGATGCAAAATCGGTTTTCCTTCATGGTGATTTGGATGAAGAGATTTACATGAAGCAACTTGATGGTTTTCTTGTTGAAGGCAAGGAAGACTATGTATGTAGACTAAGAAAGAGTCTACACGATTTGAAGCAAGCTCCAAGGCAGTGGTACAAAAAGTTTGAGTCTCTTATGTGTGACCAAGGATACATGAAAGATTACTTTTGACCATTGTGTATTTGTTAGAAAATTTTCTAACGATGATTTCATTATCCTATTATTATATGTTGATGACATACTTATTGTTGGGAAAAATATTTCCAAGATTGACAGGTTATAGAAGCAGTTGAGCGAGTCTTTTGCCATAAAAACATGGGAGCAGCTATACAGATTCTTAGCATAAGAATCATGCGTGACAGAAAGGAGAATAAACTTTTGATGTCACAAGAACACTATATTGAGAAAGTGTTGCAAATGTTTCAAATGGAAAACTCTAAGACTGTAAGTACTCATCTTGCTACTCATTTTAAGTTGAGTTCTAATCAAAGTCCTTCCAGTGAAGATGAGAAAAGAGACATGGAACGAGTTCCTTATGCTTCTATTGTGGGTAGTTTGATGTATGAAATGGTGTGTACAAGACTAGATAATGCACATGTTGTTGGTACAGTCAGTAGATTTTTGTCAAATCCAGGTAGAGAGCATTGGAATGCTGTAAAATGGATTTTGAATTATCTTCGTGGTACTACATGTATAAGGCTTTGTTTTGGAGGTGACAAACCTATTTTGGTGGGGTACTCCGACTCAAATATGGTTGGAGATATTGACTCGAGGAAGTTCACTTCAGGCTATATGATTAAATTTGCGGAGGGAGTTGTGGCTTGGCAGTCCAAATTACATAAATATGTAGCATTGTCTAAAACTAAGGCAGAGTTCATTTCCATTACCGAAGCATATAAAGAGTTGATTTGGTTGAAGAAATTCTGGCAGGAGCTTGAGTTTATTCAGGACAAATATGTATTATTCGTTGATAGTCAAAGTGCTATTCATCTTGGTAAGAATTCGACACTTCATAGTAGGTCCAAACACATTGATGTGAGGTATGATTGGATACATGATGTGTTGGAAGGTAAATTATCGGAGTTGGCTAAAGTACATACTGATTATAATGGTTCTGATATGATGACTAAAGCATTACCAAGAGGGAAGTTTGAAACTTGTTGTGATATTGCCGACATGACAATTATCTCCACATAGTTGTGAGGGGGAGATACTTTCTATAGGTTTAATTATTGTTTGAAAGATTGCAATCAAAACTTGGTTGCGTGAGTTGGAGATGGAGAAATATGTTGCTACCACAAATCTCAAAATTGCCTCTAAAATCTTTAAACCAATTTAGGTGCATATGCAAATCTTGGACTCTCTTTGTTTGAAAATTTTCATTATTTTTTAGTTAAAAAATTAGAGGTAGGGACCAAAACTGTTGACTTTTAAAATAAGAGGACCAATTTCGTAAATCGTAAAAATAGGGAGACTAAAACTGTAACTAAATCTATTTTTTTATAGTGTTGATGCAAATGTAAATAGTGAAAGATATAAAAACATGAGATAATTTGCGGCAACATTCTAAGATAGCAAATTGGAGGACACTGCAAGTTGGTGTCACTACTTGCAAGATAGATGCATCAATTTTTTTTACCTTTAAACAAAGTTTGGTGTTGAGATTTATATTTGTAATCATAGAGTGAATTTTATAAATTTTATAAATTAATACCGTTGACCAAATTATATTATTGAAAATAGAAGTTGAAGAATATTTTTCAAATTTATTAGAGATTTAAAATATATTTAACTTTTAAAATATTTTCAATTACATATAATAATGTTTAGAATCAAATCAACTCAATATTATTTTTCTTATATAGATTTGATACAAGTTCAATTATTTAAGAATGATGTCTTATGACGTTATGTCCTAATTCAGTAAAATGACGTTCATTAGCCATAACTCCAAATTTATTTATTTTCTTTTAAAAAGTTATATATTTTTATTTACTTTATTACCAAAAAATGAATATGATTTGTTTTATAGTATAGAAAGAAATATGGTCGTAAAATAGAAAAATGTTAAAATTAATATAAGTGTTTTTCATCTTAAAATGTTAGAAAATAATTTTCATATAAAATACGCATTTCTTCCATAATAATGAAGAACATAATTTTTTTGATGCCAAACTTTTTTATCTCCTTATAATATTTATTTTTTAAAATTGAGAAAAAGAAAATTATTATTTATAGTAGTGATACTAATGATCATTTTTTTTTAATAATATAGTTTTAATGTATATTGAATGGATAATAGATTTAGATATGAATATTTTTCGTGTAAATTATTTATTTTTCATGTGTTATAATATTCGATATTCAATATATTAATATATTCATTTTTTTTTTAATATTAACTTTACATGAAACGATCATTGGGAACTATACATATTGTCCATCTAAGTCATTAACTTTTGTTGATCACAAACTACGAGAATATAAAATCATTTTTAACTTATATTTGGAGAAAGAGAAGAGAGGAAGAAAATAATGTCTCAAATGGTAATTGGTGGGTGGTGGTTTAAAATAGTAGATTTATTTGACTATTTATTATATTTTGAAATAATTTGATTATGTAATTGAATCATAAAAATATTACTATATAAAATATGAATATCATATTTTGAATGACTTTCTTTTGAGAGAGTTTTCAATATGTTGTTGTTTATTTTCTGCATTATTTAATTATTTTGTTCATGAGTATTTATTTGATTTTGTAAGGCACTAATATGAGGATAAAATTGTTGACCGAATAATATCTATTTTGTATTTATGATAATGAATATTCACAAAAGCTAATGAAGGTAAATATGTAAAACTATTGTTTTAATAAAAAATTAGTAAAATTATCATTTTCTTTTTTCATTTAACATCTCTTTCTTAATTTTTTTTGTCAAATAATTTAGTTGTTAGATTTGTACATTTTTAATGTGGGAAAATGCTAAATCCCGATTCAAACCCATACCTCTGAATATAGATATCTTGAGTTATATTTACGGACCATCTTACAAGTAAATATAATATATTTAAATGTACTCGCAAGATGTTAAAATGATAATTTGGTGAAGTTAGAAAATCAATAGTTAATATTATAATCACCCAAAATTGATTATGCATATCCACATAATATTAACTATTGATTTGATCTTTAATGATTTATATTTTTTATTTAATTCTCTAAAATAAGTTGATTATATTATCAAATAAGATATTTGAGATATATTTGGACAGATATCGTGAGGTATATTTAAGGAGAAAAAAAAAGATATTAGAATCTTAGAATACATACAAAAAGTTTCAAAAATTAGAAGAATTTGCTCATAGACAAAATAACACTTGTATTTTAAAAGAGATGAAATAGTTTATAGGGTAAATCATTGTTTTATCGTATCTGACACTGTCATTTTCGTCCTTGACTCAACAAAAAAATCAAATTAGTTCTCAAATTATCAAAATAGTTTCCGAAAGATATAATTTATTATCATAAAAGTCCATAAAATATACAATTTATTGTCAAAATACCGTTAGAATATTAAACATTAAATTGACTGACATTTTAATAATTCATTAGCTAATTTAGATTTTTTTCCCAGTTAGAGATCAAAATTGAGGTGTACCCTACTTTATACTAATTACGTTCCTTTTTATAAGCATATCATTTATTCGACTTATATTAATAAAAATATGTACTGAATTTAATACTTTAATTTAATATTAGATGTTCTTTGTAGATATAAATTAATAAATTTGCGATTTTCTTTCTCTCAATATTTTTTCTAAATTAGTAAAATGCTAATTTTTTTTTTGACATATGAAATGGGATATTTATACGATATAGTAGTATACAATTTCAAATAGAATCTAAAAGATAAAACCTTTTCTGCCCTTTTTTCATCCATCAACCGATTACACGGTACATTCTAACCTTCATCCATGGCTTCCATCAATTGTTAATTTCTCTTCGCAATCAATTTATTTCAACATCAGGTGCTTTTTATTACTTGATTTAATTTTTTTTCTTGCGATACTTCCTACAGGTTTGAAATGATTGCAAGCAAAACTTGGTTGTCTCATTTGGAAATGGAGAAATCTGTTGCTGCCACAAATGTAAAGGTTAGCAACCATATACCCGATGATCTTGTCTTCCCTATCCTGTCTAAATTGCCTATAAAATCTTTGAACCGATTTGGATGTGTATGCAAATCTTGGACTCTCTTGTTTGAAAACCCTCATTTCCTGATAATGTATCACAACTATTTCTTTTCTAATAACGATTCTTATTACGATGGTACTTCTATCCTCCTAAATCATAGTCGGGTGTACCACTCCACTCTACATTGTATTTACTTTTTTCTGGTGACAGGTTTGAGAATAGGGTCAAATTAGATTGGCCACCTCCATTTCACGAGGATGACAGTTGTATTCATATTTTGAGTTCTGTTTGTGTTAACGGGACTCTTTGTCTCACACAAGGGTCGGGCCCGCATGCAAAATGTGTATTTTGGAACCCTGCTACAGATCAATTCAAGGTCATTCCACCTAGCCCTTTTGAGTTTGTACCTTATCATGACACTGTATTGAACCCTCATGGTTTTGGTTATGACCGTGTTAGAGATGACTATAAAGTGATTCGAAAATTACTTTTCTTTCTTGATTGCTACGCAGATGTGCCATGTGACGAACCTATAGGTTTCGCCCCTATGTGGGAGATATATAGTCTAAGAAGTAATTCTTGGAGGAAACTTGATGTTGACATGCCTTGTAATAGTGCCTCTGATGAAGTGTACATGGATGGAGTTTGTCATTGGTGGAGTATAAATGACTACGGTAGTCTTAGTAATGTTGGACCATGTTTGGTGTCATTTGACTTGTGCAATGAGGTGTTCCTTACAACACCTTTTCCCTTAGACATGGTTGACCGTTTTGATATTTTGCACTTGGTGTTGTTAAATGGATCAATTGCTTTCATAATATATGATGAATCAACTACTTTTCACATAAGAATATTGGGTGAACTCGGTGTGAAGGAATCGTGGGCTAATGTCTTCATTGTCAAGCCCTTACCTTGCATTCAACATCCTATTGGAGCAGGAGAGAAAGGCGATATATTCTTGAGAAAAAATGATGATAAACTAGTGTGGTATGATATGAGTACTCAGACGATTGAGGAGCTTGGTGTTAAAGGAAGCGAAGATTATTGTTCCATTGTAGTTTATAAGGAAAACCTTCTCCCAATTGTAGGTTTATGACTTTGGTCCGTAGGAAATAATAACGAAAAAATGATTGAAGTCATATTCAAATTGGTTTTATGTTGTATACAAATTGGTTTGCCAAGTATATGGCAAATCTTGTAGTTTATTTAAAACTATCTAATATAAACGATTTCACTTTATCAATTTTATTTTGTAGTTTACTCTTTCTATTTACAAACTCATCTAGTTTCCATTTTAATTGTAACAACGATCTTTTCCCTTTGCTTAATGGACTCTAATTTAATGTGGAAATACCTCTTTTTGGGAAACTTGATATTTTAACGAGCAACATATCTTTGTTTGACCTCATCATGTATGCCATTGTGTTCAATTTTGTGCTATATCATTTAAATAAACCAACTATCGATATCTGATGGAATATTATTTTGTTTTCTTAAATAAATCACCTATTGGATTTAGAACAAAGATATCATACATCTTCCCTCAAGTTTTACTTTCAGTGTTGTTATTTCAAATATACACTTGTAGTTTATGATTTCTTCTTGTTTAATTATACTCTTGTTGACTTCTAAACTATGTTTTGGCTACAATGCTTAACTTTTGAGGTTATTATTTTTCTTTATCCTTCCCTTATAATCCATATCATCCTATTGTTTAATGTCATCCTTTTGTATAAGTTTTAAATATCTAGTCAAATAGAGGTGGAATGGTCTCGGTGTATCAACTTTTACTAAATTATTATCATAAAAAGCTGCAACTCTCAATAGAAGTTTGATATATTTTCTTCTAGTTCCTTACAAGAATATTGGCAGTTTGATTTTTTTTTTTTTTTTTGCAAGTTGTTAGCACTTTTTAAATAGATGCATTTGATAATTTTCAACATTAATCCTTAGTGCATTGCTACTGTGCTTTCTCTCCTTAATCCTTTATGAAGATAAAGCAGTAAGATGAAAGGGATTGGATGTCATACACAAGCCATTAAACTTTGTGGTTATAATGCAAACCTATACTATAATAATAGGGCTCAAATGTATCTTGATTTTTCATTTAGATTTTCGTTTTTTTGCTCATTTTCTCTTAGAGAGTCTTTTAAATATTTTGATTTGATTTCTCTATTCATCATGTTCTGTATGAGCTAGAGACATATTGTACAAAACCATAGTTCTTGTGTAAAAGGTGATTTCTGTCTTTAAATAAATTTTTCTGTGAGATGAATACTTAGTTAAAATTATTATAAGTAGTAGACAAATACATATTGATTGTATAGTTGGATGCAACAATTTTCATCCTTCAATTTATAAAATATCTCCACTATGCTCTTTTGAGCATTAAAATAAGGAGAAAAAGTGATGGATATTCATGAGAAGATGTAGGGTAAATATACTTCATGTACACTTAATACAAAGTTCTTTAAAGATACTTCAACATGTCAATTCCTGTGTACAGCAACATCCTCTGTTTTTATATGATTTACTAAGAATGTGAAGGCATATTTTCATAGAGGTATAGCTAAAGAGATGCTAGTGAGTAGTCTCTACAACTACAAGGAAGCAATTGATAAATTTTTCTGCATCTTATCAGAACAGCCACACAAATACACATCACTACACAATCCGCAGTGCTTTTAATATTGGATATAGTTTATTTTTATCTCTATCTATCCAATCATTTCCTTTTTGATGGTGGAGGGTATTACTTCTACTAATTGACATATTGTTTTGATTTACGATATTGATGAATAAGTTATGTAGACATTATTCGAACGAAGTGGTTGATGGTGAATCAAACAACGTAGATATGCAGGCTATAATACTTCAAAATACTCCCTAAAGTATCATATTATATTGAAGGTAAGTAGTAGTTAAACATGTCAATGGTATCCCTCATGGATACTTCGTAAACCATGATGCTGAAGTAATAGGATCTATACTTGATGCTGCTATAAGATATAAGCTAATATTGCTATGATTTTGGGTTGATTTGTTGGGGAAATCTTATTGTTTTAGCTTTTGCTTGATTTCACTGTGTTAGACATCTTAGTAAATATTAGAGTTATGACAGTTATTTTTATGTGATTAGAATAAATGAAGTTATTGCAAAAAGGAGGGTAGGCGGTTATTGATTAGAAATTGGGAGGGAGAGGTCAAACTCTCTAATTCTTGGAAAGGAGAGACCAAGACTCTCAATTCTTGGAAAGGAGAGACCAAGACTCTCAAATATCTTGGGAGGAAACCATTTGTAATCATAAGCCATTCTATCTCTATTGTTGTTTCTGGTGTGTTTCTTGTAAAATCTCTTGTCCTCTGTTTCTGAAACAGAATTTTCTGTATTTCAGTGTAATAAATTTGTTGCCTGTCTACTAAATTTATCAATATAGTTACAGTTTTTGAGGACACGATTCTGGGTATTTTTAATGTTTCACACGCAAAAAATAGAAGCAAGGATTGAAGCACTTGAGTGGGGTTTGAGAATAATAATAATAATAATAATAATAATAATAATAATAATAATAATAATAATAATAATAGTTGTAATAAATAATACATTAATAATAAAAATAACAAATAATAATAAATAATAATAATATTAATAAATAATAAAAATGATGATAATTAAAAATAGAAAATTATATTAAAATTTTAAAGAAAATACATTAAAAAAGAAAAAAAAATACATCAAATAAAATAAATAAAAAAATACATCAAATAAAATGAAACAAAATACAAAATAAATTAAATTATTGATGTCCACTTAAATGACCTCCAGTTCCACATCTATGATGTCGTCGAATTCGTCTAGCTCTTTGAACGAGTTGAGGTTCTTCCGGTTCATCCTGATCATTATCCTTAATGTAAGTCGTAGGTGGCTTAGAACCACTACCATTTGCTTCCATAAAATTTTGAGGCTGATGATTATACATGGAGTCAAACACAGCATAAGCCGACTCATGAGTTGTGCACTTAGTTACAAACAAATTATAGAAAAACCCACTTTTCTGTCGGATAACGGGCGGTCGTCATTTCGGGTACCGGCGGAACGTAATATTGAGTCGGTGGTGGATCATAAGATGGAACTTCTGTATGGATATGTAGGTGAGGTGATGATAGAGACGGTTGTGCTGTGTTTTGTTGTTGTGAGGTGGATTGGGAGGTCGACGTCACAGAAGGATATGAAAGTGGTTGCAAACGGGGATCACGGAGATATTATTCGACATATATAAATAATTTGGTGTGTTGTCTAAACCAAATCATATATTCTGTAGTATGGCATAATAGACCTTCCACGATCTTACCTTGCAACACTTAATTGTGATGCTTATTCCAATGTTTAATTTCTTCCCTCAAAACTCAGTTCCAACTATCATCAACCCCGTGCCTTATGTCGACCTCATGGTACATTTTCATGTCCTGTGGTGGTTGTGGTATTTGTTGATGGAAGCCGAACTGAAGTGTGACTCTATCTGTATGATGTTTTTCAACAATATGATAACAATGCAGATAGGTACATGCAGTCCAAGTGACCACCTCTTCTTCAGAAATTTCATGTTGGAACATGAGATAAGGTCTCCAATAGAACTGATATTTAAAAAAAACAAGCTAAATTAATTATAACAAGTATAAAAAACAAAATATTTAAAAAGTTCAAATAAAAGGGAATAAATATATTACTTCGTGAACCATCATGTGATCAATTGTTTTTTGGTATCGTTCTATGTCGTTATGAGGAACTTTACTGAAATTTAGACTACCAGAATTAAATCTGTCGAATATATTAAAAATAAAAAAATATAATAAAATTAGTAATATGGTAAGCAATTGGTTTTAAAAAAAAAGGAAAAAATAATATAAAATTTATTTGCAAATAGTTACCTTTGTGCAAGTGGAAATATCCATGGATTGGGTGATTCTGGAGCGACACAAGACAAACGATACCATGCCTAATTTTGCAACAACAATGCACATCCTCTCATAGACATGACACCAGATTTTGTTGTTTGACATAGTTCTCTATACAGTGTAGCTAAAACGGCTGAACCCCAACTATATTGGAATGCTTTATTTAAATCTCCTAATAAAGATATTTTAAATGTACAAGGTTGTTGGATTTGTCAGACATCAATAACCCTCCGATCATACGTAGGATGTATGCCCGACAAGATGCTTGCTTTTCTAATTCAGATGCATCTTCACCAACATCGTCAAACGTATTCTTCAGCCACTTTAATTTCATAGAATTACCTTTTGTTGCTCTCACAGGTGGGATAACTCCTAGGTAATCTGGACAAAGTTCTTTAACGTTCACAAAGTTTGAACCACTAACAGGAAAACCAGAAACATTTAATCCTAAAATTAATATACATCTTCCAAAGTTATTGTGCACTCACCTAGTGGAAGATGAAACGTGTGAGTTTCTGGTCTCTATCTCTCAACCATAGCAGTGATCAGACCCACATCTAGTTTATTGTAATTACAGATGTGCACCTAAGAGGGGGGTGAATTAGGTGTTTAAGAGTATTTATTGTTTTCAGCGAATTAGCAATCGATTTTTGCGCTTACGGATAGTAAAAGATAAAGTAAATGGCAGTAATGTAAAGAACACATCAATATTATCCTGGTTTCCCTTATACCCAAGGGTACATCCAGTCCTCTTGCACACCACAAGAGATTTCTCCACTATTGTTAGAAAATGTACAAGTCCCACCCTAGGACCTCTGCTACAAAGTTCTAACAAAAACTCTAAGATAGCACCCCACTATCTTAGATAAGACTACTTAAAGAAAGTACTACTTTCTTTTTACAAACACTGTAATTTGGTAAGGATATAAGAGTATGAAAGAGAGGTATAATGATAACAATTCAATATTGCTTCAAGTACTTTGAGAACCTTTGTCAAGGATATGAAAATGAAATGCAAGTACTTGAATTATGAAAAATGACTTTGAGAAAAATAGAAAAGTTGTTCAAAGTCGTTCAAGGTTTGTTCGTGGGATTGTCCATCAATGAATCTGAAGTTATGGTGTATTTATAGTCCATAAACATCTCTTCAGATTCGTGGCCATTGATCCAAGAGGTTTAAGGAACAATTGCAATGATCTAGAACCATTTCAGATCTGAAAAATTGCATTGCTTCCAGTTGTATTCGAATACAGGATGTATGTATTCGAATACACCTCTTTGTAACGTTCAAATTTATTCAAATTTAACACTGTGTAGTCGAATACACATGTATGTAGTCGAATACAGATTGATCAATTTTGCCACTGACTTGTTGGTTGTATTCGAATACATCAGGATGTAGTCGAATACAGATGAGAGGCTTTTGCTATTGACTTAGCAATTTTCATCTGTATTCGAATACACTTATGTTGTATTCGAATACACCTTTGTATTTTGTCAAAAATATTAATTTTAACACTTTGTAAATGTAATTTTGACTTTTGAAAATACTTTTTATGCATATGTAAAGATGAAAAGTTCTCATGTACTTGATCTTGTGATTGTATCATTTACCTTTAAATTTAAACATCTAGTATGTTAAAGTTTATCAATAAGATATTTTGGACTTCTTCTTTTTGAGCTTGTTGTCTTGATCATCATTATCGTTGGTCTTTTGTCTTCATCAAAAACATGTATTTTACATTCTCCCCCTTTTTGATTATGACAAAACTTTTGTTGTTTGCAGAGATTGTATCATCGGAAAATTACTCCCCCGTAATTTATGCGAACTCCCCTGTTGAACTTGAATGTTTGTGATCATTTTGAAAAAAGATGGAAGACCTACAAACAGTTTTAAAAACAACAAAATACCAAACTTTTCTCCCCCTTTTGACATGATCAAAAAGAAGGAAAATATCGACAATATATAAAGTAGAATCCAAGTAATTTTAAGATATAAAAGAGAATATTCGAATCTCAAATAATACCCAAAATCATGTTCAAGTATTATAACGAAAACATATTGAAAATTAATGAAAGCATCATAAGAAATTGTTAAACAAGCTTCATCAAAAACTATTCCTAGTATACGAACTACATTTTCAAGTTTTTGTTTAAAAATGAATCTTTTTCACAGAAAATACAATAGGTAAGACACATAAAGATATATTTAATTCTAGCAACTTTATCAATTGAAAAAGCTTTATATATGGACGAAAACCCGAACTTGTATTCTACTACACTTGTGTTGTATTCGAATACAAGTGTTTCTGGGAATGTGTATTTGATTACATATTCCGTGTATTCGGCTACAGTTTTGAATTTTTGCAACAAAAATGAATTTTTCACGGAGAATACACCAAGTAATGCATATATTCACATTTAATAACAAATAACTACTTTTAAGAACAAAGAAACATTAATGACTTAATTCTAACAATTTATCAAGAGGAATTTACAACTTTTTGAATAATGATGACAAAGTACCTTGTATTTAAAGATCATTTTCACTTAAGATGCCGAGTTCTCGTCGAATTTTGTAAAAAGAGTCCTTACGAAGTGGTTTAGTGAAGATGTCCGCTAGTTGATTATGAGTATCCACAAAGTTTACTTCAACATTTCCTTTAAGCACATGATCGCGCAGAAAATGATGTCGTATATCAATGTGTTTTATTTGAGAGTGCATGATTGGATTCTTTGAAATATTGATTGCACTAGTGTTGTCGCATCGTAATGGAATGCATCCGAGATCAAGTCCATAGTCACATAGTTGTTGCTTGAGCCACAGAATTTGTGCACAACAACTTCCTGCTGCTATATATTCAGCTTCAGTAGTACTGAGTGCAACACATGCTTGTTTTTTACATGACCATGATACGAGTGCATTTCCCAAGACATGACAAGTAACGCTTGTGCTTTTACAGTCGGTTTTACAGCCTGCATAATTTGAATCAGAATATCCAACGAGACTACAAATACTTCCTTTCGGATACCATAGTCCTACATTGATTGTTCCTTTTAAATATTTCATGATTCTTTTGACTGCTACAAGATGTGATTCTTTAGGATCCGCCTGAAATCTTGCACACAAACAAACACTAAACATAATATCTGACCGACTGGCCGTTAGATATAATAGAGATCCAATCATACCTCGATATTTTGAAGTGTCTATTGATATACCGGATTCATCTTTATCAACATATGTTCTGGAACCCATGGGAGTAGCACTTTCCTTGCGATTTTCCATTTCAAATCTTTTGAGCAGTTCTTTGCAATATTTTGCTTGATTGATGAAGATGCCATGCTTGAGTTGTTTGATGTGAAGGCCAATAAAATAGTTTAATTTCCCCATCATGGACATTTCAAATTCACCTTGCATCATCAATGAGAATTCTTCACATATGTCATTGTTTGTTGATCCGAATATGATATCGTCAACATAGATTTGGACCAACAAGGTGTCACCATTGTTTTTTTTAATAAATAATGTCTTGTCAACTTTTCCTTTTTCAAATCCTCTTTCACACAAGAAAGAACTCAATCTGTCATACCAAGCTCTTGGTGCTTGTTTTAGACCATATAGAGCTTTTCTTAATTTGAAGACATGTGTAGGATTCTTGAAGTCCTAAAAGCCGGGTGGCTGTTTGGCATATACTTCTTCATTGATGTATCCATTGAGAAAAGCACTTTTCACATCCATCTAAAATAATTCAAAGTTCATAGAACAAGCATAAGCAAGTAGTAAACGTATTGCTTCTAACCTTGCGACTAGGGCAAATGTTTCGTCAAAGTCAATTCCTTCTTCTTGATTATATCCTTGGGCGACCAATCTTGCTTTGTTGCGAACAACTATACCGTTTTCATCAAGTTTATTTTTAAACACCCATTTTGTACCAATTATGTGTTTATTTCCCGGATTAGGAACAAGTTCCCATACTTCGCTTCTTTCAAATTGGTTAAGTTCTTCTTGCATGGCAAGTATCCATTGATCATCTTTTAGTGCTTCACCAATTTTGGAGGGTTCGATTTGAGAAACAAATGCCATGTTTAAGCATGCATCTTGTAGTTTAAGTCTTGTTGTAACTCCTTTGTTGATATCACCAATAATGTTATCAATTGGGTGATCTCGATGGGTTCTCCATTCCTTTGGAAGTTTATCATTTTCCTTTTCAATGTTGACTTCACTTTCTTGACTTGGTTGATCAATTTGATGTTCTTTATTTGTATCACTTCATCTGCTTTTTCATCGAATTTTCCAAGGTTGTCTTTTCCGTTGTTTAGCACAAAGCACTTGCATCCAAAGATGTGGAAGTGAGAGATATTGGACTTTTTTCCTTTGTAGAGTTCATAAGGAGTTTTCTTAAGAATCGGCCGAATGTACTCTGTTAGTAACATAGCATGCTGTGTTTACGGCATCTGCCCAAAAGTACTTTGGTAGACTTGAATCGCTTAGCATAGTTCTTGCAAGTTCTACCAAGGATCTGTTCTTTCTCTCAACAACCCTATTTTGTTGAGGTGTTCTAGGTGCAGAAAAATTGTGGAAAATTCCATTTTCTTCACAGAATTCTTCAAATAAGGTATTTTGAAATTCTCTTCCATGATCACTTCTAATTGATACAATTTTGGATGACTGTTCATTTTGGACTAGCTTGGCATAATTTTTAAATGCTTTAAAAGCTTCGTTTTTACTTGCCAAAAATAAGGTCCATGTGAACCTTGAGTAATCATCAACTATCACTAGTCCATATGAATTTCCACCAAGACTTTTGGTTCTTGATGGACCAAACAAATCCATATGTATTAATTGAAGTGGTCTTGTAGTTGATATAACATTTATAGGTTTGAAAGAAGTTTTTGTTTGTTTACCTTTTTGACAAGCGTCACATAATTTATTCTTGACAAATTTCATTTTTGGTAATCCAACAACAAGATCATGCTTGACTAGTTTGTTTAAATGATCCATGTGGATATGTGCAATTCTTTTATGCCATAGCCATGCATCATTGTTGTCGCTTACCAAAAGACATTTCATTTTCAAGGATAAATCGTCAAGATTAAGTATAAAAATATTTTTGAAACGTTTACCGATAAATTGAATTTCACTTGTTGCTGCATTTTGAATGATGCACTCATCTTTGTTGAAGACTATCTTGTGTCCTTTGTCACATAGCTGGCTAATGCTTATGAGATTATGCTTTAGACCTTCAACATATAGAACATCTTCAATTGAAGGGGAAGGGGCTGTTCCAACTTTTCCAATACCTAAGATTTTTCCTTTATTATTATCTCCATAGACTACATATCCTTTTGATTCAAGGGTCAAAGCTGAAAATTTTGTTATGTCACCCGTCATGTGTTTGGAGCACCCACTATCTAAGTACCACAAATTTGAGGTACTTTGTGTGCATACCTATAAAATTGAAATCACATTTTATTAGGTACCCAATGTGCTTTGGGTCCTTGATGGTTAGTACCTTTCTTGACCCACACACAATGCCCTTTAGGAATGCTAATGTTTCTTACATGACAGGCATTCGGTGTGTGTCCATGAAGACCACAATAGGAGCAAGTAGGAATAATTTTATTTTTAATAGCATATGTATGAAACTTATTTTTAGTAATTTTCTCCTTATAAGAAAGACTATTTTGTAAAATTGTAATATTTCCTTGATTTGATTGAGAACTTGCTTTGACAAAAATGGTCTTATTTGAGCTTGGTTTGTCAAATTTAGAGAATCCAAGACCACTTTTATCGTTTGAATATCTTTGCATGTTTAGAACATTCTCCAATCATATATGTCCTTTTTCATATCGTTCAATTACTCTATTTAATTGAACAATTTTGAATGAAAGGGAATCACATTTATTGCATGTAAAATTATGCTTTGATTTTTCAGCATCTTTTTCCATAATGTCAATTTTTTCTTTAAGACATAAGATCTATTTTTTTTTTTGTGTTGACACTTGTTTAAGCAGATTTTTACATTCAACAAGGAGTTCCTTTATAGCGTTTTGAGCTTCATTGTATTCTATGATTAATTCATTATTAGTTTTATTACAATGAATAGTGTTTATGTTACTGACCTCTTCGTCATCTGACTGATATGAAGCCATTAGTGCAACATTAGCACATTCCTCACTTTCTATTTCTGATGATGAACTTACATCGTTATCTTCCCACGCTATGTATGCTTTCTTGAAGTCTTTTCTTTTACCGACATTCTTCTTGATAAGGTTTGGGCAGTCTGCTTTGATATGTCCTTGTTTTTCGCATTCAAAGCACGTGAAATTTTGGTTTGAGGTAGAGCTATCTTTCTTTCTGAAATTCTTCTTTTTGAAATTTCTGTCATTTTAAAGAAATTTACCGAATTTCTTAACAAGGAAATTAATGTTTTCGTCTTCATTAGAAATTTCGTCTTTGACTACTTCCTTTGATTCGGTCTTTAGAGCAATGTTTTTGTTCTTCTTTTCTTGGGTTTCATTTTGCTCCAATCTTCCAAGTTCAATTTTATGTTCTTGGAGTTTGCCAAATAATGCAGAAAGTGACATCTTGGATAAGCTTTTCTTCTCTGATATTGCCGTCACCTTTGGTTGCCAAGCCCTTGTTAGTGATCTTAATACTTTCAGATTTAGTTCATCGTTGGAGAAAATCTTTCCAAGGGCCGTCAAGTGATTTGTTAATTGGGAGAATCTTTTCTGCATATCTAATATAGATTCTCCGGGCTGCATACGAAATAATTCATATTCTTGAGAAAGTGTATTTAGTTTAGATCTTTTTACCTCTATTGTGCCTTCATGGGTTACTTCCAATGTATCCCATATCTCTTTGGCTGTTTTACAGTGAGATACGCGGAAAAATTCTTCCATACCTAGTGCTGATTGTAGAATGTTTTTAGCCTTTTATCAAACAACACTTTTCTTTTATCGTCATCGGTCCAGGAATTATTTATCTTAATTTCTTCTTTGTCATTGATAACTGTTGTTGGGATGTAAGGACCATTTTCAACAGCGTCCCATATATCGTCTCCCTGTGCTTCAAGATACGCTTGCATACGTATCTTCCAAAAATCATAATGCTCACCGACGAAACATGGTGGTTTGTTACTGCTGCCACCGTCTCTGAAAACCGGTTGTGCGGAAGCCATGAGTTATTGATCTAGGAGTAAGTTACCTTGAACCTGCTCTGATGCCAATTGTAATTACAGATGTGCACCTAAGAGGGGGGTGAATTAGGTGTCTAAGAGTATCTATTGTTTTCAGCGAATTAGCAATCGATTTTTGCGCTTACGGATAGTAAAAGATAAAGTAAATGGCAGTAATGTAAAGAACACAACAATATTATCCTGGTTCCCCTTATACCCAAGGGTACATCCAATCCTCTTGCACACCACAAGAGATTTCTCCACTATTGTTAGAAAATGTACAAGTCCCACCCTAGGACCTCTGCTACAAACTTCTAACAAAAACTCTAAGATAACACCCCACTATCTTAGATAAGACTACTTAAAGAAAGTACTACTTTCTTTTTACAAACACTGTAATTTGGTAAGGATATAAGAGTATGAAAGAGAGGTATAATGATAACAATCCAATATTGCTTCAAGTACTTTGAGAACCTTTGTCAAGGATATGAAAATGAAATGCAAGTACTTGAATTATGAAAAATGACTTTGAGAAAAATAGAAAAGTTGTTCAAAGTCGTTCAAGGTTTGTTTGTGGGATTGTCCATCAATGAATCTGAAGTTATGGTGTATTTATAGTCCATAAACATCTCTTCAGATTCGTGGCCATTGATCCAAGAGGTTTGAGGAACAATTGCAATGATCTAGAACCATTTCAGATCTGAAAAATTGCATTGCTTCCAGTTGTATTCGAATACAGGATGTATGTATTCGAATACACCTCTTTGTAACGTTCAAATTTATTCAAATTTAACACTGTGTAGTCGAATACACATGTATGTAGTCGAATACAGATTGATCAATTTTGCCACTGACTTGTTGGTTGTATTCGAATACATCAAGATGTAGTCGAATACAGATGAGAGGCTTTTGCTATTGACTTAGCAATTTTCATCTGTATTCGAATACACTTATGTTGTATTCGAATACACCTTTGTATTTTGTCAAAAATATTAATTTTAACACTTTGTAAATGTAATTTTGACTTTTGAAAATACTTTTTATACATATGTAAAGATGAAAAGTTCTCATGTACTTGATCTTGTGATTGTATCATTTACCTTTACATTTAAACATCTAGTATGTTAAAGTTTATCAATAAGATATTTTGGACTTCTTCTTTTTGAGCTTGTTGTCTTGATCATCATCATCGTTGGTCTTTTGTCTTCATCAAAAACAAAATGTAATATACATCTTCCAAAGTTATTGTGCACTCACCTACTGAAAGATGAAATGTGTGAGTTTCTGGTCTCTATCTCTCAACCATAGTAGTGATCAGACTCACATCTAGTTTATAATTTCCTAGTTTGATCACTTCACCGAAGCCAGCCTCTTGCAAATATGGTAATATGGCTTCATTTGGTTTTTTATTGATGTTACCGTGACATTTTAGTTTATCTTTTAGGGGTGACTGAAATTAATAGTATATAAAATAACAAAAATAAAATAAGTAATGAGAATGACAATATTATAAATAAAATAAAATAAGTAATGAGATTGAAAATATTATAAATAAAATAAAATAAAATAAATTAAAATAAAATAGAAAACTTACAAATGCTTTAATATATTGGATTTCAGCTCTGTGATTCGTAGATAGTTCCATGATAAAAGGAGAAATTTTGTATAAGAGATGTATTTGAATGTATTTGAATGAATGAAAGAGGAAGTTGTTGGATAAAGATGAAGTGAGGAAGTTGTGATAGAGAGGTAGGAGAAATGGGTATTTATAGGTCGCAGGCCCAAGCCACGAGAAATGGATTGTCATATGTCTTCAAGGGGTCGCTCCCCCAGGCTGCGACCACTGCAAGACTTTATTAAAGGATCAATCTCGTCCGTTTATTAAAGGATTATCAACGGATGTAGGTGATCCAATACCAATCCTTGTGAGTTGTTTTCAACCAATGGGATCATTTTTTTTAAAGATTCAGTCTCGTCCATTGAATAAAAATTATCAACGGATGTAGATGATCCAATCCTTGTGAGTTGTTTTCAACCAATAGGATCATTTTTTTAAAGATTCAATCTCGTCCGTTGAATAAAAATTATCAACGGATGTAGATGATCCAATCCTTGTGAGTTGTTTTCAACCAATGAGATCATTTTTTTAAAGATTCAATCTCGTCCGTTGAATAAAAATTATCAACGGATGTAGATGATCCAATACCAATCCTTGTGACTTGTTTTCAACCAATGAAATCATCACCACACCTTTTATAAATAGAAAACAAACTAACACTATCTCACCACACCTTCCATCTCACTATACCTACTATCTCACTATATCTCACCACACCTTCTATCTCACCATTTCATACTTAATCAATTACTTTGTAATTTGTATTGTTTATTACAATGGTTCAATTGTTGATGGAGTTGAAGGTAAAACATTCGTAAGTGATTATAAAAAGGTGTTCAAAGTACATTTGGGAAGCAACCTTGCTCGTCTAAAGAATGTCATTAAAAAAAAGTTACAGCTCGATGACAGAGTCACGATAACTCATATAGTTTATCGACACCTTGTGTTCTTTGGTGAAAATACAACAAGGTTTGAACTGATGAAGGTTTGCGATGACGAAGATGTTTGATGTTTATGCACAGTGGTCACAACTCGGCACCATCGAGTTATATGTTACCTTTCAGTCTGGTCCTTCGGCAACAAACATTGATCAACCATCGACCTCAAACATACCTTATCAACCCGACTTATATTCTCCATCACAACACTATGAACCATCACAACAATATGAACAATCACAACACTATGAACCATACTCTACCCAATTAGAACAATCTCATTCGGAAAGTGATCAACTCCATCATGAATCTCCTCCAAGTCCATAATGTGGTCTTCCCCTTAATGTCTTATATAATATCAACGAGGAACAATGAAGTGATTCTAGTGAAGAGGATGAAACATACTTCGATGAATCATCTGGTAATTATGACGATGACATTGATGTTGATGAAGATATGAAAGCAGAAGATCAACATATCCTACCTGAATTTGATCTACCATCTCACTTGAAGAGGATCAATATAGATACTCCAGTGCGTTCAAGTGAATTTGATCACTTTTTCATTAACGACGTCCCAACATTAGATCGAACTCTTGCAGTTGGAATGAAGTTTTAAAACAAAGATGAATGCATACATGCAATCAAACGTTACCATCTAAAACAATCACTGAATTTTGTGGTACAAAAATCAGATTTAGAAAGGTATGTTATTTATTGTTCAAGTCCAAATTGTTAGTTTAGATGCAGAGCTTCAAAACACAAAAAAAGTGAATTGTGGGTGATTGGTAAATTGAATGTGCCTCATACATGCACAAATTCTGCATTGTCACAAGATCATACCAAACTCGATTCTAACATGATATGTTCAAGCGTAATGCAAGTTGTGAAAGTGGATCCTTCAATCAAAGTGAAGGTCATTATTGCTGAGATTCGGGCTTTACACAACTTCACAGTTAGTTATAGAAAGGCATGGATGAGAAAAAATAAAGCTATCGAACAAATTTATGGCAATTGGGAAGTAAAGTCTTACAATCAACTCCCACAATGGTTGTTGGTTATGCAAACGTTTGCTCCAAGAACCAAAGCTGAAATGGAAACCATCCTAGCTTATCATGAGAATAGTTTGATAAGTGGGATAAGGATCTTTCATAGACTATTTTGGGCTTTCGTTCCGTGCATATCTGCGTTTAAATTCTGCAAACCAATAGTACAAGTTGATGGGACTTGGTTGTACGGCAAGTACAAGGGAACTCTATTGGTAGCAATTGCACAGGATGGGAACGACAATGTAATTCCTATTGCTTATGCTCTTGTGGAAGGTGATACAAAAGAGGGTTGGAGTTTCTTTTTGAGAAATTTGAGAAAATACGTCACTCTATAGGCCAACATTTGTTTGATTTTGGATATACACGAATCCATTAAGAGTGCTTATAATAATCCGAACAATGGATGGCAAGATCCTCCGTCAAAGCATATGTTCTGCATCCGACATATTTCACAAAACTTTGCAAGGGAATTTAAGGACAATGCTTTGAAAAGAAAAGTTATTTCTATGGGTAATAATTTCATTTTTCATTTTTATAATTAGTGTAATTTTTGATACATTTCATTCTTAATTTATATAATTAGTGTAATAATGCTTTGTCTACTATTTCAATATAGGTTACTCAATCAATGATCCTACATATCGATACTACCGTAGAGAAATCGACATAGTAAACCCAGAGGCTTTGAAATGGTTAGACAACATACCTCGACAAGATTAGATTCAAGCATTTGATGGAGGTAGCCGTTGGGGTCAGATGACAACCAACCTTGTGGAGTCAATCAACGGAGTATTAAAAGGCACGCGCAACCTTCCCATCACTGCTTTGGTCCAATCAACTTATTATAAAACTGGGACACTATTTCTAACCATGGGAAAACGACACGCATCAATTTTAGCTTCTGGTCAGGTATACATAGAAACTTGTATAAATTTTATGAAATTGGAAATGAGTAAATCCAATAGTCATAGAGTGGATAGTTTTGATCGGAACAACCATACTTTCATGGTCCACGAGGCAGTAGTTCCAAAGGAAGGGCGACCCATTGGTCACTTCAGTGTAAACCTTTCTAACAAGTGGTGCGATTGTGGGAAATATCAAGCTAAACATATGCCTTGTTCACATGTCTTCAGTGTAAACCTTTCTAACAAGTGGCAGCATGTTCTAGCATAAAATATGATTATTGGAGCCTTATACCTGATGTGTACAAGGAGGAAACGGTACTAAAAGTTTACGACGAAGCGTTCCCACTCATACCAAACAAAGGATATTGGCCAGAATATGAAGGTGTTAAGGTGTGTCACAATCCATTAATGCGGATAGTCAAGAAAGGTCGCCCAAAGAGCAAAAGCATTAGAACAGAAATGGACACTACAGAAAGAGTACCAAGAAAATGCGGATTATGTCGGGTATCTGGTCATACTAGGAAACATTGTTCAAACGCTGCGGGCACATCTACTCAAATTTGATGTATTTTTTTTTTCTTTTTTAATGTATTTTCTTTAAAATTTAAAATAATTTTCTATTTTTAATTATCATCATTTTTAATAATAATAATAATGATTAATTATTATTAATATTATTATTTATTATTATTTATTATTTTTATTATTAATGTATTATTTATTACAACTATTATTATTATTATTTATAATTAATTAATAATAATTATTATTATTATTTATTAATGTATTATTATTATTATTAATTAATTAATTAATTAAAATCATTTAAAAGGCAGAAAACGAAGAAAAAAAATGGACATGCTAGTAGGAGCTCGCACCCCAGCAGCGACCTCCCACTGGGCCTCAAAATTTTCCTTTTGAGCTGGTCGCACCATCAGCCTGCGAACTTCCACTGGGCTCAAAAAAGTAGGACAGTCTGGTAAATAATTTTGGGTAGGGCAATTTAGTGAAAAAAAAAAGGATATTAAAAAAAAATCCAACTTTAACATGCCAAAAAAATTCTATGCTAAAACATCGTGTGAGGTCCATAGATTCAATTTTCAATCTACACAATTATATTTCTATTCTACACTAACAGTCTATTTTACTTTTTATTTTTTAAGAAATATTCGATGGAGGTAGCCGTTGGGGTCAGATGACAACCAACCTTGTGGAGTCAATCAACGAAGTATTAAAAGGCACGCGCAACCTTCCCATCACTGCTTTGGTCCAATCAACATATTGTAAAACTGGACAATGTTTCTAACCACGGGAAAACGATACGCATCAATTTTACCTTCTGGTCAGGTATACACAGAAACTTCTATAAATTTTATGAAATTGGAAATAAGTAAATCCAATAGTCATAGAGTGGATAGTTTTGATCGGAGCAACCATACTTACATGGTCCACGAGACAGTAGTTCCAAAGGAAGGGCGACCAATTGGTCACTTCAGTGTAAACCTTTCTAACAAGTGGTGCGATTGTGGGAAATATCAAACTAAACATATGCCTTGTTCACATGTCAAGGCAGCATGTTCTAGCATAAAATATGATTATTGGAGCCTTATACCTGATGTGTAGAAAGAAGAAACGGTACTAAAAGTCTACGACGAAGCGTTCCCACCCATACCAAACAAATGATATTGGCCAGAATATGAAGGTGTTAAGGTGTGTCACAATCCATTAATGCGGATAGTCAAGAAAGATCGCCCAAAGAGCAAACACATTAGAACAGAAATGGACACTATAGAAAGAGTACCAAGAAAATGCGGATTATGTCGGGTATCTGGTCATACTAGGAAACATTGTCCAAACGCTGCGGGCACATCTACTCAAATTTGATGTATTTTTTTTTCTTTTTCAATGTATTTTCTTTAAAATTTTAATATAGTTTTCTATTTTTAATTATCATCATTTTTAATAATAATAATAATGATTAATTATTATTAATATTATTATTATTTATTATTTTTATTATTAATGTATTATTTATTACAACTATTATTATTATTATTTAATAATGTATTATTATTATTATTATTATTAATTAATTATTTAAAATCATTTAAAAGGCAGAAAACGACAACATAAAAATGGACATGCTAGTAGGAGGTCGCACCCCAGCAGCGACCTCCCACTGAGCCTCAAAATTTTCCTCTTCAGCTGGTCGCCCCCTCAGCCTGCGAACTTCCACTGGGCTCAAAAAAGTAGGACAGTCTAGTAAATAATTTTGGGTAGGGCAATTTAATTAAAAAAAAAGGGATATTAAAAAAAAAATCCAACTTTAACATGCCAAAAAAATTCTATGCTAAAACATCGCGTGAGGTCCATAGATTCAATTTTCAATCTACACAATTATATTTCTATTCTACACTAACGGTCTATTTTACTTTTTATTTTTTAAGAAAAAAGTTCAGCCCAATGTCATTTGAGTTTTTCAAACTCTTGTGTTCTAAAAGATTTAAAATTTAAGCTCACTTCGACGACTACTATATTCAACTACTATTATTAAAATTATTATAAATAAATTATAATTTTATAATATTTGAATATTTTCAAATAATTAAATTATTAATATATTTTTTAGTTATTTTTAAATTGGAAATTATTTTTATGTAATAATATTTTTATATTTAGTGAATTCATAGTAAACACAACAATAGAGGTAGAGAAATTAGACTGAGAAGTTGCACAAATTGGAAGAGATGGAGCTATTGTCGCGGCCTAAAATTTCGAGTGTTTCTCGAATTCAATGGAGTCGCCACTAAAATTTATTTTAAAATACGGAAAATATTGGGAAACCCTTAAAAATAGAAAAAATGGTATTTGAAACCAAATTTTGAGTCCGGGAGTCGGTTATGCATAGGGAAGGTATTAGCACCCTACGACATCCGTTAAAACAACAATTACCTATAATTAATTGTACAAGATTAATATTAACTTAAGTATATTTATTTCTCCTTATTATTATATGTGAATAACAATTATTACTATTTTTTAATATGATTTTTGGAATAAATGTGTGCTTAAGAAATAAAGGACAAAAAAAAGATATTTTTATTAATGTGTTTGACAAGAATGTGATCTTGCTCCTACGTATCTCCCGGTGCGATGGGGAAATCAAAGCTACGTAGTTCTTAGTTAGAAAATGCGGATGTGTTGATTCTTTTTTTAAAAAAAGAAAATCGTTTTAAATAAAAAAAATTATTTTTGCAAAAAAAAGGAGTTGGTTTGATTTGGATAATTATTTAAAAAAAATGAGTCTTTAAGACTATCAAGTTGTTCAATTTGAGTCTTAAAAAATCTCAGGGACTAAAAAGATGTCACATGTAGTTAATCCGTTTAAAAATAGATTTATTATTTTTGTTATAAAAATGAGCTTTTAAAATCTTCAAGTTGTACAACTTGTGTTATAACCGCTCAAAGATTAAAAATATGTCTTATCTAATTAACCACTTGAAAATAATTTTTTTTGTATAATTTTTTTTGAAAGATAAAAACGAGTTTAGAAGCGGTTAAATTATCATAATATATATATATATATATATATATATATAATGCATTCTAAAATAATATTTTAATGGTTCATTTTTTAAAATAAATAAATGATTTAATAAACCAAAATCATTTCAGCAAATAGTAATTGTTTAGAATAGTACAGACTAAGTCTACGCATGCTTGCAGGACCTTTTTCAGGACAGCATGGCCACACATGCTTTCAGAAGCTATGAGTCCAACCTGCTATACTTCCAAACAGCTAAGTTTCAAAGCAGCCCCAGCATCGTTTCAAAACAACTTAGCCCCATCATTTTTTCAATACAAACCAGCATAAACAACTTAGCCACAGCATTATTTCAATACAAACCAGTATCATCCCAAAACAGAAGTGAACCTATTCAAATCTCAATAAATCCTAAGCAAGTATAGAAGCAAGTAAACCTATTTAAAAATGCAATAGAAGCAAGTATAGAGAACATAACAACAAGCATGAAAGTGACGCATACCGAAAAGAAGAAGAAGGCGGCGGTGCACGGTTGACGGTGGTTAGCGGCAGTTTCCTTTTATGTATTAATGATTAAAAAGGCAGCAATATATATATATATATATATATATATATATATATATATATATATATATATATATAAATGGATATTATTACTTTTTGAAATATTTCTAATAAGTTGGACAAAATTAGGGTACTACAGATATAGATGAAACATATCAGTTTGATTTGTTTTTTGAAGGTAAAGGTTGAAACAAAAATATAGTTTGTTTGATTGACCTTTTAAAACTCACAAAATTCGAATCAAACTAAACATACTAATTTTGTTCAATTCAATCAGATTGACACTTTTAAAACACTAAATTTTTAAAACGATAAAAAAATATGTAAGTACAACACAATTTCTTAAGATAACACTACATATATAATGTGAAATAAAATATAATAGTTTCTTTTAGACGTCAACACTTAATTTTAAATTAATTGAAACCATACTCAGATCAATAGAGGTTGAGTTTATTCGGTTGGATTTTAAATTAATTGATTTGATTAAATTTTTGTGTTTATTAGATCATTAGTTTGATTTTTATATATTTGAACGTAACTCACAACATACATATTGAAATTTAGATCAAAAGATGTAATTATAATGTTATTTAACTTTTTTTTTTTGTATTTTTTTCATATATATTATTATTGTTTTTTAAAATGGTTGGCGACTTTGTGTCACGACCCAGGAAAACTAAACGCCGTGACCGGCGCACACGCTATACTCATAGCCTGACAAGCCTACCAACTAACTTAACAATTAAGCGACTATATAGTTCTCAATAATCATTTCAAAAATATATATAACTTTTCTCGAAATTTCGACATAGTATCTTCTGTAACTTCAACGTTTTCAAATTTATAAAATTCGTGTTTAAACTTTCAATTTAGTCATAATCCAAAGAGCATAATCTAATATTTAATACATCTCCAAAAAAGACTTTCTAGACTCAAAATATATAGCTGCAAATTACATCACGACTCTACAGACTTTACAAAAAAAAGGTCCTCGATCAAAGAGGCCTACCAAAAAAATATGATCGAGACTTGAGTCTACTAACCGCTTGCTACTCAGCTGCCTGTGAATCTGAAAAAAATAAACAACATGAAAGAGTAAGTCACAAAGACTTAGTGAGGAGACAAGAACCACCACCAACTAGAAGGGGAATACAAAAAAGGCACGAAAAATTATTTTACAATCTAATGGCAAATATGCTAAACAATACTACCAAAAATATAGATAACTCTCAAGTAAACTATACACACTATAAAACCATTAAACTTGTAATTTAGCCATTCAGATATAAATATTAAAAATCCAATTTATAGAAAAGTGAAATCACAATGAGCAACAACACAAAAATCATAGGTAATCAAACAAGTAAAAATATAAATTCTTGAGAATCAAGAGGCGGCTTCATCTCATTGATAGCCCTCTCCTCCTAAGGGTGACCTTTTCCTTAGGGGTGGCTCAATCTAACGGATAGCCCTCTCCTCTCAATCCCGCAACGCATCATCACGCATCAATTAGGGAGCTTACGTTGATAGCCCTCTCCTCTTACGGATGACATCTCTCGTAGGGGCGGCTCCATCTAACGGATAACTCTCTCTAATCAAAACGATGTAACTAGGTGCACCTAAAGCCGTTAATCATTTCATAACTATAACAACGATTTCGAAAACACGTATTTAAAAATCATCTCTCATTTCATCGTAACTCATGGAAAACATATTCAACCGTATAACAATTCAATATTTAAATACTTTATAACTCATAAATAAATCAAACTACTAACATATTATATAACAAAGACCATGAAAATAAATAAATGACAAAATCGAGATAAATTCAAAGGTTGTGTTCCCCAATTTCTTTAAATATATACTTTAACATAAAAACGAGTAAAATAATAATTATAGTATAATAAAAATATGACAATGATCGTCGTCTACTCACAACTATGGAGAATCGACTATGTTTGTTCTCCAACAACTCCAGAGTAGCCGACATGACCTCAGCTGACAAATCTGAGTATCAAAAATATTTTCAAGACTTTAGAAAATTTATTCTAAAGAAGTTTAGGTTACGAAGAAGAAGAAGAAGAAGAAGAAGAAGAAGAAGAAGAAGAAGAAGAAGAAGAAGAAGAAGAAGAAGAAGAAGAAGAAGAAGAAGAAGAAGAAGAAGAAGAAGAAGAAACAGTGAGATGGAAAATAAGTAGAGGTGGAATTGGTTTTATTTATTTATTTATATATCTATTTATTTATTTATTTATTATTATTATTATTATATTCGATTATTATTATTATTATTATTATTATTCAAATGAAACGGAGCGTTTCACTTTAGCCACCCCTTGTTCCAACAAAGATCCACCACTGTATGCGATGAAACGCTCTTCAAACACACCACAAATAAGAGCTACAAAGAATGATAACAATAAAATTTCACATCTCACTCATAATAAAATAACTACTCGTACATTTCTCTCTCCATAATATGGTTAGTGATACATCAACTATTTATATGAGTACTCAATGATGTAATTGCCTCAAGTCTCCAATTGATCGAAGTAGCAATGTCAATCACAAGAACGGGGGTTTCAATTGTGACCCTTTTAAAATTTGCTTCCTATGCTTAATTTAAATTAACTCTAAATCAATTTTGGTTGAAACACAATGTCCAGAATGTTCTGGATATGTTAGAAGTAAATAAAAATTTAGTTTATAATGAAGTTCGATTTGTGTGCAAATAATTAAAGATAAGGGATAGAAAGATCACACACAAAAAATATACTGGTTCACCCAACTCGGGCTAGTCCAATCCTCACAACCTTGAGATTTTCACTATGTGCTTCAGAATCAGAATGTTCTCCTTCATACTTTTTCAGAATCAGAATGTGTTTATATTGTTGTCCGAAACGTTCTTGACAAACGAAGAACGTTCTTGCTTTTAAGTCTAATGGAAAACGTGAATGAGTGAGTGAATGGGCTGTCAAATGTCAATTGGTACTATTTTAAATCAGAATTATGCAGAGCTTTATGCAGAATAATGTAAGTACAATGTATCTTAAATTTTGAATGGATTTTCCAACACAACGTTACTCCAGTAAACATTCAAAACAAATTGGAACTCTATATCATACTAAAAAGTGAATTTTATAAACAAAAATTATCAATGAAGTACACTTTCGAATATACTTCCAAAATTATATTTTTTAATATACAATTATATTTACACATTTTAATTACCGAGAAAACATAAAGTTTAAATCCCAGTTGAAATATAGAACTATGTATATAGATTATAATTTGAGGCTGGGGTATATCTACGGACCAACTTGCGAGTTGGAGTACATACAAAGATGTTAGAATCTTAGAATGAAGTCGCATCTAAGGAGTTTCAAAAGTTAGAAGAACCTGCACATAGAAATAGTATACTATGATACTATTATATAACAAATGATTCATTTCATTCACCTCTTCTTGACTTCATTTCATTCAAAGAAATCATCTTCTTCTCTTTTATTCACCGATCAATCGATTATTACTGGTACGTATGTCTGTCTGTCTCTCTCTCTAATTTGATTTTGTTTACGCTCTCTTTGTGTGTTTCGATATGATGATACCTAAACTAAATTGAGCAAAATATTAAAATACCTCTACAATTTTGTGTCATTAACGATGAAACATTGATCCATTATTGCCATCTATTGTTATGATTGGCCAAATCGGTAACCTTGTCAATACTCATTGTGTTTTATTCACTATTTTATCATCATCGGGTGCTATTATAACATTTTATTACTTGATTTAGATGTACCAATTTTAATATTTTCTCATGTGATACTTGTTGGGTATTGGGCTCCCTTCCTATGTGGAGAAAAGTTCAAATACTATAGCTCATGTGTCTCACTTATTAAAGTGGAGTGGGGTCTTATTAGGGTTGAAAAAGAAAGAGACTATTTTGAAAGAAAAAGTAGCCACCAAAAGAGAAAAGAGAAGAGTAAACCATATTCCCAATTTTATTAAATCAGTCTTAGAAAAATATCAATTGTGCATTCGTTAACCGTTAGATGGGGCTGATATTTGGACAGCACATTCGCAACATTTAGGTCTTCGTTTTCAAGGGTCCGATCGGCGAAAGGTTGTCTGGAAAGGCAGGTATCGGGCTCGCACATCAACAGGTTTTTTGGGTGTTTTTCTTCTTCTTGCTTTTCATTTGTAGGCTTTAGTGCTTTGCTATTTTGGCTGACTGTCGGCACAATTTGTGCATCATTTTAAGACTCTCTTGTACCCTTATTTGATTATAGTGGAGCTATTTCTTTGGTCTAAACGACTCGTGATTTTTACCCTTGCATTGAGGAGGTTTCCACGTTAAAATGTCGGTGTTCTTTACGCTCTTTTAATTTGATTAATTTGCTGCCATATATATTTGTTGTTGCTCCTCATGAGTTCTTGCAAGTTGGGGGAAGTTAGAAAAAAGAACCGAAAGGTGGCAGAGAAAATAGCAGAAGCAAGTCCAAGTCTTGATACAAAAATGTGGAGTGTCATTATTGTCATAGAACAGGGCACATACAGAAGAGTTGCTTTCTGTGAAAAATGAGAACAAAGGCTAGAAGGTTAAGCAGAAACGAAGAGGTTGTGATGATGATAGTGATGATGATCGTGTTACTACTACTACTAGTGATGATCTTGTAATTCTCTATGATTATGGGTCAATTAATCTTGTATCTGATGAGAGTATGTGGATAATTGATAGTGGTGCTACACTACATGTTACACCGAGGAAGGAGTTCTTCACATCTTATACTTCAGGTGACTTTGGAGTTTTGAAGATGGGTAAGATGGTGTATCTAAGGTAATTCATGTTGGTGATGTATGCTTGCAAACTAACATGGGAATACAATTGGTGCTTAAAGGAGTCAAACATGCTCCAGATGTTCGCTTCAATTTGATCCATATGCATATGCTTGATGAAAGTGGTTTTGATAATCATTGTGCTTCTGGAAAGTGGAAACTTAGTAAAGGTAACTTGGTTGTGGCTAGAGGGGAGAAAATTAGTAAATTGTATTAGACAAAAGCTTTGGTTGCTAAAGACAGGGTGAATGTCGTGGATATGGATTTGTGGCACCTAAGGTTTAGCCATATCAGTGAAAAATGGTTAAATTGTTTAGCCAAAAAAATGTGCTTCCAAGATTGAAGAATGTAGATTTGGAGAAATGTTCTCACTGCATGATCGGTAAACAAACTAG
Organism: Cicer yamashitae; assembly: GCA_037974755.1. Classification (NCBI taxonomy): domain Eukaryota; kingdom Viridiplantae; phylum Streptophyta; class Magnoliopsida; order Fabales; family Fabaceae; genus Cicer; species Cicer yamashitae. The sequence continues at coordinate 23,012,083 of JBBPBQ010020323.1, forward strand.
AGTATCCTTCAAAAGACATCATCCCTCTAGAAAGTTAAAGTTGCTTCAGTTGGTGCATTCTGACGTTTGTTTAAAGGTAAAATCTTTTAGTGGTGCACTTTATTTTGTTACTTTTATTGACGGCTGTTCTAGGAAACAATGAGTTTATGTTTTGAAGACAAAAGACCAAATGTTGGAGAAGTTTAAACAATTTCATGCTTTCGATGAGAGGCAGACAAGCAAGAAAGTGAAACGCTTTCGTACTGACAACGATGGTGAGTATTGTGGACCCTTTGATGTATATTGCAAACAGCAAGGTATAACACATGAAAAGAATCCTCCTAAAATTCGTCAGCTGAATGGTTTAGCAGAGAGGATGAATCGAACACTTGTTGAGAGAGTGAGGTGTATGCTCTCTAAAGTTAAGTTGTCTAAACATTATTGGGGTGAGGCATTGTACACGGCAGTGCATGTTATTAATCTTACTCCTACTATCGCTTTGAATAGTGAGGTACCAAACAAGGTATGGTTTGACAAGAATGTCAAGTATGATCACTTGAGAGTCTTTGGTTGCAAGGCTTTTGTGCATGTTCCGAAGGATGAAAGATCCAAGTTGGATGCAAAGTCAAAGCAGTGTATCTTCATTGCATATGGTGAGGATGAATTTGGCTACAAGTTGTATGATCCTATAGACAAAAAGGTTATCAGAAGGCGTGATGTAGTTTTCATGGAAGACCAAACTATTGAAGACATTGATAAGGTGGAGAAAACTACACCTGAGAGAGATAACGTCTTAGTTGATGGTGATCCAGTTCGGTCACTTGTCCCTGATTTGGATACTACTGATGGTAATGTTCAGAATGATGAGCCACATGATTGTGTTGATAATCATCGGCTTAAAGATGAGGTAAATATTCCAACAAGTGAAGATCATGAGTTGTCACACGATGAGAATCTTAGTGATGCTTCTAAATCATCTCTAACCCAACTCAGGAGGTCTAAGAGGCAGAGACAACCATCTACAAGGTATGTTTCTGATGAGTATGTGAATTTTACTGATGAAGGGGAACCTGAGTGTTTTTGAGAGGCCATAGAGAGTGAAGAAAGTCAAAAGTGGTTGCATACAATGCATGATGAGATGAAATCCTTGGATGATAATCACACTTATGATTCGGTGAAGTTGCCAAAAGGCTAAAGGAATTTGGAAAACAGATGGATCTATAGAGTGAAACTTTATAGTAACTCAAAGTCTTCGAGGTATAAAGCCAGATTAGTGGTGAAAGGTTTCCGTTAAAGAAAGGGTGTTGATTTTAATGAGATTTTCTCACCTGTGGTAAAAATGTCATCAATTAGAATCGTGTTGAGTTTGGCGGCTACTATTGGCTTAGAGGTAGAGCAAATGGATGTAAAAACGGCTTTCCTTCATGGTGAGTTAGAGGAAGAGATTTACATGAAGCAACCTGATGGTTTTCTTGTCTAAGGCAAGGAAGACTATGTATGTAGACTAAGAAAGAGTCTATACGGTTTGAAGCAAGCTCCAAGGCAGTGGTACAAAAAGTTTGAGTCTGTTATGTGTGACCAAGGATACATGAAAGACTACTTTTGACCATTGTGTATTTGTAAGAAAATTTTCTAACGATGATTTCATCATCCTATTATTATATGTTGATGACATACTTATTGTTGAGAAAAATATTTCCAAGATTGACAGGTTAAAGAAGTAGTTGGGCGAGTCTTTTGCCATAAAAACATGGGAGCAACTATACAGATTCTTTGCATAAGAGTCATGCGTGACAGAAAGGAGAAGAAACTTTGGATGTCACTAGAACACTATATTGAGAAAGTGTTGCAAATGTTTCAAATGGAAAACTCTAAGACTGTAAGTACTCTTCTTGCTACTCATTTTAAGTTGAGTTCTAATCAAAGTCCTTCCAGTGAAGATGAGAAAAGAGACATGGAACGAGTTCCTTATGCTTCTGTTGTGGGTAGTTTGATGTATGCAATGGTGTGTACAAGACCAGATAATGCGCATGTTGTTGGTACAGTTAGTAGATTTTTGTCAAATCCAGGTAGAGAGCATTGGAATGCTGTAAAATGGATTTTTAATTATCTTCGTGGTACTACATGTATAAGGCTTTGTTTTTGAGGTGACAAACCTATTTTGGTGGGGTACTCCAACTCAAATATGGTTGGAGATATTGACTCGAGGAAGTCCACTTCAAGCTATATGATTAAATTTGCGGAGGGAGTTGTGGCTTGGCTGTCCAGATTACATAAATATGTAGCATTGTCTAAAACTGAGGCAGAGTTCATTTCCATTACCGAAGCATATAAAGAGTTGATTTGGTTGAAGAAATTCTGGCAGGAGGGAAGTTTGAAACTTGTTGTGATATTGTCGACTTGACAATTATCTCCACATAGTTGTGAGGGGGAGATACTTTCTATAGGTTTAATTATTGTTTGAAAGATTGCAAGCAAAACTTGGTTGCGTGAGTTGGAGATGGAGAAATATGTTGCTGCCACAAATCTCAAAATTGCCTCTAAAATCTTTAAACCAATTTAGGTGCATATGCAAATCTTGGACTCTCTTTGTTTGAAAATCTTCATTATCTTTTAGTTAAAAAATTAGAGTTAGGGACCAAAACTGTTTGACTTTTAAAATAGGGGGACCAATTTCATAAATCATAAAAATAGGAAGACTAAAACTGCAACTAAATCTATTTTTTTATAGTGTTGACGTAGATGTAAATAGTGAGAGATATAAAAACGTGAGATAATTTGCGGCAACATTCTAAGATAGCAAATTGGAGTACACTGCAAGGTGTCACTACTTGCAAGATAGATGCATCAATTTTTTTACCTTTGAACAAAGTTTGGTGTTGAGATTTATATTTGTAATCATAGAGTGAATTTTATAAATGTTATAAATTAATACCCTTGACCAAATTATATTATTCAAAATAAAAGTTGAAGAATATTTTTATAATTTTTAAAATTTATTAGAGATTTAAAATATATTTAACTTTTAAAATATTTTCAATTACATATAATAATGTTTAGAATCAAATCAACTCAATATTATTTTTCTTATATAGATTTGATACAAATACAATTATTTAAGAATGATGTTTTATGAAGTTATGTCCTAATTGAGTAAAATGACGTTCATTAGCCATAACTCAAAATTATTATTTTTTTCTCTTTTAAAAATTATTAGCCATAACTCAATTATATTTTTATTTATTTTATTACCAAAAAATGAATATGGTTTGTTTTATAGTATAGAAAGAAATTTGGTCGTAAAATAGAAAAATGTTAAAATTAATATAAGTGTTTTTCATCTTAAAATGTTAGAAAATAATTTTCATGTAAAATACGCATTTCTTCCATAATAATGAAGAACATAATTTTTTTGATGCCAAATTTTTTTATCTCCTTATAATATTTATTTTTTAAAATTGAAAAAAAGAAAATTATTATTTATGGTAGTGATACTAATGATATTTTTTTCTCTAATAATATAGTTTTAATGTATCATTGAATGGATAATAGATTTAGATATGAATATTTTTCGTGTAAAATATTTATTTTTCATGTGTTATATTATTCGATATTCGATATTCAATATATTAATATATTCATTTTTTTTTTAATATTAACTTTACATGAAATGATCATTGGGAACTATACATATTGTCCATCTAAGTCATTAACTTTTGTTGATCACAAACTACGAGAATATAAAATCATTTTTAACTTATATTTGGAGAAAGAGAAGAGAGGAAGAAAATAATGTCTCAAATGGTAATTGGTGGGTGGTGGTTTAAAATAGTAGATTTATTTGACTATTTATTATATTTTGAAATAATTTGATTATGTAATTGAATCATAAAAATATTACTATATAAAATATGAATATCATATTTTGAATGACTTTCTTTTGAGAGAGTTTTCAATATGTTGTTGTTTATTTTCTGCATTATTTAATTATTTTGTTCATGAGTATTTATTTGATTTTGTAAGGCACTAATATGAGGATAAAATTGTTGACCGAATAATATCTATTTTGTATTTATGATAATGAATATTCACAAAAGCTAATGAAGGTAAATATGTAAAACTATTGTTTTAATAAAAAATTAGTAAAATTATCATTTTCTTTTTTCATTTAACATCTCTTTCTTAATTTTTTTTGTCAAATAATTTAGTTGTTAGATTTGTACATTTTTAATGTGGGAAAATGCTAAATCCCGATTCAAACCCATACCTCTGAATATAGATATCTTGAGTTATATTTACGGACCATCTTACAAGTAAATATAAATATATTTATACGTACTCGCAAGATTGTAAAATGATAATTTGGTAAAGTTAGAAAATCAATAATTAATATTATAATCATTCAAAATTGATTGTGCATGTCCACATAATATTAACTATTGATTTGATCTTTTATGATTTATATTTTTTATTTAATTCTCTAAAATGAGTTGATTATATCATCAAATCAGATATTTGAGATATATTTGGACAAATATCGTGAGATATATTTAAGGAGAAAAAAAAGATATTAGAATCTTAGAATACATACAAAAAGTTTCAAAAGTTAGAAGAACTTGCGCATAGGCAAAATAAAACTTGTATTTTAAAAGAGATGAAATAGTTTATAGGGTAAACCATTGTTTAATCATATGAGATATCTGACGCTGTCATTTTCGTCATTGACTCAACAAAAAAATCAAATTAGTTCTCGAATTATCAAAATAGTCTCCGAAAGATATAATTTACTATCATAAGAGTCCATAAAATATACAATTTATTGTCAAAATACCGTTAGAATGTTAAACATTAATTTGACTGACATTTTAATAATTCGTAAGCTAATTTAGATTTTTTCTCAGTTAGAGATCAAAATTGAGGTGTACCCTACTTTATACTAATTACGTTCCTTTTTATAAGCATATCATTTATTCGACTTATATTAATAAAAATATGTACTGAATTTAATACTTTAATTTAATATTAGATGTTCTTTGTAGATATAAATTAATAAATTTGCGATTTTCTTTCTCTCAATATTTTTTCTAAATTAGTAAAATGCTAATTTTTTTTTTGACATATGAAATGGGATATTTATACGATATAGTAGTATACAAAATGACATTTAGATTTTTTCTCAGTTAGAGACCAAAATGACAATATCATATATTTTCAATAACTAAAATTGAGGTGTACCCTAGTTTATTTTTTGGTGTATTTTTTGTAATTATTTAAGGTTAGTCCTGTGCATATCAGCTGGCACAGCCTTTTTCCTTTTTTTGGCCAAGGTCCTCAGAGACTGCAAAGGCTTCTGGCCAAATATTTGTCTATGGAGCATTGATGTGAATTCAAATGTTGGTTTTGTAACATGTTATTTAATCGTAAGGGATACTAATGTGATGTCTGCATGTACTTACAAATCATCTATCTTGCATTTCTTCACCTATTCCCCATAAGAGACCAGACCTAACATCCCCATTTCCCATAATTTGATGTGTAATTGAAAAATTGAGAATCATCGTTTGTTGATCGTATTTCTTGACCTTTCTGTTATAATTGGTATGTTGGTCTTTGAACCTGTTACTCGTTCAATCACAATGTTATCTAGATCTGCATGATATAGCTATTATTAATGTTCTATATTGTCTAGCTTGATAATCAATTGTCCCAATTATTGCTTTTACTGATATTGTTGCAGTCAAGACACAACACCAGATGAGGCACATATGATATCAGCTTTTGGGGGGACAGGTTAATCTTTTTGTGTATTGTGAATTACTTGCATGCCTTTTTTTCTTTCTGCCTTTTTGTTCTTAAGACAAAAAACCTGAGTTCCTAGATATTGTACTTTTAAACGGTACTTATTCCTTAGGTACCGGGATCGAATCCCACGGAAGGCAAAAACTCGCTATTTCCAACGGTGGGAAAGGGGGGGCGAGAAGGTCGTGATTACCATCGCCGATAACGGTAAGGGTCGGGATGTTACAAGTTGGGACTTATTAGGCCTATTTTCATGGACAAAGCTTGAACGTCAGAGCTGGTAAAGGATTTTCTCTTGAAGAGTTGAAGGTAAAATGGCTCTATGTATCTCTTGCATGTAACTTGTGAGGATCAATTAATTATGTGAAGTAATAGGATCTATACTTGATGCTGCTATAAGATATAAGCTAATATTGCTATGATTTTGGGCTGATTTGTTGGGGAAATCTTATTGTTTTAGCTTTTGCTTGATTTCACTGTGTTAGACATCTTATTAGTAAATATTAGAGTTATGGCAGTTATTTTTATGTGATTACAATAAATGAAGTTATTGCAAAAAGGAGGGTAGGCGGTTATGGATTAGAAATTGGGAGGGAGAGGTCAAGCTCTCTAATTCTTGGAAAGGAGAGACCAAGACTCTCAAATATCTTGGGAGGAAACCATTTGTAATCATAAACCATTCTATCTCTATTGTTGTATTGAAGCACTTGGCCGAGACTCTCAAAAAATAGAAGCAAGGATTGAAGCACTTGAGTGGGGTTTGAGAATCAGAGGCGGTTCTTGAGGAAGAATGTCGCAGGCAGTAGGTACTCCAAAGGGGACCCAATATAAGAGGTTGTTGTATTGAGTTTGTTAGGAGAATTTTCGCTCTAGTTAGGATCTTTGCGACTCTAATTTATCACTTGTATTATGTTATTTCCACCATTGTAGAGCTTCAAGCTCATCACTTCAATTCAATTCATAAGTTAAGATCTTGATGTTGAACAATTGAAGATTTGTGACATGCAGCAAACCTCACTGATGATGCATTATCATGAACAGCAGCACGGACAAATTTTCTAATAGTGATTTTTTCTTTCTCTCTGTGACGACTTTCTTAATTAATGGTGTTGCTATTATCTAATTAATCAAAATTATGTTAATCTGATATCAATATTAATTCTTAACAAAAATCCAAAATATTTACATAATATCATATGATATTCAAATAAATTATATAAAGATGAATAAATGATGTAACACAGTTGAGTCAAAAAAAATTATGCAACAAAAATTTTTGTCTATAAATAAAATGATATAATTACCACCAGAAATTTAACAATATCGATATTTTACTATAGAGCTCAAGGACTATGCCACATAATTTTACGTGTAATACACAATAACCATCAATTCATACCTACAAAATTTTTGCTTTAAATAAATAATGCTTGCATTTGTAAAAAAACAAAAACAAATTGTCGTTATAAAATGAAATAAACTATATAATCTCTTCGATAATTTCTTTTTAATGTGTATAAATTATTTAACTTGTTATTGCATGCTTACATTATTATTAAATTAATCAAATTATTTAAAAAAGAAACTTTAACGGATTTTTTTTTTAATATCTTTTTTTTAACCAAATTGCTCTACTCCAAAAATTATTTATCAGACTGTCCTACTTTTTGGGCCTAGTGGGAGTTCGCAGGCTGGGGGTACGACCAGCTGAAGAGGAAAATATTGAGGCCCAGTGGAGGTCGCTTGCTGGGGTGCGACCTCCTACTAGCATGTCCATTTTTTTTTTTTGGTCGTTTTCTGCCTTTTAAATAATTAATTAATAATAATAATAATACATTAATAGATAATAATAATAATTAGTTAGTAAATAATAATACATTAATAAATAATAATACTAATTAACTATAAATAATAATAATAATAATAGTTGTAATAAATAATACATTAATAATAAAAATAACACATAATAATAAATAATAATAATATTAATAAATAATAAAAATGATGATAATTAAAAATAGAAAATTATATTAAAATTTTAAAGAAAATACATCAAATAAAATGAAACAAAATACAAAATACATTAAATTATTGATGTCCACCTAAATGACCTTCAGTTCCACATCTAGGATGTCGTCGAACTCGTCTAGCTCTTTGAACGAGTTCAGGTTCTTCCGGTTCATCCTGATCATTATCCTCAATGTAAGTCGTAGGTGGATTAGAACCACTACCACTTGCTTCCATAAAATTTTGAGACAGAGGATTATACATGGAGTCAAACACAGCATAAGCCGACTCAGGAGTTGTGCACTGAGTTCCAAACAAATTATAGAAAAGCCCACTTTCTGTCGGATAACCGGCGGTCGGCATTTCTGGTACCGGCGGAACGTAATATTGAGTCGGTGGTGGATCATAAGATGGAACTTCTGTATGGATATGTAGGTGAGGTGATGATAGAGACGGTTGTGCTGCGTTTTGTTGTTGTGGGGTGGATTGGGAGGTCGACTTCACAGAAGGATATGAAGGTGGTTGCAAACGGGGATCATGGAGATATTGTTCGACATATATAAATAATTTGGTGTGCTATCTAAACCAAATCTTATATTTCGTAGTATGGCATAAAAGACCTTCCACGATCTTACATTGCAACACTTAATTGTGACGCTCATTCCAATGTTTAATTTCTTCCCTCCAAACCCATTTCCAATTATCATCAACCCCGTGTCTTATGTCGACCTCGTGGTACATTTTCATGTCATGTGGTGGTTGTGGTATTTGTTGATGGAAGCCGAACTGAAGTGTGACTCTATTTGTATGATGTTTTTCAACAATATGATGACAATGCAGATAGGTACATGCAATCCAAGTGACCACCTCTTCTTCAGAAACTTCATGTTGGAACATGAGATAAGGTCTCCAATAGAACTGATATTTAAAAAAAACAAGCTAAATTAATTATAACAAGTATAAAAAAACAAAATATTTAAAAAATTCAAATAAAAGGGAATAAATGAGTATTTATAGGTCGCAGGCCCAGGCCACGAGAAATGGATTGTCATATGTCTTCAGGGGGTCGCTCCCCCAGGCTGCGACCACTTCAGGGGGTCGATCCCCTAGGCTGCGACCACTGCAAGACATTATTAAAGGATCAATCTCGTCCATTTATTGAAGGATTATCAACGGATGTAGATGATCCAATTCTTGTGAGTTGTTTTCAACCAATGGGATCATTTTTTAAAAAATTCAATCTTGTCCGTTGAATAAAAATTATCAACGGATGTACATGATCCAATCCTTGTGAGTTGTTTTCAACCAATAGGATCATTTTTTTAAATATTCAATCTCGTTCGTTGAATAAAAATTATCAACGGATGTAGATGATCCAATCCTTGTGAGTTGTTTTCAACCAAAGATCATTTTTTTAAAGATTCAATCTCGTCCGTTGAATAAAAGTTATCAATGGATGTAGATGATCCAATACCAATCCTTGTGACTTGTTTTCAACCAATGAAATCATCACCACACCTTCTATAAATAGAAAACAAACTAACACTATCTCACCACACCTTCCATCTCACTATACCTACTATCTCACTATATCTCACCACACCTTCTATCTCACCATTTCATACTTAATCAATTACTTGATCATGGCTGCTCAACAAGTAATTGGTATTGTTTATTACAATGGTTCAATTGTTGATGGAGTTGAAGGTAAAACATTTGTAAGTGATTATAAAAAGGTGTTCAAAGTACATTCGGGAAGCAACCTTGCTCGTCTAAAGAATGTTATTAAAAAAAAGTTACAGCTCGATGACAGAGTCACAATAACTGATATAGTTTATCGACACCTTGTGTTCTTTGGTGAAAATACAACAAGGTTTGAACTGATGAAGGTTTGCGATGATGAAGATGTTGAGTTGATGTTTGATGTTTATGCACAGTGGTCACAACTCGGCACCATCGAGTTATATGTTACCTTTTCGTCTGGTCCTCCAGCAACAATCATTGATCAACCATCGACCTCAAACATACCTTATCAACCCGACTTATATTCTCCATCACAACATTATAAACCATCACAACAATATGAACCATCACAACACTATGAACCATACTCTACCCAATTAGAACAATCTCATTCAGAAAGTGATCAACTTCATCATCAATCTCCTCCAACAAGTCCATAATGCGGTCTTCCCTTAATGTCTTATATAATATCAACGAGGAACAATTAAGTGATTCTAGTGAAGAGGATGAAACATACTTTGATGAATCATCTGGTAATTCTGACGATGACATTGATGTTGATGAAGATATGGAAGCAGAAGATCAACATATCCTACCTGAATTTGATCTACCATCTCACTTGAAGAGGATCAATATAGATACTCAAGTGCGTTCAAGTGAATTTGATCACTTTTTCATTAACGACGTCCCAACATTAGATGGAACTCTTGCACATTTCAAAACAAAGATGAATGCGTACATGCAATCAAACGTTACCATCTAAAACAATCACTGAATTTTGTGGTACAAAAATCAGATTTAGAAAGGTATGTTATTTATTGTTCAAGTCCAAATTGTTTGTTTAGATGTAGAGCTTCAAAACGCAAAAAAAGTGAATTGTGGGTGATTGGTAAATTGAATGTGCCTCACACATGCACAAATTCTGCATTGTCACAAGATCGTACCAAACTCGATTCTAACATGATATGTTCAAGTGTAATGCAAGTTGTGAAAGTGGATCCTTCAATCAAAGTGAAGGTCATTATTGTTGAGATTCGGGCTTTACACAACTACACAGTTAGTTAAAGAAAGGCATGGATGAGAAAAAATAAAGCGATCAAACAAATTTATGGCAACTAGGAAGAGTCTTACAATCAACTCCCACAATGGTTGTTGGTTATGCAAACGTTTGCTCCAAGAACCAAAGTTGAAATGGAAACCATCCCAGCTTATCATGAGAATAGTTTGATAAGTGGGATAAGGATCTTTCATAGACTATTTTGGGCTTTCGTTCCGTGCATATATGCGTTCAAATTCTGCAAACCAATAGTACAAGTTGATGGGACTTGGTTGTACGGCAAGTACAAGGGAACTCTATTGGTAGCAATTGCACAGGATGAGAACGACAATGTAATTCCTATTGCTTATGCTCTTGTGGAAGGTGAGACAAAAGAGGGTTGAAGTTTCTTTTTGAGAAATTTGAGAAAATACGTCACTCCACAAGCCAACATTTATTTGATTTCGGATTGACACAAATCCATTAAGAGTGCTTATAATAATCCGAACAATGGGTGGCAAGATCCTCCGTCAAAGCATATGTTCTGCATCCGACATATTTCACAAAACTTTGCAAGGGAATTTAAGGACAATGTTTTGAAAAGAAAAGTTATTTCTATGAGTAATAGTTTCATTTTTAATTTTTATAATTAGTGTAATTTTTTATACATTTCATTCTTAATTTATATAATTAGTGTAATAATGTTTTGTCTACTATTTCAATATAGGTTACTCAATCAATGATCCTACATACCGATACTACCGTAGAGAAATCGGCATAGTAAACCTAGAGGCTTTGAAATGGTTAGACAACATACCTCGACAAGATTGGATTCAAGCATTCGATGGATGTAGCCGTTGGGGTCAGATGACAACCAACCTTGTGGAGTCGATCAACCGAGTATTAAAAGGCACGCGCAACCTTCCCATCACTGCTTTGGTCCAATCAACTTATTGTAAAACTGGGACACTGTTTCTAACCATGGGAAAACGACACGCATCAATTTTAGCTTCTGGTCAGGTATACACAGAAACTTGTATAAATTTTATGAAATTGGAAATAAGTAAATTCAATAGTCATAGAGTTGATAGTTCCAAAGGAAGGGCGACCAATTGGTCACTTCAGTGTAAACCTTCCTAACAAGTGGTGCGATTGTGGGAAATATCAAGCTAAACACATGCCTTGTTCAGATGTCATAGCAGCATGTTCTAGCATAAAATATGATTATTGGAGCCTTATAGCTGATGTGTACAAGGAGGAAACGGTACTAAAAGTCTACGATGAAGCGTTCCCACCCATACCAAACAAAGGATATTGGCCAGAATATGAAGGTGTTAAGGTGTGTCACAATCCATTAATGCGGATAGTCAAGAAAGGTCGCCCAAAGAGCAAACACATCAGAACAGAAATAGACACTACAGAAAGAGTACCAAGAAAATGCGGATATGTCGGGTATCTAGTCATACTAGGAAACATTGTCCAAACGCTGCGGGCACATCTACTCAAATTTGATGTATTTTTTTTTTCTCTTTTTTAATGTATTTTCTATAAAATTTTAATATAATTTTCTATTTTTAATTATCATCATTTTTAATAATAATAATAATGATTAATTATTATTAATATTATTATTTATTATTATTTATTATTTTTATTATTAATGTATTATTTATTACAAATATTATTATTATTATTATTATTTATAATTAATTAATTATTATTATTATTAGTATGATTATTATTATTATTATTATTTATTAATGTATTATTATTTATTAATTATTATTATTATTATAATTAATTAATTATTTAAAATTATTTAAAAGGCAGAAAACGACAACAAAGAAATGGACATGCTAGTAGGAGGTCGCACCCCAGCAGCGATCTCCCACTGGGCCTCAAAATTTTCATCTTCAGCTGGTCGCACCCTCAGCCTGCGAACTTTCCGTGGGCTCAAAAAAATAGGACAGTCTGGTAAATAAATTTGAGTAGTACAATTTATTTAAAAAAAACAAAAAGGGATATTAAAAAAAAATCCAACTTTAACACGCCAAAAAATTCTATGCTAAAACTTCGCGTGAGGTCCATGTACCCCTCAATTTGGGTTGTACCCCCACAATTTGTCAAATAATTGAACTACTATTATTAAAATTTGGGTTGTACCCTTTCAATTTGGGTTGTACCCCCACAATTTGTACAACTACTATTATAATAATTTTAATAATAGTAGTTGAATTATTATAAATTGTAAAATATTATAAAATTAAGCTTAATAATTTTAACGTACCGGAGTGGGGGTACAACTACTATTATACTATTATATAAATAGTTTACAACTACTATTATAAATTGTAAAATATTATAAAATTAAGCTTCCTTCGACGACTATTATATTCAACTACTATTATTAAAATTATTATAAATAAATTATAATTTTATAATATTTGAATATTTTCAAATAATTAAATTATTAATATAATTTTTTATTTATTTTTAAATTGGTAATTATTTTTATGTAACAATATTTTTATATTTAGTGAATTCATAGTAAACACAACAATAGAGGTAGAGAAACTAGACTGAGAAGTTGCACAAATTAGATGTGATGGAGCTATTGTCGCGGCTTAAAATTTCGAGTGTTTCTCGAATTTAATGAAGTCGCCACTAAAATTTATTTTAAAATACGGAAAATATTGGTAAACCCTTAAAAATAGAAAAAATGGTATTTGAAACTAAATTTTGAGTCCGAGAGTCGATTATGCATAGGGAATGCATTAGCACCCTACGACATCCGTTAAAACAACAGTTACCTATAATTAATTGTGCGAGATTAATATTAACTTAAGTATATTTATTTCTCTTTATTATTATATGTGAATAAAAATTATTACTATTTTTTAATATGATTTTTGGAATAAATGTGTGCTTAAGAAATAAAGGACAGAAAAAAAAATTTATTAATGTGCTTGACAAGAATGTGATCTTGCTTCTACGTATCTCCCGGTGCGATGAGGAAATCAAAGCTACGTAGTTCTTAGTTAGAAAATGCGGATGTGTTGATTCTTTTTTTAAAAAAAGAAAATCGTTTTAAATAAAAAAAAAATATTTTACTTTTGCAAAAAAAAAGAGTTGGTTTGATTTGAATAATTATTGAAAAAAAAACGAGTTTTAAGACTATCAAGTTGTTCACCTTGAGTCTTAAAAAATCTTGTGAACTAAAAAGATGTCACATCTAGTTAATCTGTTTAAAAATAGATTTATTATTTTTGTTATAAAAATGAGCTTTTAAAATCTCCAAGTTGTACAACTTGTGTTATAACCGCTCAAAGATTAAAAATATGTCATATCTAATTAACCACTTAAAAAAAAAATAATTTGTATAATTTTTTTTTGAAAGATAAAAACGAGTTTTGAAGCGGTTAAATTATTATAATATATATATATATATATTTATATTTATATATATATATATAATGTATTCTAAAATAATATTTTAATAGTTTTATTTTTTTAAAATAAATAAATGATTTAGTAAACCAAAATCATTTCAGCAAATAGTAATTGTTTAGAATAGTACAGACTAACGCATACTTGCAGGACCTTTTTCAGGACAGCATGGCCACGCATGCTTTCAGAAGCTATGAGTCCAACCTGCTATACTTCCAAACAGCTAAGTTTCGAAATAGCCCCATCATTGTTTCAAAACAACTTAGCCCAATCATTTTTTCAATACAAACCAGCATAAACAACTTAGCCCCAACATTATTTCAATACAAACCAGTATCATCCCAAAACAGAAGTGAACCTATTCAAATCTCAATAAATCCTAAGCAAGTATAGAAGCAAGTAAACCTATTTAAAAATGAAATAGAAGCAAAGAGAACATAACAACAAGCATGAAAATTGACGCATACCGAAAAGAAGAAGGCGACAATGCACGGTTGACGGTGGTTAGCGGCAGTTGCCGGCGGAAATGACGGTGATTTCAGTTTCTCTCCTTTTCTATTCTTTTTATTTCTAAATATATATGATTTTAAGGATGAAGTTGAGTTGTTGCACCTTCTACGCTCAACTATTTTTGTTTCAGAATCTCTCTTTAAAAAAATTTCTCCAAAAAAATAATCTGCGTTTTTTCTGCACCTCTGATGCCTTCATGATTTTAGCTTATGTTTGTTTTTATTTGTTCATTTGTTGAGCTTTTGCAGCTTTAATTTGTCTTTTAGTTTTTTTTTTAAACTCAAAAGTTTGTCTCTTTGCTCTGTATAATGTGGACAATGGATGACTTATAAAAATTATGTTTTGAATTAGCTACAAAAGGCACAAGGATAGTGCTTCAAGCAGTGTAGCAACAGAAAAATTCAAATAAGGCATGCCGCTGGAGCAAAAGCAAGGCAGTGCAGCAAAAGGAAAACAAACAAGGCATGTAGCAGCTAACAAGACACCATAAAATGGCTTTTTTTTTTTTTAAATTGTAATTTAATTTGACTGAATTTTTATTGTAATTTGATTTGGCTTAATTTTTAAAATTGTAATTATTTTTATTTCCTTTCTTTAATATATTTTCCTTTTATGTATTAATGATTAAAAAGGCAGCAATATATACATCGTTATTACTTTTTGAAATATTTCTAATAAGTTGGAGAAAATTAGGGTACTTCAGCTATAGATGAAACATATCAGTTTGATTTGTTTTTTGAAGGTAAAGGTTGAAACAAAAATATAGTTTGTTTGATTGACCTTTTAAAACTCACAAAATTCGAATCAAACTAAACATATTGATTTTGTTCAATTCAATCATTTTAAAACACTAAATTTTTAAAACGATAAAAAATATGTAAGTACACAATTTCTTAAGATGACACTACATATATAATATGAAATAAAATATAATAGTTTCTTTTAGACGTCGGCACTTGATTTTAAATTAAGTGAAACCATACTCAGATCAATAGAAGTTGAGTTTATTCGGTTTGATTTTAAATTAATTGATTTGATTAAATTTTTGTGTTTATTAGATCATTAGTTTAATTTTTATATATTTGAACGTAACTCACAACATACATATTGAAATTTAGATCAAAAGATGTAATTATTATGTTATTTAACTTTTTTTTTTGTATTTTTTTCATATATATTATTATTGTTTTTTAAAATGGTTGGCGACTTTGAATCACGGCCCCCGAAAACTAAACGTCGTGACCTGCGTACACGCTATACTCATAGCCTGACAAACCTACCAACTAACTTAACAATTAAGCGACTATATAGTTCTCAATAATCATTTCAAAAATATGTATAACTTTTCTCGAAATTTCGACATAGTATCTTCTGTAACTTCAACGTTTTCAAATTTATAAAATTCATGTTTAAACTTTCAATTCAGTCATAATCCAAAGAGCATAATCTAATATTGGCTAAATACCACCCCTGGTCCCTTAACTTAATTTCGGTTAACGATTTAGTCCTTTATCTTTTTTTTTCCCGAGTTGTTCCTTTATGTTTTTAAATAATTTCAGCGTTACCCTTTAAGTGGAGTTCCGTTAAGAAAAAATCAAAAAATTCCTCATCTAGATCATTGTATATGTTCATCAAACCTCTAGGAACGATTGTCACTGATCTGAAGTGATGTCTATGAAGTATAAATACCCATAACTTCAGTTTTAACGAATCAATGCTACTACCAAACTTTGAACAAAGTTTGAATATTTTTTTGAAATATTTCCAAAACATAAAGGATAACTTTATCTGAACACGGAGGAGAGATTTTTTTAAATTTTTTCTTAACGAAATCCCACTTAAAGGGTAACGTTGAAATTATTTAAAAACATAAAGGACCAAATCGGGAAAAAAAAATGATAAATGACTAAATCGTTAACTGAAATTAAGTTAAGGGATCACGGGCGGTATTTAGCCTCTAATATTTAATACATCTCCCAAAAAGACTTTCTAGACTCAAAATAGCTGCAAATTACATTACGACTCTACAGACTTTACAAAAAAAAGGTCCTCGATCAAAGAGGCCTACCAAAAAAATATGATCGAGACTTGAGTCTACTAACCGCTTGCTACTCAGCTGCCTGTGAATCTGGAAAAAAATAATCAACATGAAGGAGTAAGTCACAAAGACTTAGTGATGAGACAACAACCACCACCAACTAGAAGGGAAACACAAAAAAGGCACGAATAATTATTTTACAATCTTATGGCAAATATGCTAAACAATACTACCAAAAATATAGATAACTCTCAAGTAAAGTATACACACTATAAAACCATTAAACTTGTAATTTAGCCATTCAGATAGAAATATTAAAAATCCAATTTATAGAAAAGTGAAATCACAATGAGCAACAACACAAAAATCATAGCAAATCAAACAAGTAAAAATATAAATTCTTGAGAATCAAGAGGCGGCTTCATCTCATTGATAGCCCTCTCCTCCTAAGGGTGACCTTTTTCTTAGGGGTGGCTCCATCTAACGGATAGTCCTCTCCTCTCAATCCCGCAACGCATCATCACGCATCAATTATGGAGTTTACGTTGATATCCCTCTCCTCTTACGGATGACATCTCTCGTAGAGGCGGCTCCATCTAACGGATAACTCTCCATAATCAAAACGATGTAACTAGGTGCACATAAAGCCGTTAACCATTTCATAATTATAACAACGATTTCCAAAACACGTATTTAGAAATCATCTCTCATTTCATCGTAACACATGGAAAAACATATTCAACCGTACAACAATTCAATATTTAAATACTTTATAACTCATAAATAAATCAAACTACTAACATATTATATAACAAAGACCATGAAAATAAATAAATGACGAAATCGAGATAAATTCAAAGGTTGTGTTCCCCAATTTCTTTAAATAAATACTTTAACATAAAAACGAGTAAAATAATAATTATAGTATAATAAAAATATGACAATGATCGTCGTCTACTCACAACTCTGGAGAATCGACTATGTTTGTTCTCCAACAACTCCCAGAGTAGCCGACATGACCTCAGCTGACAAATATGAGTATAAAAAATATTCTCAAGACTTTAGAAAAATTATTCTAAAGTTTAGCTAAATCTAGGAAACCATAAAAATCATTTAAATCTACTCTAAGCACAAAATAAGATTTTTAAACAAAACTACATTTTTCTTGAGATTCATATTAGCATTAAAGTTGGGTATTTACATGAAAGAGTCTCAAGAAATGGGTACCCTTCTTCTTTCTTAGAGCACAAACACGAAGGAGCCGAGAGAGAAGAAGAATGGGGAAAGAATGAGATGAAAAAAACGTGGAGGTGGAGTTGATTTTATTTATTTATTTATCTATTTATTTATTTATCTATTTATTTATTTATTATTATTATTATTATTATTATATTATATTATATTATATTATATTATATTATATTATATTATATTATATTATATTATATTATATTATATTATATTATATTATATTATATTATATTATATTATATTATATTATATTATATTATATTATATTATATTATATTATATCATATCATATCATATCATATCATATCATATCATATCATATCATATCATATTATATTATATTATATTATTATTATAGTTATTATTATTATTATTATTAAAATGAAACGGAGCGTTTCACTTTAGCCACCCCTTATTCCAACAAAGATCCACCACTGTATGCGATGAAACGCTCTTCAAACACACCACAAATAAGAGCTACAAAGAATGATAATAATAAAATTTCACATCTCACTCATAATAAAATAACTACTTGTACATTTCTCTCTCCAGAATATGGTTAGTGATACATCAACTATTTATATGAGTACTCAATGATGTAATTGCCTCAAGTCTCCAATTGATCGAAGTAGCAATGTCAATCACAAGAAAGGGGGTTTGAATTGTGACCCTTTTAAAATTTGCTTCCTATGCTTAATTTAAATTAACTCTAAATCAATTTTGGTTGAAACACAATGTCCAGAATGTTCTGGATATGTTAGAAGTAAATAAAATTTTAGTTTATAATGAAGTTCGATTTGTGTGCAAATAATTAAAGATAAGGGATAGAAAGATCACACACAAAAAATATACTGGTTCACCCAACTCGGGCTAGTCCAATCCTCACAACCTTGAGATTTTCACTATGTGCTTCAGAATTAGAATGTTCTCCTTCATACTTTTTCTCTTGATCACACCTTGATCAATTACAATATTCACCTTTCAACCTAGAAAGGATTCTTACAATCACCTTTCAACCTTGAAAGTATTTTTACAAACACACTCAATCTAACATAAAATATAGACTTGAGTCACAAATGATGTATATGATAAAAGTGTTTGGGATCTTGAAACTTCTCAACACTTGTTTGAGATAAATAATGACAAACTCAGTAAATGATGATCCACAAATATAGTGAAGAGAGTTGGAGTTTGCTTGAAGAGTTTTTGACTTGTTCTAACTTGAACTAGTTGATAGATTTGTAAATTGAACTATTGCCTTCAACTTCCAATTAAACTTCAATTTATAGATTATAAAAGGATTTGAATATTCATTTTAAACTGAATATAATCGTTGGACACACTTCCCAAGGGACAAATATGTTTTAATAACAATTAAACATGTGTTTATATTGTTGTCTGAAACGCTCTTGACAAACGAAGAACGTTCTTGCTTTTAAGTCTAATGGAAAACGTGAATGAGTGATTGAATGGGCTGTCAAATGTCAGTTGGTACTGTTTTAAATCAGAGTTATGCAGAGCTTTATGCAGAATAATGTAAGTACAACGTACTTGCGTCCTTGCTCATAACTCATCAATTTGGAGATCAATCTTGAGGTTTGTTTCCTTCTTTGGGCATTAAACTCGAGTTCTGGGCTTCAATGTTGATTTGAGCAGTCTTGATACTCTTTAAATTGTGGTTTGGACTGTGGAAAATGATATGTTTTAACTGTCTTTAAAAGAGAATAACCAAAATGTTCTTTTGTAAAACCAGAACATTCTTTGTTTTGTGTTGTATGGAAAACATGGATGAGCAATTAAGTAGCTATCTAGTGTTAGCCCTTTGTCTTTGGAAATGATGTACTTTCTATAAAAATGTGCAGCAATAGTATTCTTGTTGTCCTTGCTCCTAGCTCATCAATCAAGAGATTGATCTTGATGTTGTTTGCTTCTTTGGGCCTTTAGCTAGACTTTTTTGGGATTGAGTATTGTTTTGAGTAGTCTTGACATGTGTTTATCTTAAGGTCTGGACTATGGAATGATGCATTTTACTTCTGCCCATAAATGAAATAACTAGAATGATCTTGATAATAAACTAGAATGATCTTCGTTTTTCCAGACTTCTGTTTTTAATAAACCAGAATGATATTCATTTTCCAGACTGCTGTTTTTTAATAAACCAGAATTATCTTCGATTTCCATACTGTTGTTTTTTAATAAACTAGAATGATCTTCGTTTTTCCAAAATGATCTTGTCATCAATTTCCAATTTAGTTAAGACAGTATTTGCTTTGATTTATAACATGGTGTGATCATTGATTCTCTTGAATGATTGATATATGATATTTTCTTTTTGAGATTTTTTCATTATTGAGTAAATACTTGTGAACTTTGATGATGTGAATGGCTTCTTGTTTGTTCACTTATGCAATTCTTGTTCCTTAAATAAAACTCAAATGCAATCATTAGTAGATCACTGTTCATAAAACTTAATCATTTATTTCATAAGGTTTGTTGTCATTAAAACATATATCAAAGGGGTTTTTACCTTGACAATGATCACCCAAAATTGCATATATTTCACCTCTTCTCAAGATATTAATTGTTCCATATCTCTTAAATTTCCACTCATGTGCATTTATCTTAAATTTTGAATGGATTTTCCAACACAACGTTACTCCAGTAAACATTCAAAACAAATTGGAACTCTATATCATACTAAAAAGTGAACTTTCTAAACAAAAATTATCAATGAAGTACACTTTTGAATATAACATATCGTACAGAAATATACTTCCAAAATTATATTTTTTTAATATATAATTATATTTACACATTTTAATTACTGAGAAAACATAAATTTTTATATCCCAGTTGAAATCTAGAACTATGTATATAGATTATAATCTGAGGCTGGGGTATATCTACGGACCAACTTGCGAGTTGGAGTACATACAAAGATGTTAGAATCTTAGAATGAAGTCGCATCTAAGGAGTTTCAAAAGTTAGAAGAACCTGCACATAGAAATAGTATACTATGATACTACTATATAACAAATGATTCATTTCATTCACCTCCTCTTGACTTCATTTCATTCAAAAAAAATCATCTTCTTCTATTTTATTCACCGATCAATTGATTATTACTGGTACGTCTGTCTGTTTGTCTGTCTGTCTCTCTCTCTGTCTCTGTCTCTCTCTCTCTCTCTAATTTGATTTTGTTTATGCTCTCTTTGTGTGTTTCGATATGATGATACCTAAACTAAATTGAGCAAAATATTAAAATACCTCTACAATTTTGTGTCATTAACGATGAAACATTGATCCATTATTGCCATCTATTGTTATGATTGACCAAATCAGTAACCTTGTCAATACTCATTGTTTTTTATTCACTATTTTATCATCATCGGGTGCTATTATAACATTTTATTACTTGATTTAGTTGTACCAATTTTAATATTTTTCTCATGTGATACTTGTTGGGTATTGGGCTCCCTTCCTATGTGGAGAAAAGTTCAAATACTATAGCTCATGTGTCTTACTTATTAAAGTGGAATAGGGTCTTATTAGGGTTGAAAAAGAGAGAGACTGTTTTGAAAGAAAAAGTAGCCACCAAAAGAGAAAAGAGAAGAGTAAACTCTATTCCCAATTTTGTTAAATCAGTCTTAGAAAAACATTGATTGCGCATTCGTTAACCGTTAGATCGGGCTGATATTTGGACAGCACGTTTGCAACATATAGGTCTTCGTTTTCAAGGGTTCGATCGGCGAAAGGACGTCTGGAAAGGGAGGTATCGGGCTCGCACAACAGCAAGTTTTTTGGGTGTTTTTCTTCTTCTTGCTTTTCATTTGTAGGCTTTAGTGCTTTGCTATTTTGGCTGGTTGTAGGCACAATTTGTGCATCATTTTAAGACTCTCTTGTACCCTTATTTGATTATAGTGGAGCTATTTCTTTGGTCTAGCAACTCGTGATTTTTACCCTTGCATTGAGGAGGTTTCCACGTTAAAATGTTGGTGTTCTTTACGCTCTTTTATTTTGATTAATTTGCTGCCATATATATTTTTTGTTGCTCCTCATGAGTTCTTGCAAGTTGGGGGAAGTTAGAAAAAAGAACCGAAGGGTGGCCGAGAAAATAGTAGAAGCAAGTCCAAGTCTTGATACAAAAATGTGGAGTGTCATTATTGTCATAGAACAGGGCACATACAGAAGAGTTGCTTTCTGTGAAAAATGAGAACAAAGGCAAGAAGGTTAAGAAGAAACGAAGAGGTTGTGATGATGATAGTGATGATGATCGTGTTATTACTACTACTAGTGATGATCTTGTTATTCTCTATGATTATGGGTCAATTAATCTTGTATCTGATGAGAGCATGTGGATAATTGATAGTGGTGCTACACTACATGTTACACCGAGGAAGGAGTTCTTCACATCTTATACTTCAGGTGACTTTGGAGTTTTGAAGATGGGTAAGATGGTGTATCTACGGTAATTGGTGTTGGTGATGTATGCTTGCAAACTAACATGGGAATGCAATTGTTGCTTAAAAGAGTCAAACATGCTCCAGATGTTCGCTTCAATTTGATCCCTATGCATATGCTTGATGAAAGTGGTTTTGATAATCATTTTGCTTTTGGAAAGTGGAAACTCAGTAAAGGTAACTTGGTTGTGGCTAGAGGGGAGAAAATTAGTAAATTGTATTGGACAAAAGCTTTGGTTGCTAAAGACAGAGTGAATGTCGTGGATATGGATTTGTGGCACCCAAGGTTTAGCCATATCAGTGAAAAAAGGTTAAATTGTTTAGCCAAAAAAATGTGCTTCCAGGATTGAAGAATGTAGATTTTGAGAAATGTTCTCACTGCACGATTGGTAAACAAACTAGAGTATCCTTCAAAAGACATCATCCCTCTAGAAAGTTATAGTTGCTTCAGTTGGTGCATTCTGACGTTTGTGGCCCTTTAAAGGTAAAATCTTTTAGTGGTGCACTTTATTTTGTTACTTTTATTGACGACTGTTCTAGGAAACTATGAGTTTATGTTTTGAAGACAAAAGACCAAATGTTGGAGAAGTTTAAACAATTTCATGCTTTGGATGAGAGGCAGACATGCAAGAAAGTGAAACGCGTTCGTACTGACAACGATGGTGAGATTGTGGACCCTTTGATGTATATTGCAAACAATAGGGTATAACACATGAAAAGAATCCTCCTAAAATTCCTCAGCTGAATGGTTTAGCAGAGAGGATGAATCGAACACTTGTTGAGAGAGTGAGGTGTATGCTCTCTAAAGCTAAGTTGTTTAAACATTATTGGGGGTGAGGCATTGTACACGGCAGTGCATGTTATTAATCTTACTCCTACTATCGCTTTGAATAGTGAGGTACCAAACAAGGTATGGTTTGACAAGAATGTCAAGTATGATCAGTTGAGAGTCTTTGGTTGCAAGGCTTTTGTGCATGTTCTGAAGGATGAAGGTCCAAGTTGGATGCAAAGTCAAAGCAGTGTATCTTCATTGGTTATGGTGAGGATGAATTTGGCTACAAGTTGTATGATCCAATAGACAAAAAGGTTATCAGAAGTCGTGATGTAGTGTTCATGGAAAACCAAACTATTGAAGACATTGATAAGGTGGAGAAAACTACACCTGAGAGAGATAATATCTTAGTTGATGGTGATCCAGTTCGGTCACCTGTCCCTGATTTGGATACTACTGATGGTAATGTTCAAAATGATGAGCCACATGATTGTGTTGATAATCATCGGCTTAAACATGAGGTAAATATTCCAACAAGTGAAGATCATGAGTTGTCACACGATGAGAATCTTAGTGATGCTTCTAAATCATCTCTAACCCAACTCAGGAGGTCTAAGAGGCAGAGACAACCATCTACAAGGTATGTTTCTGATGAGTATGTGAATTTTACTAATGAAGGGTAACTAGAGTGTTTTCGAGAGGCCATAGAGAGTGAAGAAAGTCAAAAGTGGTTGGATACAATGCATGATGAGATGAAATCCTTGCATGATAATCACACTTATGATTTGGTGAAGTTGCCAAAAGGCTAAAAGAATTTGGAAAACAGGTGGATCTATAGAGTGAAACTTTATAGTAACTCAAAGTCTTCGAGGTATAAAGCCAGATTAGTGGTGAAAGGTTTCCGTTAAAGAAAGGGTGTTGATTTTAATGAGATTTTCTCACCTATGGTAAAAATGTCATCAATTAGAACCGTGTTGAGTTTGGCAGCTACTCTTGGCTTAGAGGTAGAGCAAATGGATGTAAAAACGGCTTTCCTTCATGGTGATATAGAGGAAGAGATTTACATGAAGCAACCTGAAGATTTTCTTGTTGAAGGCAAGAAAGACTATGTATGTAGACTAAGAAAGAGTCTATATGGTTTGAAACAAGCTCCAAGGCAGTGGTACAAAAAGTTTGAGTCTGTTATGTGTGACCAAGGATACATGAAAGACTACTTTTGACCATTGTGTATTTGTTAGAAAATTTTCTAACGATGATTTCATTATCCTATTATTATATGTTGATGACATACTTATTGTTGGGAAAAATATTTTCAAGATTGACAAGTTAAAGAAGTAGTTAGGCGAGTCTTTTGCCATAAAAACATGGGAGCAGCTATACAGATTCTTGGCATAAAAATCATGCGTGACAGAAAGGAGAAGAAATTTTGGAGGTCACAAGAACACTTTATTGAGAAAGTGTTGCAAATGTTTCAAATGGAAAACTCTAAGACTGTAAGTACTCCTCTTTCTACTCATTTTAAGTTAAGTTCTAATCAAAGTCCTTCCAGTGAAGATGAGAAAAGAGACATGGAACGAGTTCCTTATGCTTCTGTTGTGGGTAGTTTGATGTATGCAATGGTGTGTACAAAACCAGATAATGCGCATGTTGTTGGTACAGTCAGTAGATTTTTGTCAAATTCAAGTAGAGAGCACTGGAATGCTGTAAAATGGATTTTGAAATATCTTCGTGGTACTACATGTATAAGGCTTTGTTTTGGAGGTGAAAAACCTATTTTGGTGGGGTTCTCCGACTCAAATATGGCTGGAGATATTGACTCGAGGAAGTCCACTTCAGGCTATATGATTAAATTTGCAGAGGGAGTTGTGGCTTGGCAGCCTAGATTACATAAATATGTAGCATTGGCTAAAATAGAGGCAAAGTTAATTTCCATTACCGAAGCATATAAAGAGTTGATTTGGTTGAAGAAATTCTGGCAGGAGCTTGGATTTATTTAGGACAAATATGTATTATTCGTTGATAGTCAAAGTGTTATTCATCTTGGTAAGAATTCGACACTTCATAGTAGGTCCAAACACATTGATTTGAGGTATCATTGGATACATGATGTGTTGGAAGGTAAATTGTTGGAGTTGGCTAAAGTACATACTGAGTATAATGGTTCTAATATGATGACTAAAGTATTACCAAGAGGGAAGTGTGAAACTTGTTGTGATATTATCTGCTTGACAATTATCTCCACATAGTTGTGACGGGGAGATACTTTTTATAGGTTTAATTATTGTTTGAAAGATTGCAAGCAAAACTTGGTTGCGTGAGTTGGAGATGGAGAAATATGTTGCTGCCACAAATCTCAAAATTGCCTCTAAAATCTTTTAAACCAATTTAGGTGCATATGCAAATCTTGGACTCTCTTTGTTTGAAAATCTTCATTATTTTTTAGTTAAAAAATTAAAGTTAAGGACCAAAACTGTTGACTTTTAAAATAGAGAGACCAATTTTGTAAATCGTAAAAATAAGGAGACTAAAACTGCAACTAAATCTATTTTTTTTATAGTGTTGATGTAGATGTAGTGAGAGATATAAAAACGTGAGATAATTTGCGGCAACATTCTAAGATAGCAAATTGGAGGACACGTAAGTTGGTGTCACTACTTGCAAGATAGATGCATCAATTTTTTTACCTTTGAACAAAGTTTGGTGTTGAGATTTATATTTGTAATCATAGAGTTAATTTTATAAATGTTATAAATTAATACCGTTGACCAAATTATATTATTCAAAATAAAAGTTGAAGAATATTTTTATAATTTTTAAAATTTATTAGAGATGTAAAATATATTTAACTTTTAAAATATTTTCAATTACATATAATAATTTTTAGAATCGATAAATAAAAGAACCTAATCGCAAACTTGATACATTTGAGTTGAGTTTCCCTCTAGCTCATAATCAGTACCAATCGATGAACAAAAAAGTGTAAATGCAATACCTATTGCAGAATCGGATCCTGTTAGTTGGTGTTTATTCAGAACCGGTTTCGATTGTAACCGATTGATGAAAAACGGAAACCCTAGCGTTGCGGATGTTGTTGCTGCTGCCATTGCGACTATTTTTGCTGCTATTATCGCAGCTGCTGTTGTTGTTGCTGACATTGCGGCTGCTGTTGCTGTTGTCGTTCGCGGTTGTTGCTGTAGCCAAGGAATGGCGCCGCGACTGTTTTTGCTGCTGCCGTTCGCAGTCATGCCGTTTGCAGCTGCCGTTCGCGGTCATGCCGTTTGCAGCTGCTGATGTTGCAAAACAAAGAAGGGTTTAGGCATTCCACTCAGTGATAAAATTAGTGATTTAAGTATTTTGGCTCCAATGTAAAAATTACGTTCTCTTAGGCGGTAATCCAAACTTTTGGGTAGATGAAAAAATTTCACCAAACAAACAAAGATTGGGGGAGCTTTTTTTTCACTCAATAAATTGGGGCAATTGTTTAACTAGTTTTTCATTTTTGTTTTTATTTGTTTTTTTTTTTAGTTAACGTCTTTAAAAATTCTACCATTTTCAAATTTTTTAACTAGTTTTTTTAAGAAATTTACTTTTAATTATTTGATGTGTTTAAAAATTAAAAAAAAAAAAAATCACGTCTATTTCTACAAATTTAGGTGTCACTATAGCAATTAGTTATAAATTTACACACTTGATGGTATAAGACATCTATACCAACAGTACCAAATCTGTCTGTAAGTATAAGTTATCTATACCTACAGTTTTTAGTGTTGTTACTATATGCTTCTGTAGGTATATGTCTATTTTCTTGTAGTGATCAAATCAACTCAATATTATTTTTCTTATATAGATTTGATACAAATTCAATTATTTAAGAATGATGTTTTATGAAGTTATGTCCTAATTGAGTAAAATGACGTTCATTAGCCATAACTCAAAAAAAAAAATTTCTCTTTTAAAAAGTTATATATTTTTATTTATTTTATTACCAAAAAATAATATGGTTTGTTTTATAGTATAGAAAGAAATATGGTCGTAAAATAGAAAAATGTTAAAATTAAAATAAGTGTTTTTCATCTTCAAATGCTAGAAAATAATTTTCATGTAAAATACGCATTTCTTCCATAATAATAAGGAACATAAATTTTTTGATGCCAAATTTTTTTATCTCCTTATAATATTTATTTTTTAAAATTGAGAAAAAGAAAATTATTATTTATAGTAGTGATACTAATGATATTTTTTTTTTCTAATAATATAGTTTTAATGAATCATTGAATGGATAATAGATTTACATATGAATATTTTTCGTGTAAAATATTTATTTTTCATGTGTTATACTATTCGATATTCAATATATTAATATATTCATTTTTTTTTTCAATATTAACTTTACATGAGACGATCATTGAGAACTATACATATTGTCCATCTAAGTCATTAACTTTTGTTGATCACAAACTAGGAGAATATAAAATCATTTTTAACTTATATTTAACTTATATTTGGAGAAAGAGAAGAGAGGAAGAAAATAATGTCTCAAATTGTAATTGGGTGGTGGTTTAAAATAGTAGATTTATTTGACTATTTATTTTATTTTGAAAGTATTTGATTATGTAATTGAATCATAAAAATATTACTATATAAAATATGAATATCATATTTTGAATGACTTTCTTTTGAGAGAGTTTTCAATATGTTGTTGTTTATTTTTGCAATATTTAATTATTTAAATATTTGATTATTTTGTGCATGAGTATTTATTTGATTTTGTAAGGCACTAATATGAGGATAAAATTGTTGACCGAATAATATTTATTTTGTATTTATGATAATGAATATTCACAGAAGCTAATGAAGGTAAATATGTAAAACTATTGCTTTAATAAAAAAATAGTAAAATTATCATTTTCTTTTTTTATTTAACATCTCTTTCTTAATTTTTTTTTGTCAAATAATTTAGTTGTTAGATTTACACATTTTTAATGTGGAGAAATGCTAAATTCCGATTCAAACTCGTACCTCTCAATATAGATATCTTGAGTTATATTTACGGACCATCTTACAAGTAAATATAAATATATTTATACGTACTCGCAAGATTGTAAAATGATAATTTGGTAAAGTTAGAAAATTAATAATTAATATTATAATCATTCAAAATTGATTGTGCATGTCCACATAATATTAACTATTGATTTGATCTTTAATGATTTATATTTTTTATTCAATTCTCTAAAATGAGTTGATTATATTATCAAATCAGATATTTGAGATATATTTGGACATATATCGTGAGGTATATTTAAGGAGAAAAAAAAAGATATTAGAATCTTAGAATACTTACAAAAAGTTTCAAAAGTTAGAAGAACTTGCGCATAGGCAAAATAAAACTTGTATTTTAAAAGAGATGAAATAGTTTATAGGGTAAACCATTGTTTAATTATATGAGGTATCTGACGCTGTCATTTTCGTCCTTGACTCAACAAAAAAATCAAATTAGTTCTCGAATTATCAAAATAGTCTCCGAAAGATATAATTTACTATCATAAAAGTCCATAAAATATACAATTTATTGTCAAAATACCGTTAGAATGTTAAACATTAATTTGATTGACATTTTAATAATTCGTAAACTAATTTAGATTTTTTGCTCAGTTAGAGACCAAAATGACAATATCATATATTTTCAAGAACTAAAATTGAGGTGTACCCTAGTTTATACTAAGTACGTTCCTTTTTATAAGCATATCATTTATTCCACTTATATTAATAAAAATATGTACTGAATTTAATACTTTAATTTTATATGTAGATGTTCTTTGTAGATATAAATTAATAAATTTGCGATTTTCTTTCTCTCAATTCTATTTTTTCTTAATTAGTAAAATGCTAATTTTTTTTTTTTTTGACATATGAAATGGGATATTTATACGATATAGTAGTATACGATTTCAAATAGAATTTAAAAGATAAAACCTTCTCTGCCCTTTTTTTATCCATCAACCGATTACACGGTACATTCAAACCTTCATCCATTGCTTCCATCAATTGTTAATTTCTCTTTGCAATCAATTTATTTCAACATCAGGTGCTTTTTATTACTTGATTTAATATTTTTTTCTTGTGACACTTCGAACAGGTTTAACTATTGTTTGAATGATTGCAAGCAAAACTTGGTTGTCTCATTTGGAGATGGAGAAATCTGTTGCTGCCACAAATGTAAAGGTTAGCAACCATATACCCGATGATCTTGTCTTCCCTATCCTGTCTAAATTGCCTATAAAATCTTTGAACCGATTTGGATGTGTATGCAAATCTTGGACTCTCTTGTTTGAAAACCCTCATTTCCTGATAATGTATCGCAACTATTTCCTTTCTAGTAACCATTCTTATTACGATGGTACTTCTATCCTCCTAAATCATAGTCTAGTTCCTTTAACAAGTGAATCGGGTGAACCACTCCACTCTACATTGTATTTACTTTCTGGTGACAGGTTTGAGAATAGGGTCAAATTAGATTGGCCACCTCCATTTCACGAGGATGACAGTTGTATTCATATTTTGAGTTCTGTTTGTGTTAACGGGACTCTTTGTCTCACACAAGGGTCGGGCCCGCACGCAAAATGTGTATTTTGGAACCCTGCTACAGATCAATTCAAGGTCATTCCACCTAGCCCTTTTGAGTTTGTACCTTATCATGACGCTGTATTGACCCCTCATGGTTTTGGTTATGATCGTGTTAGAGATGACTATAAAGTGATTCGAAACTTACATTTCTTTGTTGATTGCTATGAAGATGTGCCATATGGGGAACCTATAGGTTTCGCCCCGATGTGGGAGATATATAGTCTAAGAAGTAATTCATGGAGGAAACTTGATGTTGACATGCCTCTTAATAGTGCGTCTGATGAAGTGTACATGGATGGAGTTTGTCATTGGTGGAGTATAAATCATTACGGTAGTCTTAGTAATGTTGGACCATGTTTGGTGTCATTTGACTTGTGCAATGAGGTGTTCCTTACAACACCTTTTCCCTCAGACATGGTTGACCGTTTTGATATTTTGCACTTGGTGTTGTTAAATGGACCAATTGCTTTCATAATATATGATGAATCAACTACTTTTCACATAAGAATATTGGGTGAACTCGGTGTGAAGGAATCGTGGGCTAATGTCTTCATTGTCAAGCCCTTACCTTGCGTTCAACATCCTATTGGAGCAGGAGAGAAAGGCGATATATTCTTGAGAAAAAATGATGATGAACTAGTGTGGTATGATATGAGTACTCAGACGATTGAGGAGCTTGGTGTTAAAGGAAGCGAAGATTATTGTTCCATTGTAGTTTATAAGGAAAACCTTCTCCCAATTGTAGGTTTATGACTTTGGTCCGTAGGAAATAATAACGAAAAAATGATTGAAGTCATATTCAAATTGGTTTTATGTTGTATACAAATTGGTTTGCCAAGTATATGGCAAATCTAGAAACTATCTAATATAAACGATTTCACTTTATCAATTTTATTTTGTAGTTTACTCTTTCTATTTACAAACTCATCTAGTTTCCATTTTAATTGTAACAATGATCTTTTCCCTTTGCTTAATGGACTCTAATTTAATGTGGAAATACCTTTTTTTGGGAAACTTGATATTTTAACGAGCAACATATCTTTGTTTGACCTCATCATGTATGCCATTGTGTTCAATTTTGTGCTATATCATTTAAATAAACCAACTATCGATATGTGATGGAATATTATTTTGTTTTCTTAAATAAATCACCTATTGGATTTAGAACAAAGATATCATCCATCTTCCCTCAAGTTTTACTTTCAGTGTTGTTATTTCAAATATACACTTGTAGTTTATGATTTCTTCTTGTTTAATTATACTCTTGTTGACTTCTACACTATCTTTTGGCTACAATGCTTAACTTTTGAGGTTATTATTTTTCTTTATCCTTCCCTTATAATCCATATCATCCTATTGTTTAATGTCATCCTTTTGTATAAGTTTTAAATATCTAGTCAAATAGAGGTGGAATAGTCTCGGTGTTTCAACTTTTACTAAATTATTATCATAAAAAGCTGCAACTCTCAATAGAAGTTTCATATATTTTCTTCTAGTTCCTTACAAGAATATTGGCAGTTTGATTTTTTTTTTTTTTTTTGCAAGTTGTTAGCACTTTTTAAATAGATGCATTTGATAATTTTCAACATTAATCCTTAGTACATTGCTACTGTGCTTTCTCTCCTTAATCCTTTACGAAGATAAGCAGTAAGCTGAAAGGGATTGGATGTCATACACAAGCCATTAAACTTTGTGGTTATAATGCAAACCTATACTATAATAATAGGGCTCAAATGTATCTTGATTTTTCATTTAGTGTTTCATTTTTATGCTCGTTTTCTCTTAGAGAGCCTTTTAAATATTTTGATTTGATTTCTCTATTCATCATGTTCTGTATGAGCTAGAGACATATTGTACAAAACCATAGTTCTTGTGTAAAAGGTGACTTATGTCTTTAAATAAATTTTTCTGTGAGATGAATACTTAGTTAAAATTATTACAAGTAGTAGACAAATACATATTGATTGTATAGTTGGAAGCAACAATTTTCATCCTTCAATTTATAAAATATCTCCACTATGCTCTTTTGAGCATTAAAATAAGGAGAAAAAGAGTGATGGATATTCATGAGAAGATGTAGGGTAAATATACTTCATGTACACTTAATACAAAGTTCTTTTAAGATACTTCAACATGTCAATTCCTGTGTACAGCAACATCCTCTGTTTTTATATGATTTACCAAGAATGTGAAGGCATATTTTCATAGAGGTATAGCTAAAGAGATGCTAGTGAGTAGTCTCTACAACTACAAGGAAGCAATTGATAAATTTTTCTGCATCTTATCACAACTGCCACACAAATACACATCACTACACAATCCGCAGTGCTTTTAATATTGGATATAGTTTATTTTTATCTCTATCTATCCAATCATTTCCTTTTTGATGGTGGAGGGTATTACTTCTACTAATTGACATATTGTTCTGATTTACGATTTTGATGAATAAGTTATGTAGACATTATTCGAACGAAGTGGTTGATGGTGAATCAAACAACGTAGATATGCAGGCTATAATACTTCAAAATACTCCCTAAAGCATCATATTATATTGAAGGTAAGCAGTAGTTAAACATGTCAATGGTATCCCTCATGGATACTTAGTAAACCTTGGCACAACTATTTGAAGACATGGCTCAATCAACCAACAAGGAAGATAAGAAGCCATTTAAGTAATTTGGTGTATTTTTTGTAATCATTTAAGGTTAGTCCTGTCATTGACCTTGGATTAGTATTGATGGTTACTTTTTCGTTGATATGTTGTGGATGTTGCATTCTATAGCTTATTAGAAAAAAGCTATTACAATCTTCCTCAATCTTATAGTTGGGACTTATTAGGCCTATTGTTCATGGACAAAGCTTGAAAGTCAGAGCTGGTAAAGGATTTTCTCTTGAAGAGTTGAAGGTAAAATGGCTCTATGTATCTCTTGCATGTAACTTGTGAGAATCAATTATTATGTGAAGTAATAGGATCTATACTTGATGCTGCTATAAGATATAAGCTAATATTGCTATGATTTTGGGCTGATTTGTTGGGGAAATCTTATTGTTTTAGCTTTTGCTTGATTTCACTGTGTTAGACATCTTATTAGTAAATATTTGAGTTATGGCAGTTATTTTTATGTGATTAGAATGAATGAAGTTATTGCAAAAAGGAGGGTTGGTTATGGATTAGAAATTGGGAGGGAGAGGTCAAGCTCTCTAATTCTTGGAAAGGAGAGACCAAGACTCTCAAATATCTTGGAAGGAAACCATTTGTAATCATAAACCATTCTATCTCTAATATTGTTTCTGGTGTGTTTCTTGTAAAATCTCTGGTCCTCTGTTTCTGAAACAGAATTTTCTGTATTTCAGTGTAATAAATTTGTTGTCTGTCTACTAAATTTATCAATATAGTCACCAGTTTTTGAGGACACGATTCTGGGTATTTTTCATGTTTCACACGCAAAAAATAGAAGCAAGGATTGAAGCACTTGAGTGGGGTTTGAGAATCAGAGGCGGTTCTTGAGGAAGAATGTCGCAGGCAGTAGGTACTATCCATGTGAAGGGCTTGGAATGCGGCTGATCAACTCTGTAACCTTCGCAGTAGAAAGCTATGCTGTTAATAAGAATTGATGAGATTTTGCATCTAACCTCCCATATCAGCAGCCATAAGAATCCCATCTTTGTATTTGATAGCAACGACGGAGGACCCAATAACATATGGGTACCTAATGATGCAAAATCAAATTTCAGGGCACAAAAAAAGAGTAACAACGTATACATTTAAGAATAAAATCAAATTAATCGCTGTACAAACTCGAATCGAAAGAGCATTGATGAATGAGTAGGGAGGAAGAGAGAGAAAGAAAGAATACATACAGAGTTCTCTGGCTTTCATCTACAGAGTCCATTGCAATGACGAAAGATCCACTTTACTATAGATACCTAAGGATGTGAAATCAAAATTTAGAGCACAGAAAACGAGCAACGACGTATGAAATTAAGCTACGATGTCAATCGCGCCGCTTTAGCGCGGAATCGCAATGCGAAGTGGAACTCGACTGCAACACAATTGTAAATTGCGGTCCACAACCACAATTGCAGCCGCAATATTGTGGTTTTTGAAGGCTACACAACGACATTGCAGACAGAATTTAGGCCGCATTTGTCTGCATTTTACCACAATATAAAAGTTTGCAGTGTACTTGCAACAGCGACCGCAACCGCAATTTAAAATCATGGTTTGATGCATTGCCCTTTAAAGAGGCGGTTATTGAGGCTCCAAATCATGCTGAAATCGCATCCAGGAAAATGCTTAAAAAAGGAAAAGCTGGGCAACAGATTTGAAGTTTACACTTTACAGAATCACTTGCCAATTCTTAAAATTCAAATAAAATTTAGAAAGTTCAATGATAAGCTAATCCTACTTGATCCTATTTGAACAACATATCATGAGAATAAAGACAATCACTAAGCTATGAAATAAAACAATGCTTTTAACAGAGAAAAAAAATAAAATAAACAGAATAAAACATCGTATAGTTAACACATAACATGACAAGACTAAGCGTGTTTAACGATGACTAAAATTGATGTATTGAGTTTGTTAGGAGAATTTTCTCTCTAGTTAGGATCTTTGCGACTCTGGTTTATCACTTGTATTATGTTATTTCCACCTTTGTAGAGCTTCAAGCTCATCATTTCAATTCAATAATATACCATTATTCCATTACTTTGATTTTACGGGTTCTATCATAAGTTAAGATCTTGATGTTGAACAATTCAAGATTTGTGACATGCAGCAAACCTCACTGATGATGCATTATCATGAACAGCAACATGGACTAAAGAAGACAATATGAAGTCCTGCTTCTCCTTTGCGGAAGTGCTTGGAATGCGGCTGATCAACTCTGTAACCTTCGCAGTAGAAGAATTTCTAAATAGTCTCATCAACTCTGTAACATTGATTTTACTATCCGTGTGACCTTGTCATGAATTCTAGTGTGATTCTTAGTTTAACATTGATCCAAAATAATACTACAGGGCATAAGCTTTTTTTGGTACAAACATGGAATAATTTTTTACTTTTAACAATTTTTGTAAAGATATATCCTATAGGTATATAAATATATTGAACAATTTGCCCCAAACAAATAAGAGAGAATCATATTCAACTTATTATTATTATTATTTTGATGCAAGCATTACATAATATATATCATATTGGCAAAATTATGTTGTTGCCACAATTATTGGAAGGATTACAATCGATGAAAGTAGCTCCAGTTTGGTCCAAGCAAAGTTTTATTTCTAAGAGATACGAATTTCTCTTTGCATCGAGCACACAAGAAAGTTGCGGTATTGCATGAATTGCTCCAATTATCGTATTGTTAATTAGGGATCTCGTATAGGTTTTTTTTGGATGAGGGAATATTTTGGCACTTGCAAAGATAGGTAATATTTCATGCTTATTTTTTATTGTCAATGCAAGGGATAAATATCCTGATGAGTTATGTGCCATGGATGAACATGTGCCATGTTTATCCCATTCGTGGCTCCAAAAGTCATAATCCTTTCCGTTTAAATTTGGCCATTCTGCTCTAAGTTGAGTCTCGAAACGCCCAACAATTGCAGTCTGAAAAACATAAAAAAGAAATAAAATTATTTATCGAATATATAGTAGTAATAAATAAATGGCCACACAAGTTAAAATTATAAATATGAAACTCACTTCTTTAACCAGTTTATTTTGGGAGCAATAAGATGGTTGAGATCCACTGTGATTGGAAGGCCATATAAAGGCCATAAACCATGTACGGTGAATTTGATGGGTATATTGGGTTTGCATAGGACCTTTATCTTTAAAATTGGCTGTGCACAATAGGTTGTTGGCCATTGTTGGACCAACTTGTAATAGTCATAAGCACCATAGCTTGTGCTAAGTAGTAGTAAAAAAAACATCAAACGTAGCATTTCTTATATGTAAAGAATTCAGCAAATAACTCAAGTAATTAACAATGATGCAAATACAAATGAAGTGTTTCATTTAAATAGGCACAATCAGAGAATATGCATTAATTAAGCATACTTTCAAGTCAACATGAATTAGAGAATATTTCATTAATATGCATTAAATAAGCATACTTTCAAGTCAACACGAATTAGAGAATTGTTTAGTGGCTTCTCAAACACTAAAAAATGGACTATCTAAGTCAGCTAAGAAAATAGACAATTTCTAAGTCATATAAATTGTACAATAAGGCCCTCTAGAGTATAAACTACTTGTGCATTGAACTTCAATGTGTGATTCGACTCAAACTTTTTCACTTGAGTTCATACAAGTGAAATTAGCAGAAATTTTGTCTAATTCAAAAGATCTAAACAAGAGGGATTTAATCAAATAAATTTTATTGGATTTAATTAAAGAGGTCATTTAAAATTTAACTATCCACAATGCTATATTTTTAATTATTAACACTAAACTTTGACAAAGGCATGAGGAAACAATTGTGCAGATTCTAGACAATCTACACTTGTGTCCTAGACTTCATCAAATTGACAAGATTATATGATCATTTAGACTTTTTTTTTTTTTTGTTGATAACTTTCATCAGTATACATTATGCATTTGCCTTTATAAACTTTAGTGGCTTACAAATTTTCTAATAGTGATTTTTTCTTTTTAGTGGCTTACAAATTTTCTAATAGTGATTTTTTTTTTCCTCTTCGTAACGACTTTCTTAATTAATGGTGTTGTTATTATCTAATTAATCAAAATTATGTCAATCTAATATCAATATTAATTCTTAACAAAAATCCAAAATATTTACATAATATCATATGATATTCAGATAAATTAAATAAAAATGAATAAATGATGTAACATAGTTGAATCAAAAAAAATTGTGCAACAATTTTTTATTTATTTATAAATAAAATAATATAATTATTACCAAAAATTTAACAATATCGACATTTTGCTATAGAACTTAAGAACTATGCCACATAATTTTACATGTAAAATCAATTCATACCTACAAAATTTATGCTTTGAATAAATAATGCTTGCATTTGTAAAAAAACAACATGCTAAAAATTCTATGCTAAAACATCACGTGAGGTCCATAGATTCAATTTTCAAAATTTTAACTTGTATCTAAAAATTTCAGCCCCAACCTAATTTGAATTTTTCAAACTCATTTGTGTTTCAAATGATTTAAAATTTAAGGTTCGGTTTCGACAACTACTACATTCAATTACTATTATTAAAATTATAATAAATAAATTATAATTTTATAATATTTGAATTATTTTAGAATAACTAAATTATTAATATAGTTTTTTATTTATTTTTAAATTGATAATTATTTTTTTAACAATATTTTTATATTTGGTGAATTCATAATAAAAGGAAGTAAAAAGAATGATTTAATTTTAAAAAAATCGAAACTCAACTCATAATTAAAAACTTAAATTGAAAATTCAAAACTAAAAAAGTCAAAATTAAAATTACTTTTAGGTTTTAAAAATTTTATAATATAAAACAAAAACTTCACTCCAAATATGACCTTAAATATGCTCCCCACCATAGCTATGATCTCATTGTTTATCTATAAGTATTGAATCGTATTGGTGATGGTACTCATGTCTTGTACCACCATTAGCTAAAGCCAAGAGAACACTCCACTTGATCTCTACATCCTATTTTTGATACAATGATTTCAACATGGGTCAACCATAAATTTTATTGAGCTTAAATTCTCATATGAGTTTATCATTTGGTAAAACCATAGGCTCTAAGTCAGTCACACTAAAACATTATCTCAAGAAAAAACTACACACCAACAAATTTACTCAAACGCCCATAGATTTGTGATAAGTGGTAGAGCTTGACTAAAATTTATAGAGGTACCAAAATTTTAAATTTTAATTAATAAATTAAATATGACTTTTTATTATATATATGAATTTTCAGTTGCAAGTATGCAATTTAAAAGCATAAAAACTGTAAACACAATAATAGAGGTAGAGAAATTGGACTGAGAAGTTGCACAAATTAGAAGCGATGGAGCTATAGATGAAACATATCAGTTTGATTTGTTTTTTGAAGGTAAAAGTTGAAGCAAAAATATAGTTAGTTTGATTGACCTTTAAAAACTCACAAAATTCGAATCAAACTAAAGAACATATTGATTTTGTTCAATTCAATCAGGTTGACATTTTTGAAACACTAAATTTTTATAGCGATAAAAAATACGTAAGTACAACACAATCTCTTAAGATAACATTACATATATAGTGGGAAATAAAATATAATAGTTTCTTTTAGACGTCAGCACTTAATTTTAAATTAAGTGAAACCATATTCAAATCAATAGATGTTGAGTTTATTGGTTTGATTTTAAATTAATTGATTTGATTAAATTTTTGTGTTTATTAGATCATTAGTTTAATTTTTTATATTTGAACAGAACTCACAACATACATATTAAAATTTAGAACAAAAGATGTATGTATTATATTAATTAACTCTTTTTTTGTAATTTTTCTTATATATATTATTATTGTTTTTTAAAACTGTTGGTGACTTTGGCCACCCCTTATAACAAATATCCAATTGGAACAATAAATAAGATGAAAAAAAAGTAAGGTGTGATGAATTAGACTTTGTATGATTATGGTTTTGTTTAATTTTATCAAATGTCAATTGTTGCACGTATCATATTCATTCCACTTTCTATTGCCTTATTCAAAGCTTGTAGTTTATTTCATGTGCATTCAATCAAATTTAGCATTACTTCCAAGTTAGCCATTTTCTATCATAATATAATATGTTTATTCATTCCTCTATATTGCATTATAGGGGATGATACTCTATTTGATATTTGTGTTATCATTCCTTATTAGAGAAAGAATACAATTATTATATCATATTTTTTTCTCAACCACATTTCATTACAAAATAAAAATGAAATAAATAATATGCATTAATTAAGCATACTTTCAAGTTAACATGAATTAGAGAACATTTCATTAATATGCATTAAATAAGCATACTTTCAAGTCAACATGAATTAGAGAATTGTTTAGTGGCTTCTCAAACACTAAAAAATGGACTATCTAAGTCAGCTAAGAAAATAGACAATTTCTAAGTCATATAAATTGTACAATAAGGCCCTCTAGAGTATAAACTACTTGTACATTGAACTTCAATGTGTGATTGGACTCAAACTTTTTCACTTGAGTTCATACAAGTGAAATTACCAGAAATTTTGTCTAATTCAAAAGATCTAAATAAGAGGGATTTAATCAAATAAATTTTATTGGATTTAATTAAAGAGGTGATTTAAAATTTAACTATCCACAATGCTATATTTTTAATTATTAACACTAAACTTTGACAAAGGCCTGAGGAAACAATTGTGCAGATTCTAGACAATCTACACTTGAGTCCTAGACTTCATCAAATTGACAAGATTATATGATCATTTAGACTTTTTTTTTTTTGTTGATAACTTTCATCAGTATACATTATGCATTTGCCTTTATAAACTAGCCGCTTACAAATTTTCTAATAGTGATTTTTTTTTCTCTTCGTAACGACTTTCTTAATTAATGGTGTTGTTATTTTCTAATTAATCAAAATTATGTCAATCTAATATCAATATTAATTCTTAACAAAAATCCAAAATATTTACATAATATCATATGATATTCGGATAAATTAAGTAAAAATGAATAAATGATGTAACAAAAACGAGTCAAAAAAAATTATGCAACAATTTTTTATTTATTTATAAATAAAATAATATAATTACTGCCAGAAATTTAACAATATCGACATTTTGCTATAGAGCTTAAGAACTATGCCACATAATTTTACATGTAAAACACAATAACCATCAATTCATATCTTCAAAATTTATGCTTTAAATAAATAATGCTTGCATTTGTAAAAAAACAACATGCTAAAACATCACGTCAGGTCCATAGATTCAATTTTCAAAATTTTAACTGGTATCTAAAAATTTCAGCCCCAACCTAATTTGAATTTTTCAAACTCATTTGTGTTCCAAAAGATTTAAAATTTAAGGTTCGGTTTCGACAACTACTGCATTCAATTACTATTATTAAAATTATTATAAAAAATTATAATTTTATAATATTTGAATTATTTTAAAATAACTAAATTATTAATTTAATTTTTTATTTATTTTTAAATTGATAATTATTTTTTTTAACAATATTTTTATATTTGATGAATTCATAATAAAACGAAGTTAAAAGAATGATTTAATTTTAAAAAAATCGAAACTCAACTCATAATTAAAAACTTAAATTGAAAATTCAAAACTAAAAAAGTCAAAATTAAAATTACTTTTAGGTTTTAAAAATTTTATAATATAAAACAAAAAATCACTCCAAATATGACCTTAAGTATGCTCCCCACCATAGCTATGATCTCAATGTTTATCTATAAGTATTGAATCGTATTGGTGATGGTACTTATGTCAACATCGTATTTTTGATGCAATGATTTCAACATGGGTCAACCATAAATTTCATTGAGCTTAAATTCTCATATGAGTTTATCATTTGGTAAAACCATAGGCTCTAAGTCGGTCACACTAAAACATTATCTCAAGAAAAAACTACACACCAACAAATTTACTCACACGCCCATAGATTTGTGATAAGTGGTAGAGCTTGACTAAAATTTATAGGTGTACCAAAATTTTAAATTTTAATTAATAAATTAAATATGACTTT
Organism: Cicer yamashitae; assembly: GCA_037974755.1. Lineage (NCBI taxonomy): Eukaryota > Viridiplantae > Streptophyta > Magnoliopsida > Fabales > Fabaceae > Cicer > Cicer yamashitae. The sequence continues at coordinate 23,052,504 of JBBPBQ010020323.1, forward strand.
TTGTTATATATATGAATTTTCAGTTGCAAGTATGCAATTTAAAAGCATAAAAATTGTAAACACAATAATAGAGGTAGAGAAATTGGACTGAGAAGTTGCACAAATTGGAAGCGATAGAGCTATAGATGAAACATATCAGTTTGATTTGTTTTTTGAAGGTAAAAGTTGAAGCACAAATATAGTTAGTTTATTTGGTTGAGTTTATTTGGTTTGATTTTAAATTAATTGATTTGATTAAATTTTTGTGTTTATTAAATCATTAGTTTAATTTTTTATATTTGAACAGAACTCACAACATACATATTGAAATTTAGATCAAAAGATGTATGTATTATGTTAATTAACTTTTTTTTTGTAATTTTTCTTATATATATTATTATTGTTTTTTAAAACTGTTGGTGACTTTTGCCACCCCTTATAACAAAGATCCACAAATGTATGTGATGAAACATGCTTCAAACACACCACAAATAAGAGCTACAAAGAATCATAATACTTAAATTTCACATCTCACTCATAATATATCTTTCTTTCTCTCCAGAATATGGTTAGTGTTACATCAACTATTTATTAGTACTCAATGATGTAATTGCCTCAACTCTCCAAATGATCACCAAAAATTGTATATATTTCACCTCTTCTCAAGATATTAATTGTTCCATATCTCTTAAATTTCCACTCATGTGCATTTATCTGAAATTTTGAATGAATTTTCCAGCACAACGTTACTCCGGTAAACATTCAAAACAAATTGGAATTCTATATCATACTAAAAAGTGAACTTTCTAAACAAAGAATTATCAATGAAGTACACTTTCGAATATAATATATCTTACATAAATATACTTCCAAAATTATATTTTTTTTAATATATAATTTTATTTACACATTTTAATTATTGAGAAAACATAAATTTTAAATCCCAGTTAAAATCTAAAACTTTGTATATAAATTATAACATGAGGCTGGGGTATATCTAAGGACCAATTTGAGAGTTGAAGTACATACAAAGATGTTAGAATCTTAGAATGGAATCGCATGCAAGGAGTTTCAAAAGGATTCTACTATATAACAAAGGATTTATTTCATTTACCTCGTCTTGACTTCATTTCATTCAAAGAAATCATCTTCTCTTTTATTCACCGATCAATCGATTATTATTGATACGCCTCTCTCTCTCTAATTTGATTTTGTTTACATTCTCTTTGTATGTTTCGATACGAAGATACCCAAACTAAATTGAGCAAAATGTTAAAATACCTCTACAATTTTGTGTCTTTAGCGATGAAACTTTGATCCATTACTGCCATCTAATTGTTATCATTGGCCAAATCAATAACCTTGTCAATACTCATTGTGTTTTATTCACTATTTTATCATCTTGGGGTGCTATTATAACCTTTTATTACTTGATTTAGTAGTACCAATTTTAATATTTTATCATGCAAAACTTGGTTGTGTGAGTTGGAGATGGAGAAATATGTTGCTGCCACAAATCTAAATGGTTAGTCAATATTAACTAATTAGACTAAATATAACTAATAAACTATCATTTCAATTGTCCTACGATTCAATCTAACCTAATTAAACTAAGCATGACATAAATTATAAATCCGATTATCTGATTCAATCTAACCCAATTAAACTAAATATGACTAATAAATTATGAATTCGATGATCAGATGTTTAATCTTAATTAATTAAACTAACTATGAAATTCAATTTCAACAATCAAACGGTTTATTCTGACTTAATTATACTAACTATGATCGAAAAATCTTAATTTTGATGATCTAATGGTTCAATCTTAACTAATTAGACTGACTATGATTTAGAAATTTAAATTTTGATGATACAACATTTCAATCTTAATTAATTAGAAGTACTGTAACTTAGAAATTTTAATTCTAATGACCCATCATTTTTAATTAATTAGATTAATAAAGTCATATAAATATAAATTTTGATGATTCAACTCTTAAATTTAACTTACTAGACTAAATAAATCTTAAAAATTTAAATTTCAACAATCAAACGATTCAATTTTAACTATTTAGATTAACTTCAATATAAAAATTAATAATTTAATATTATATATATAACTTTTTGTATTATATAATGTTAATATAAATATATATATATATATATATATACACACACACACGGGCGCACATTTACACGGTTTTACTTTTTTTTTTTTTTT
>JBBPBQ010020323.1:23055993-23075037 GCA_037974755.1 Cicer yamashitae
AAATTATTATTTATAGCAGTGACACTAATGACCATTTTATTCTAATAATATAGTTTTAATGTATAATTGGATGGATAATAGATTTAGATATGAATATTTTTCATGTAAAATATTTATTTCTCATGTGTTATATTATTCAGATATTCAATATATTTCACCCCAAAAAATATATTAATATAATCATATTTATTATATATTAGTATATTTATTTGACTATTTATTTTATTTTGAAATAATTTGATTACTTAATTGAATCATAAAAATATTACTATATAATCATATTTTGAATGACTTTCTTTTTAAAGATTTTTCAATATGTTGTTGTTTATTTTTGCAATATTTAATTATTTTGTGCATAAGTATTTATTATGATTTTGTAGGCCCTAATATGAGGATAAAATTGTTGACGGAATAATATCTATTTTGTATTTATGATAATGAAAACTCACAAAAGCTAATGAAGATAAATATGTAAAATTATTGCTTCAAAAAAAATAGTAAAGTTATCATTTTCTTTTTTTAGTTAACATCTTTTCTTAATTTTTTTTGTCAAATAATTTGGTGGTTAGATGTGCACATTTTAAATTTGTGGAGAAATGCTAAATCCCGATTCAAACTCATACCTTTGCATATAGATATCTTGAGTTATATTTACAGACCATCTTACAAGTAAATATAAAAATATTTATATGTACTCGCAAGATGGTAAAATGATAATTTGGTAAAGTGAGAAAATCAATGTTTAATATTATAATCATCCAAAATTAAATATGTATGTGCACATAATATTAACTAAGCTTAATAGTAGTTTTGGTTCCCATATTTTAGCTGAATCACAAAAATAGTCCTCCAATTTTATTTGTCATCCAGTTTTGGTCTCCCGAACATAATCTTAGTCCAAGACTTGATGAAGTGTCATTTTTTTAGGAGGAAGAGTGGAATGGAATTAGAAATTAGAATAGGAATGTGTCTTTTTTATTTGATGTTTTTGTAATTAAATGATGTAATAAAATAGGAAATGTGCTTTCAAAAATAGAAATTGTGTTTTATAAATTATAAATAATAATAATAATAATAATAATAATAATAATAATAATAAAATGTAATTAATCCATATGGAATCTTCTACATCATCTTTTTTTTACACATCATTATAAAAAATGACACTTCATCAAGTTTTGGACTAAGATTATGTTTAGGGACCAAAACTGAGGACAAATAAAATGGAGGGACTATTTTCGTGATTCAGCTAAAATAGGAGGATCAAAACTGCAACTAAGCCTATTAACTATTGATTTGATCATTAATGATTGATATTTCTTATTTTATTCTCTAAAATGAGTTGATTATATTATCAAATCAGATATTTTAGATATATTTGGATAGATATCGTGATGTATATTTAAGGAGAAAAAAAAGATATTAGAATCTTAAAATGTGACTGTGGGTATATACAAAAAGTTTCAAAAGTTAGAAGAACTTGCACATAGAAATAAAGAATTCATTCACCTCCTCTAGACTTCATTCTCTCACAAATCTTATACTCCGTGTAGAAATAAAGGATACTACTATAAAAAAAAAAAATTCATTTAGTTCACCTCCACTAGACTCCATTTCTTTCTATCTAAAATCCTTTTTTTCTCCTTTATTCATTGATTTTCACTGGTACGTCACTTTCTCTGTCCAATTTTATTTATGCTCTCTCTGTATTTCGATATGAGGATACCTACACCAAATTGAGCAAAATTCTAAAATACCTAATGGTTTACACATATACTAAACAATTCTCTCTCACTAGCGATGAAACCTTCATCAATTACTTCCATCAATTGTTAGCAATGGCCAAATCAATAACCTCATCTGAATATGTCTTTCAATAATTCACTAAGAGAGAATTACCATTCAAATATATATATATATGGTTGCAACATAATTTCTCATTTAATCCATTATTATATCATCGTTTGGTGCTTTAATTTTTTATTACTTGATTTAGTTGTACAAATTTAAGAGTTTTCTCGTGCGATACTTGCTACAGATTTAACTATTGTATGAATGATTACAAGCAAAACTTGGTTGTATGATTTGGAGATGGAGAAATCTATTGTTGCCACAAATGTAAAGGCTAGCAATGATATACCCAATGCTTTTGCCTTCTCTATCCTCTCAATATTGCCTCTAAAACCTTTGAACCGATTTAGATGCATACACAAATCTTGGACTCTCTTGTTTGAACACACTCATTTCATGAGAATATATCGCAACTATTTCCTTTCTAATAATCATTCTTATTTTGACGATACTTCTATCCTCCTATACCATAAATCCTTTGTCGGGTGAACCATTCAACTCTACGTTGTATTTACTTTCTGGTGAGAAGTTTGAGAATAGGATCAAATTAAATTGGCCACCTCTATAACATGAGGATGACAACTGTATTGATATTTTAAGTCCTGTTAGTGTTAATGGGACTCTTTGTCTCGCTCACACAAGATATGGGCCAATGCCCAGTATGTGTATTTTGGAACCCACTACAAAGGAATTCTAGGTCATTCCTGTTGAGACAAAATCTCAATTTAATGTATTGATGAAAACAAACAAAAAGTTAATTAAGAATGTTAATTATGATTCTAAATGTTATGTTAATTTAATCTGTGCTCTTGAGTGTTTTTATTAACGATAGGAACCAAGAAAAACAAAGAAATCCGATCAAAAACTAAACAGAACATTCTTGATCTTAAGCTGTACAAAACACATAATGATCTGCAGAATCAAGATTGATTATCGCAGCCACTTCCCCAATCTTTCTACATCACTTTAACAAAGATTCTGCCTTAATTCTTTATACCTAGTTCATCAGTACATGGCAAGGAACAAGTAGAAATCATTATAGTCAAAGAAGGCATTTGAATCACAAAGAGAGAAGATCACAAACTAGCAAGACCAAACAGATTTGAACTTGACTGTCAACATTCTTGACAGCATTCTGATCATTCTCCAGCATGTTAACATTAATCTCCAGCATGCTAACATCATTCTCCAGCAAGTTAACATTAATCTCCAGCATGCTAACATCATTCTCCAGCATGTTAACATTAATCTCCAACATGCTAACATCATTCTCCAACATGTTAAACATCAATCTCCAGAATGATAACATCAATCTGCAGAATGATCATCAGTCTCCAGAATGATCAGATCAGTCGCCAAAATGTTCAGATCAGTCTCCAGAATTTTCAACATCATTCTCCAGCAGACTGTCATCATTCTTCAAGCTGTTTTGGCAGAATCAATCTTCGTTTCTGCAGAATTTCAGCATTGATCTCCTTACTTCTGCAGAGGTTGATAATCATTCACCAAACTGTTTTGGACAGAATCAAGGCTCCAGATCGAAGTTGTAACATCAATAATTACATATGAAGCTTCAAAGATTAATCTCCATTTCTGCAGAATCGATTATCTTATTTCTGCAGAAGTTGTTCATTACTTTCCAAACTGTTTTGGATCAAATCAAGCGTCTAGATCAAAGCCCAATTATCATCAAGTATTTTCGAAGCTTAATGGGTCATTAAGCACGCAGGAAATTTGTTTGAAATTAAGCAAAAACAGCCCATTCAAGCAAGGCCCAAAACTGTCACATGAATGGATTATTTTTCAACAGATAGGTTGCTTTTGTCAAAAGAAAACAGAGCACTACCAACAGCTCTTTCTGACCAGAATTAAATGCTCTAAACACCTATAAAAGGAAGGCCAAGCTCAAGGAAAAATCAGAGCTTCAAGTACTAAGAAAATTCATCACTCACACACATTCTGCAGAAAAGCTGAACATTCTCCACAAAAGCAAAACATTCTGCAGAAAAGCAGAATATTCTCCAGATGTGCAGAACTTTCTCCAGAATGTTCTTGACAGTTTATATGCAACATCCAATCAAATCTAATGTTTCCTATTATGATGATATGGTTGAAAAAACATCAAAAACTTCTTAATAAGTTTGAACCATTTGCTTTTGGCACTCCTACACCTACCTCACTTCTTACCCTTCCTCCAAAACATCACCTCATGATCAAATTATTGGAAAAACAAATTGGGAGGGATTTATTACTGATACCAAAACTGTTGCTGGAGGTATAACTATAGTAGTTGACATGCCTCTGAACAATCATCCAAGAATTGTGTCTATTGTGGAGGATATGGTAAAAAAAAAATAAAGGAATTATTGTTGGAACCAAGTTGGTTTTACATATAGACTTTTGATGTTAACAAAAGTATTTTGTGAAAACAATATATTTGACTTCAAAGAGTATGAAAGAAGATTCATGTTTTTGAAGAAAATCTAAAATAAGATTTGATTCCAATTTATAATTGAAGAAAATCTAAAATAAAGATTTGATTCAAATTTATAATTGAAGAAAATCTAAAATAAGATTTGATTCAAATTTATAATTGATGAAAATCTAAAATAAGATTTGATTCAAATTTATAATTGATGAAAATCTAAAATAAGATTTGATTCAAATTTATAATTGAAGAAAATCTTTGACCAAGTTGAAAAGAAGATATGGTCAAGATTTGAAGAATATTTGAAGAAGATTTGATTAAGATTTGAAGAATATTTAGTGATGATTTGAAGAATATTTGATCAACATTTTAATGAAGATTTGAAGAATATTTGATCAACATTTAATGAAGATTTGAAGAATATTTGATCAACATTTAATGAAGATTTGAAGAATATTTGATATGAAGAATTTACAAAGTCAATCTACACAAAATAGGAACAGAATCATCATGAAGAATTTACAAAGTCAATCTACACAAAATAGGAACAGAATCATCATGAAGAATTTACAAAGTCAATCTACACAAAATAGGAACATAATCAATTTGAAGAATTTACAAACTCAATCTAAACAAGATACAATTCAGAATTAAATAAGGACTAAATTGAAGCCCAAATTTTCACTATAAATAGACACTCAAGGCTGAAGGAGAAAAGCATCGAAAAGCAGAAAAGAGTAACTCAAGCTCAAAGTTCTCAATTCATCTTAGAGTTCAAAGAGAGAAACACTTGTTCAGGTTAAAAATATCTTTTGAGTGTTCTTTTCTTAAAGTGTGAGAGTTATTGTTATTATCAGCTTTGTTAGAAGCAACTACTCAAGTTTCAATCTCTTGTATCCAACCTGATAGTGGTTTAGTTCCTTCTTCAATCTGAGGTTGTCAGGTTGTTAGGAGAAGACTTGGCTTGTAGGGTCAAGGTGGTGTTGTTCCTCAAAAGTCTGGGGTTGTTAGGCTGTTTGGGAAGACTGGCTTGGAGGGTCAGGTGCTTTGTAATTCAAGGTTTTTGAATTAGTGGATTAAAGCCTTCTGAATGAAGGGACTGGATGTAGCCAAGTTAGTGGTGAACTAGGATAATTCTACGCGTCAAATTATTTATGCTTTCATTGCTTGCTGCCTCTAAATCTTATTGCTTCTAATCCAAGTAAGTCACCAAAACCAAACTAATTTTTAATTATTTATAAATTATCAAAAAGTTATCAACTTTGTGCAAACACAATTCAACCCCCCCTTCTCGTGTTTGCACCTTCAATTGGTATCAGAGCTCGGTCTCAAGGCTGAGCACTTTACAGTGTTTGAGAAAAGATCCAAGGTTCAATATGTCTGGATTCAGTGAAGAAGCTGCTGGAGGAAATATCAACAGACCACCTCTGTTTGATGGAGAACATTTTGAGTATTGGAAAGACAGGCTGAGAAGTTTCTATATTTCACAAGATCCTGAACTTTGGGACTTGGTGGAAGATGGCTATATTGCTCCGAAGAATACTGATGGTATTGAAATTCCAAGAAAAGAGATGAATGCTGATCAGAAGAAGATGTACAAGATGCATCATAAGTCCAGAACATTCATGATAAATGCAATCACCTTCAAGGAGTTTGACAAGTGCACCAACAAAGAGACAGCAAAAAGTATTTATGATAGTCTGATTCTAACCTATGAAGGAAGCAAGCAAGTTCAAGAAGCAAAGGCCAACCTCCTAGTCAAAAAGTATGAGTTGTTCAAGATGGAAGAAGATGAAGATATTGAAACAATGTTTTCCAGATTCCAGACCCTGGTCTCAGGATTAAAGGTACTTGAGAAGAGTTATACTACTGCTGATCATGTGAAGAAAATTCTTAGGAGTCTGACAAGTAAGTGGAGACCTAAGATCACTGCCATTCAGGAAGCAAAAGATCTGAATACTCTAAAGCTGGAAGAATTAATCAGCTCTCTTAGATCACATGAAATTGAGCTTGAAGAAGATGAGCCCAAGAAGAAGAACAAGACTCTGGCCTTGAAATCTAAGCAGAAGAAGGTTCTAAAGGCAACATCAGATTCAGAGGATAGTGATTCAGATAATCAGAATCTGAACTCAGATGAAGAGGAGATTGCTTTCATAACCAGAAAAGTTTGAAAGATGTGGCATGACAGAAAGAAGAAATTTCCCCAAAGATATTCCAAGCAATCCAACAAAGGAAATGATGATAAAAGCATCATCTGTTATGGATGCAATGAACCTGGACATATCAAGTCAGAATGTCCAAATATGGAGAAAGGAAAAAGGAAATATTCCAGACCCAAGAAGAAGAGTTTGATGGCTACATGGGATGATTCTGAGGAATCCTCTAACGACGAACAAGCAGATTTAGCTATGATGGCTCACACCAACTCTACCTCTGGATCCAACACAAATTCTGACTCTAGAAGTGAATTAATAGATGAAGAAACTGAGGTATTTTCTGAATTTACTCGATCTAATTTAATTATTGCTATAAACGATTTTTTAAATATTAATCACAAATTGTCTTTAAAACTAAAAACACTTAGGAAAGAAAATATTAATCTAATTGAAAATGTTAATGTTTTAAAGAATCAAAGTACTAAATTTAAAATAGAAAATACAAATTTAAAAACTGATATTACTGAACTTAATATAGAGAATGCAAATCTGAAAACTGATATTACTGAACTTAAGACAGATAATGCAACTCTGAAAACTGATATTATTGAACTTAAAACAGAAAATGCAAATTTGAAAACTGATATTGCTGAACATAAGGCTGAAAATCTAACTCTAAAAAGTAATTATAGTTCAACATTAATTGAAAATACCACATGTAACTCTGATAAGCATGAAGAAGTATTTCAAGATTTTCTTACTAATGGTATGGAAAGAAGCAAATATGCTTCTATGATTTATGGAGTTAGTAGAAATGGTAAAAGAGGTATAGGATTTGAAGAAACTGTAACTGAACCTAAACCTATTCCCTCTGATATCTTGTGTATTGTTTGCTCTAAGAAAGGTCACTCCAAATTAACTTGTCCCATGTTAAATACAGGGAAAGACAAGAAACCTTTCAAATCTAACAAACCAGGACCCAACCAAATTTGGGTACCAAAAGATAAAATTGTTTATGTTGCAGATGTTCTAAGCAATCAAATTGAAACACCAGTCATGGTGCCTGGTCAATGGATGCTTGCAATATATGAAGGCAAAAAGGTCTACGTTCCAAGCTCTACCAAACAGAAGCCAACTGACTCTGTTGGAAGAAGGACTGGTCAACATAATACTTATCAGAACCAGAACCATATGATGAATCAGAAATATCTGGAGTATCAACAGACTCAAAACTGGCAGAGAAATCACACATATCAACAGAACTGGAACTACCATAAGAATCAGAATTACCATCGGAGAAACCCGATGCATCAGCAGAAACAGAAGTGGCAGATTAAAAGTCAGAATCAGGAGACTTCTTTGAACACTCCAATCAAATTCATGAAGACTACAAACTTGGATGGGAATTCAAATCCCTTCATCCAGACTCTCTAATCAGAGAATATGCAAACTCAGAATCTGAAAACCAGAAAAAAAGAACTAAGAGGGTTTTCATAGTGAAACTGAAATTGTTAACATATAGGTGATATTTTTTTAAATTAATTATTGTTTGATATTATGTTTATTATAACAAGAAGCTTGATTATAAAAATCAAAGCTAGATAAGTATTTTGCAGGTTCTCAAGAATTTAAGAGGAATGATGTTTGGCATCTAGTACCTAGACCAAAGACGAACATTATTGGAACCAAGTGGGTTTTTAGAAACCAGTGAAGTGGTCAGAAATAAGGCAAGACTTGTCGCACAAGGCTACAGTCAGCAAGAGGGCATTGATTACACTGAGACATTTGCTCCAGTGGCCAGGTTAGAAGCTATTCGTATTCTACTTTCTTTTGCTGCAAATAATAACATTACATTATTTCAAATGGATGTTAAAAGTGCTTTTCTAAATGGTTATATAAGTGAAGAAGTGTATGTTAAATAACCCCCAGGTTTTGAAAGTTCTGAATTTCCAAATCATGTTTTTAAACTTAGGAAATCCTTGTATGGTCTAAAACAAGCACCTAGGGCGTGGTATGATAGACTTAGTAACTTCTTGCTTAAAAATAACTTTGAAAGAGGACAAGTAGACAATACACTTTTTAGAAAATCAATAGGAGATAACATTCTTATTATTCAAATTTATGTTGATGACATTATTTTTGGATCTACTAATGGCACTCTTTGTCAAGAATTTTCTAAATTGATGCAGCTTGAATTTCAAATGAGTATGATGGGAGAACTTAAGTTCTTCTTAGGGATACAAATTCAGCAAAGTCAAAAAGGTATATACATTCATCAAACCAAATATACAAAAGAGCTTCTTAGGAAGTTTAAGATGAGTGATTGCAAACCTATGGCTACACCAATGCACCCTACTTGTTCACTTGAAAAAGATGATTCAGGCGAAAAAGTTGACCAAAAAATCTATAGAGGAATGATAGGATCCCTACTTTACCTTACCGCTTCCAGACCTGACATCATGTTTAGTGTATGTGTATGTGCAAGATTTCAAGCTGACCCTAGGGAATCACATTTAACTACTGTTAAGAGAATCCTTAGATATCTAAAAGGCACTACCAACCTTACCTTGTTCTACACAAAATCTCATAAGTACAAACTTAGTGGATACTATGATTCTGATTATGCTGGAGATAAACTTGAAAGAAAGAGCACCAGTGGCAACTGCACATTTTTAGGTGACAACTTAATATTTTGGTCAAGTAAGAGACAAAACACCATTGCAATGTCAACAGCAGAGGCTGAGTACATTTCAGCAGCTGGCTGCAGTTCTCAACTACTTTGGATGAAGCATCAACTTGAAGACTACAACATCCTAGAATCCAACATTCCCATCTATTGCGATAACACTTCTGCCATTTGTCTAGCCAAAAACCCTATCTTACATTCTAGAGCTAAACACATAGAGATCAAACACCACTTCATTAGGGACTTTGTTCAAAAAGGGGTACTAACCATTCAATTTATAGACACTGAACACCAATGGGCTGACATATTCACCAAACCACTACCTGAAGATAGGTTTGACTTCATCAAGAAAAACCTAAACCTTACATTCATACCTGACTGATGTTGTGATCACTTCAAGTCTTTTTGTCTGATGACAAAAGGGGGAGAAAGATATTTGATAAAGTGGAGATAAAATGATACTAAGACTTAGGGGGAACCCTAAGTTAGGGGGAGTCAAAGAAATATAAAGAAAAGTTGTTATCAAAATACAAGTTTTGTCATCATCAAAAAGGGGGAGATTGTTGGAACCAAGTTGGTTTTACATATAGAGTTTTGATGTTAACAAAAGTATTTTGTGAAAACAATATATTTGACTTCAAAGAGTATGAAAGAAGATTCATGTTTTTGAAGAAAATCTAAAATAAGATTTGATTCCAATTTATAATTGAAGAAAATCTAAAATAAAGATTTGATTCAAATTTATAATTGAAGAAAAACTAAAATAAGATTTGATTCAAATTTATAATTGATGAAAATCTAAAATAAGATTTGATTCAAATTTATAATTGATGAAAATCTAAAATAAGATTTGATTCAAATTTATAATTGAAGAAAATCTTTGACCAAGTTGAAAAGAAGATATGGTCAAGATTTGAAGAATATTTGAAGAAGATTTGATTAAGATTTGAAGAAGATTTAGTGATGATTTGAAGAATATTTGATCAACATTTTAATGAAGATTTGAAGAATATTTGATCAACATTTAATGAAGATTTGAAGAATATTTGATGTGAAGAATTTACAAAGTCAATCTACACAAAATAGGAACAGAATCATCATGAAAAATTTACAAAGTCAATCTACACAAAATAGGAACAGAATCATCATGAAGAATTTACAAAGTCAATCTACACAAAATAGGAACAGAATCAATTTGAAGAATTTACAAACTCAATCTAAACAAGATACAATTCAGAATTAAATAAGGACTAAATTGTAGCCCAAATTTTCACTATAAATAGACACTCAAGGCTGAAGGAGAAAAGCATCGAAAAGCAGAAAAGAGTAACTCAAGCTCAAAGTTCTCAATTCATCTTAGAGTTCAAAGAGAGAAACACTTGTTCAGGTTAGAAATATCTTTTGAGTGTTCTTTTCTTAAAGTGTGAGAGTTATTGTTATTATCAGCTTTGTTAGAAGCAACTACTCAAGTTTCAATCTCTTGTATCCAACCCGATAGTGGTTTAGTTCCTTCTTCAATCTGAGGTTGTCAGGTTGTTAGGAGAAGACTTGGCTTGTAGGGTCAAGGTGGTGTTGTTCCTCAAAAGTCTGGGGTTGTTAGGCTGTTTGGGAAGACTGGCTTGGAGGGTCAGGTGCTTTGTAATTCAAGGTTTTTGAATTAGTGGATTAAAGCCTTCTGAATGAAGGGACTGGATGTAGCCAAGTTAGTGGTGAACTAGGATAATTCTACGCGTCAAATTATTTATGCTTTCATTGCTTGCTGCCTCTAAATCTTATTGCTTCTAATCCAAGTAAGTCACCAAAACCAAACTAATTTTTAATTATTTATAAATTATCAAAAAGTTATCAACTTTGTGCAAACACAATTCAACCCCCCCTTCTCGTGTTCGCACCTTCAATTATGTGCAACAAGTGCTTGACTATGATGAGGTTGTCGTTATGCCTAGTCTAATTAATGTGCATCTACATCTTGATGAACCTGGAAGAACTAACAACATTTAAAGAACTCATCTTTGAACAAGATCACTAAAAGAGGTACACTTAATCCTAATTCTTATGATATTTGCATCAGGATAAGAATGAATATTTTTTAATGATATTATGTGATTGATTGGGTGCTATTTAAATTAAAAATGCATACTATTTTTTTATGCAAGTATGACTTTAAAGTTTAAATTGATTACATCACTCTTTGTCATTACTTGTACATGAATATGTCTAATTTCTATCATTCTTCAACATATTTTAAATATATATCCTTGTTTACGATTTATTTTTTGAAGGAGTTCAGCAAGAGAAAATATTTTGGTCTTCATGAAAATGATTTGTGTCTCTTATTTCTTTAAAACTCAAAACTAATCCAAAAAGACTATGGCATAAAGTCAAAAATTGATATTTGAGCATTTTGAGGCATATTAATATATGTCTTTGCAAATGAGTCTTTTGTTGTTCACTTCTTTTGTGAAAATTTGATCTCAAATGTTTAAATTTATTTTAAGCATGATAGCAACAATAAAAAAGCATCATACTTACTAAATAAAAGTAAGTTTGAACATGTGCCTTATTATCAATTTGTGTGGTTGGAAAAATGTTGTGACAAAACATTTTTTTTATGTGAACAAATCTCTTTGATCGTTTCAAAAAATTAGTTTTGAAAAACACACTTTATTAGCATAAGAATGTTTTGTAAAGAGAGAAATTATATTTGACATGTTGTCACATTCATCTTATTTTTGTTTCCCTATATGCGCCCACTCTCTCATGTTCACATTCATCTTATCTTACTTGTGTTTTGGAATTTTGAATGATATCAACTTCAAAATATTCAAGGGGGGGTTTTTAGATAATGTTATTTTTCTTAAAACTGGAGTCTACTCATTGTTTTCTATGTGTAGTATACATTTCCTTTGTATTCCCCAGCCTTTTTGTGTTGACAAAGGGGGAGAATTAATTTTAGGTTTTATGTTGGTTCAAAAATCTGAAGCATATTCTGAGGGGGAGCTTTTAAGCTTTCTATGATTAAAATTAGAATCAAAATTAAAATCTAAATTAACATGTTTGTCATCATCAAAAAGGGGGAGATTGTTGAGACAAAATCTCAATTTAATGTTTTGATGAAAACAAACAAAAAGTTAATTAAGAATGTTAATTATGATTCTAAATGTTATGTTAATTTAATCTGTGCTCTTGAGTGTTTTTATTAAAGATAGGAACCAAGCAAAGCAAAGAAATCTGATAAAAAACTAAACAGAACATTCTTGATCATAAGCTTTACAAAACAGAGAATGATCTGCAAAATCAAGATTGATTGTCGCAGCCACTTCACCAATTTTTCTCCATCACTTTAACAAATATTATGCCTTAATTCTTTATACCTAGTTCATCAGTACATGGCAAGGAACAAGTAGAAATCATTATAGTCAAAGAAGGCATTCGAATCACAAAAAGAGAAGATCACAAACTAGCAAGACCAAACATATTTGAACTTGACTGTCAACATTCTTGACAGCATTCTGATCATTCTCCAGCATGTTAACATTAATCTCCAACATGCTAACATCAATCTTCAGCATGCTAACATCATTCTCCAGCATGTTAAACATCAATCTCCAGAATGATAACATCAATCTGCAGAATGATCATCAATCTCTAGAATGATCAGACCAGTCTCCAGAATTTTCAACATCATTCTCCAGCAGACTGTCATCATTCTCCAAGCTGTTTTGGCAGAATCAATCTCCGTTTCTGCAGAATTTCAGCATTGATCTCCTTACTTCTGCAGAGGTTTATAATCATTCACCAAACTATTTTGGACAGAATCAAGGCTCCAAATCGAAGCTGTAACATCAATAATTACATATGAAGCTTCAAAGATCAATCTCCGTTTCTGCAGAATCGATTCTCTTATTTCTGCAGAAGTTGTTCATTACTTTCTAAACTGTTTTGGATCAAATCAAACGTCCAGATCAAATCTCAATTATCATCAAGTATTTTCGAAGCTTAATGGGTCATTAAGCGCGCAAGAAATCTGTTTGAAATTAAGCAAAAACAGCTCAGTCAAGCAAGGCCCAAAACTGTCACATGAATGGATTATTTTTCAACAGATAGGTTGCTTATGTCAGAAGAAAACAGAGCACTACCAACATCTCTTTCTGACCAGAATTAAATGCTCTAAACACCTATAAAAGGAAGGCCAAGCTCAAGGAAAAATCAAAGCTTCAAGTACTAAGAAAATTCATCAATCATATACACTTACATACTTGAACTCTCTCACTCACATACATTGAATGAACTCTGATTTTTCCCATTCAATTCTTAGAATCATTTTCGTGTATTTCTCTTCCAAAGAATCTGATCTCAAACAAGAGTTGAGACATCTCAGATTCTAACAAAACAATCTCATCATTATTGTAAAACTCAAACTATAAGAGTTTAGTATAGTTTGGGTAGATTGTAAGAAATCCTATCAAGGTTGATAGGTGACCTGATTGAACTCCTTTCTGGGTGGAAAGGTTTTAACGTTGTAACAGATCAAGGTTGATCTGAGCTAGGTGCTGTAAAATCAAGAATGTTCTTTGTTTTGAACACTTAGTGGAAAATCTCACAGTTGTGAGGACTGGACGTAGCCCGAGTTGGGTGAACCAGCATATATTCTTGTGTGGTATCTCTTCCCTTATCTATTTACTTTCAGTCTGATTGATTATCAAGTTAAATACATAAACTAAATTACTGATTTTAACTAACCAAGAACGTTCTTCGTTTTTCTAGTTAAAACCAAGAACGTTCTTCGTTTTTCTAGTTAAAACCAAGAACGTTCTCCATTTTCTGTTTTCAAAACCAAGATCAATCTTGAGTTATTTTCTTAAGTTTTTTCAGGAATTTTTAAATAGGAACATTTACAATTCAAACCCCCCTTTCTTGTAAATCGACATTGCTACTTCAATTCCAACTAGCCCTTTCGAGTCTCGATCATCATATATGGACATTTTTTTAGTGACTTCTCATAATTTGGTTATGACCATGTTTGAGATGATTATAAGGTGATTTCGTGGTTGAACTTCTTTCCTATAATCGACGTACAATTTGTCTTGTCAATTCCACACATATTATAATAATTATCAATTATATGGAAACTCTAGAAACTATCAGATAATATGTATTGTACTTTATTTGTTTTATTTTGTAGTTTAATTGTTTCTATTTACAGCCTCATCTAGTTTCTATTTTAATTATAAACGATCTTTTCGCTTTACTTAATGGCTAATAGGACCACAAGTGCACGATATTATTGCATAGTAAAAATTATCATTCTCACAAGGACTTTGTTATGAGTATCAATCTCTCTTTACTATGATGATTCGCTTAAATGGTGATTGTTGATAGTGATTTTTTATTAAAATTCGCAATAAAAATAAAGTCTTGAGATTGTAGTTTTTCACAATGATGAATACAATAAAACTAACTTTCTCAAAGTTATGAGTGTTAAGTTCTTAAAAATCAGATAAATAATTATAACTAGTGTCTTCTTTTAAAGAGCAAAATTGTATTTTATACTAACAACCAGCCTGTTTTCATGATTGATGTATTAGCAAAATCCTTTAAGAGAAGATACCTTTCATGATTTCAAAAGAATCAAAATCTATTTTCATGATTTCTCTTGTTCAATCTTATGGATCAGATATCCAATTAGTGTAATTGGATTTGGATTCTCTACCTTTGAGTTGTTAAAGGTAGAGTAACTTTAGACAAATTTTGTGATAAAATAGGAGAGTGTGATGTTTAGAATGGAGAGAGAATCATGAGAGAGAAAACAAATGTAGAGAGACATATAGAGAAAGGTAGAGAAGTCAAAGGTAGAGAATCCAAATCCGTGATCATGAAGGGAAGCTAGAGGCTATTAATTGGTTGAGTGAATTGGGTTGGCAGAAAATGTCAATAAAGTTGGATAATTAGGCAAATTTCCTTACCTCACTCAATAAATATGGTGTTATTATAGGCTATTTTAAGGTCTATTTGTTATATAATTAAAAGTGTTAGCAAAATATGAACTTAAAATTTGATTTATGGATCTAAATTTCAATTATTTTTGTTTCTTGACTTTTGAAGTTTAAACAATTCATATTTAATTCATCTCTTTTAAAATTTTCTAAATTTTTATTGGGAGATATCTTTAATATTCTAAACATATCTGAAAAAAAAATAATTTAAAAATCTAAAAGATAAACATGAGTTGACATAATTATGGAAACTAATATTGTTAACAACAAAATATTGTATGAAGTAAAAATTGAAATTCTTTTTCTAAATTTAAAATTTTTATAGAAACTAAAATATATTTAATTCTAAAAATATTTTCAATTACATGTAATAATTCTTAGAATCAAATCAACTTGATATTAATTTTCTTATATTGATATGATACAAATTCAATTATTTAAATATAATAAGTCTTAGAATCAAATCAACTTGATATTAATTTTCTTATACTGATTGATACAAATTCGATTATTTAAGAATGATGTTTTATGAAGGTGTGTGTTTTTTTATTTTTGTAAACCATAAAGATATGTCTTACTTGAGTAAAATGACGTTCATTAGCCATAACTCAACATTTTATTTGTTTCTCTTTTAAAAATGTTATATATTTATATATATTTTACTACCAAAAATTGAATATGATTTGTATTACAGTATAGAAAGAAATATGGTCGGAAAACAAAAAAAATGTTAAAATCAATATAACTATTTTCATCTTAAAATGCTAGAAAATAATTTTCATGTAAAATATCCATTTCTTCCAGAAAAAGTTAGAACATAATTTATTTTACATCAAATTTTTTATCTCCTTATAATTTTTTTTTTAAAATTGTGGATAATAGATTTGAGATATGAATCTTTTTCATGTAAAATATTTATATTTTGTGTGTTATATTATTCAGATATTCCATATATTTATAAAAAAAAAAAAAAAAAATTCAATATATTGTTGAAAAATTTTGTCCATTAACTTTACATGTAACGATTACTGCAAACTATACGGATCATCTTTAACCTGACACCTTCTTCAAATGTCAAGTTTTGATTCCACTCATTACGGAGAATTGGCCTAGCAAGATGATTTCCAAGCCCGGTTGCCCCATGGTTGTCTTCGTAATTAATACCAATCATGTTAACCTGGATAAGATACACAAATATAACAATCAAAAATCAAGCAAATACCTCAAACGCTCAACACTTTGTATCTCAATGTAGATCCATATGAACCTACCATTAGTTCATTCTATCAATCAATCACCATTGATATTACATGCAGTGTGAGACAAATACTTAAACACTTCAATGAACTTTTTAGAGAAAGCTATGGTGTTAGCAATTAACATACTAACGTTGAATGTTTCAAAAAAAAAAATGAAAGCTATGGTGTCAATAAGAATTAATGAGATTTTGCATCTAACCTCCCATATCAACGACGGAGGACCCAGTAACATATGGGTACCTAATGATGCAAAATCAAATTTTAGGGCACAAAAAAAGAGTAACAGCCTATACATTTAAGAATAAAATCAATTACTCGCTATACAAACTCGAATCGAAAGAGCATTGATGAATGAATAGGGAGGAAGAGAGAGAAATAAATAATAAATACAGAGTTCCCTGACTTTCATCTACAAAGTCCATTGCAACGACAAAAGATCCAATTTACTATAGATACCTAAGGATTTGAATTCAAAATTTAGATCACAGAAAACGAGCAAGGTGTTTGAAATTAAGCTACGTTGTCAATCATGCCGCTTTAGCGCAAAATCACGGTGCGAAGTGGAGCTCTGATGTAACACAGTTGTCTAGTGCATTGCATTTTGTAGAGGGGGCTATCGCAGCCGCAAATCACGTTGGAATCGCATTCGAGAAGAAAAAAAAATTAATAAAGGAAAAACTAGATTACAGATTTGAAGTTTTTACTTCTTAATAGAATCGCTTACTAATTTCAATGATAAGTTAATCTTATTTGAACAACATATCATGAGAATAAAGACAATCACTAAGCTACGAAATAAAACAATGCTTTTAACAGAGAAAAATAAATAAACAGAATAACAACATTGTATAGTTAACACATAAAATGACAAAACAATTAAGACTAAACGTGTTCAGAGGTAACTAAAATTGATTTTGAATTAATTGATTTTGTAATACCCCTCTAGAAATACTCCTCTAGAATTGATTTTGGCTCCTCCAAAATTGAAACCAAACATGCACTAAGATTCGAGTCATTCATGTGAGGTTACATATCAATGAAACCAAGTAATTGGATACAACAATCACTGCAACAAAAATTGACAAAAATGCAACAACAAATGGATGTCAAAATTGCTTTATTAAATGGTGACTTGGAAGAAGAAATATACTATTATTTTATATCACTATTATATGAATTCCTTATTATATTATATGTTTATTTTAATTATATTACATTAAATTAATTATATTATATTATATTATGTTATATATTTATTTTAATTATATTATATTAAATTAATTATATTATATTATATGTTTATTTTAATTATATTAAATTAATTATATTATATTATATGTTTATTTTAATTATATTATATAATATTATAATTAAAATAAAATTAATATAATATTAACTACAATTATATTAGTATAAAATAATGATTAAAATAAATCTATCAGCTAATATATATTTTATTTATTTTAAGTTATAATGAACAAAATCTAAAGCGTAAAAGGAGATTTTAGTTAAAATTATAAAGTTTAAATATAAAGTTATTTTATATTAATATAATTAATTTAATAATAATAAATAAATAAAACAGAAGATTTTAGTGATTTTTTCGAAACAGAAAATGAAAATTAATTTAATAATAATAAAGAAATAAAACAGAAGATTAATAAATTTTAAATTATTGAAGTGAAAATATTTTAAACATTACTTGGCATAAGTTTATTATTAATAAAGATCAATTTGTATATTATTTTATATTTAAGGAGATTTTTGAATATTGCAGAGATGAAATTCAAAAAAATATTTTTCAGGGACTAAAACTGAAAAGTGTTATATTTACAGGGACCAAAAACTGTTTTCCTTTGTAAGTTAACGTTTTTGTAACGTCCACTTAACGTTAACGACCAAAATAATTTTTTTTTGATATTACATGGATATAAACAAACAAAAAAACATATTTAAACACACACATATATATATATATATATATATATATATATATATATATAATTTACATTTTTTTTTTAAATTAGTAACCTACACCTCCTTTTCGCTTTACACTATAAAATCAATATCCATTATTTTAAATAAGTAAAATTAAAGAGTAGTTTGATAAATTTCATTTTAATTATCAATTAATAAAAGAGTTGTAGGATGTTAACCTACAACTTTTAATTTTTAGACGTAGATGAACAACCTACAGCTTTTTATTTGGACAACAAATTAAAATCCTCTTGTAACCCCTTCTTTAGTAACATTTCAAAAAACCATCTTCTGCTAGCTTATTTTTTTAAAAAAATAAAACCTCTTCAAAAATATTTCAGAAAATACCTTCACTAATTACTAAATTATTGTTTTTTTATATTATTTAACACCTAAGTGAAAATTGGAATTCAGTAGAAAAAATATTTTTTAATTTTTTTTTCAATAAATAATTAATGAGAAAGTTAACATAAAGAAATATTGAATATGAAGAAAAAAAACACTAATTGCAAGGAGTGAAAATAAAATAAAAAACATCAAATAAAAAATGAAAGTGACCAAATACTTTCATCATTCATCTAACTTTTTAAATAACTTTCTCATTATAGTTTAGATTTTACTTATTAACTCATTATAAACTTTAAATTTTTCTAATCTATGGTTCATCATCATATTATATTAATGATTAAAC
>JBBPBQ010020323.1:23084185-23101982 GCA_037974755.1 Cicer yamashitae
TCTAAGCTTTTCATTTTACTCTTCGAGTTAAAAAGAAAAAAGAAAAGAAGTTGATAATGAAATGAGGTTGACATTCTTTAAAATACAAAAAAGAAAAACAATGATACATGTTATAGTTTGAGTATAAAAAATTGATACACGTTATAACTATTTATAGCAACTCTTATATATAGTAACAAAATAATATTTAGTATATCAATTATAGTAATAATATTTAGTATATCAATTATATGAATGGATAACAAGTTGAACTAGGCGGGAAATAAATGGACTCATTTGTTGCACATAAGATAATTTTATAAATGTATTAAACTCTATTTTCTTACCAAAGCTTAAATATTTTTACAGTACTACTTGTCTACTTTATTTATATAATAAGATTGTGCTATATCAGAACTATTCACGTTGCCATATGGATAGTTAAAAGGGGTTGTTTGTAAGAAATTAGCTTAGACTATTATGTTATATTTGAGAGGCTATTATGTTATATTTGAGAAGATAAATGACTACGGCTCTAAAATGATCACAAAGTGTGGACCCTTAAACCCCACTCATTGAGTTCTTTTATATGTCGCAACTAATTAACCAAAATCTTGGTATTTGGAATAGATAACCAGTAATCTTCACATTTCTACTGTTTGAAGTTATGCAAATTCTCCAACTTCCGCTATCTATTGTTAGACAAAATGATCAAATCTATCGAGGCACTCACAAAAAAGGTATTTTTACTATCTAGATACCACACTTTAAAATACTGGGAAGCTTCTAAATCTTTCTCTACCTCTGACCCATCTGAAGTTGAAACGTTGAAGATGCCAAAATCATTGTACCAAACAAAAACCACAACAAAATGGAAAATCAAATGTTGCACGCCCCTATTTGCCCATGTCATACTGCATTGAAGATCGAAGCACTAGGGACGATGCATGCATGTGTTGCACTGTCAACGTCGCCTTTGTATTTTATCTTCCTCTATCGCCATCGTAGAAAAGAAATAAACACATCCCCTTTATGCGTCGTCGCCGCCTCAAACAGTTGGGCCAGCTCGCGCGTCCTCCTCATGTGGCCTATTCCCATGGTTGCCTCCTTGTCCTGTTTTGTTGTGTTCCTACAGCAAGAGGTAAAGGAAAGTGGTTGGGTCATGTAACAACCCAACCTCTTTGACCGACAATATTAATCACAATATTCTCACCCCCTTTCTAACCATTATAAATTAACGAGTTTTTGCATTTCGTCGGAATCGAACCCGCGTGACTTGGTAAATTTACCAATGCCATATGTGCAAGTTGTTGGGTACACTGCCCCATTTGTGTCTCAAGATTCTTCATCGATTCCAAGTGATTTTTCATACAACTCTCTACTATTTAATAAAAGAATTTGTGTTCATTGCTAATTTATCAATAGAAATCTCCCAAATAGTTTTTCAAGGTGGGACTTGATTTGATGGACCTCCTTGTTGAAGGTGCAAACACGAGAAGGGGGGGTTGAATTGTGTTTGCTCAAGTTGATAACTTTTTGATAATTTATAAATAATTAAAAAATTAGTTTGGTTTTGGTAACTTACTTGGAGTAAAAGTAATCGGATTCAGAAGCAACAAACAACGAAAACATAAATAATTTGACATAGTTTTATCTTGGTTCACCATTAACTTGGCTACATCATGTCCCCTCATTCAGAAGGCTTTAATCCACTAATTCAAATACCTTGAATTACAAAGCACCTGACCCTCCAAGCCAGTTTTCCCAAACACCCTGACAACCCCAAACTTTTGAGGAACTAACCACCGTGACCCTACAAGCCAGACAACCCTAGATTGAAGAATGAACTAAACCACTATCCGATTGGATACAAAGATTGGAACTTGAGTAGTTGCTTCTAACAAAGCTGATAATAATAATAACTCTCACACTTTAAGAAAAGAACACTCAGAAAATATTTCTAACCTGAACAAGTGTTTCTCTCTTTGAACTTTAAGATGAATTGAGAACTTTGAGCTTGAGTTCTTCTACTCTTTTCTGCTTTTCGATGCTTTTCTCCTTCAGCCTTGAGTGTCTATTTATAGTGAAAATTTAGGCTTCAATTTAGTCCTTATTTAATTCTGAATTGTATCTTGTTTAGATTGAGTTTGTAAATTCTTCATATTGATTTTGTTCCTATTTTGTGTAGATTGATTTTGCAAATTCTTCAAATTGATTCTGTTCCTATTTTGTATAGATTGACCTTGTAAATTCTTCAAATCAAATATTCTTCAAATCTTCATTAAATGTTGATCAAATATTCTTCAAATATTCATTAAATGTTGATCAAATCTTCTTCAAATCTTCATTAAATGTTGATCAAATATTCTTCAAATCTTCATTAAATGTTGATCAAATATTCTTCAAATCTTAATCAAATCTTGACCATATTTTCTTTTCAACTTAGTCAAAGATTTTCTTCAATTATAAATTTGAATCAAATCTTATTTTAGATTTTCATCAATTATAATTTTGAATCAAGTCTTATTTAAGATTTTCTTCAATTATAAATTTGATTCAAATCTTATTTTAGATTTTCTTCAAAAACATAAATCTTCTTTCATACTCTTTGAAGTCAAATATATTGTTCTCACAAAATACTTTTATTAACATCAAAATTCTAAATGTAAAACCAACTTGGTTCCAGCACTTGTTAACTTTGAGGGTTACTTTGTTGGTCCTTCCATGAAAAGTTTGGATGATTTCTCCATCTCGGATTATAGGTGTTGAAGTAGAGATTATTCTACTTCACGTTGTTACTCATAAAGTTCACCTCCTCTGGTTTTTCTATGTCATCTTCAGGAATCTCACATGTTCCGTTTTTATGTTCCTCACAAAAATCACAACATGTATGTTCTAACAATTTGACGGGAGCATCTTTGGTTGTATATTTAGAGTTTCCATCCCTTTTTGTATCTCAGCGGCGATGAGCCGATGACTTCTTACATTTGCTTTGAAATCACTTGAGTTAATCCTTATCCATAACATTCAACCCCAACATACCACCTTTAACCTGTACAACACCATATGCTCATTAGATACCATCATCTCTATTATTTTTCGTGCTACTGACGCGGTTTTGTAATTCAAAGAATCATCTGTTGTAGCATCCAACATAACTCTAGTACTTGGCCTTAAACTATTATAAAAAATTTGCATTTGAACGGTATCGTAACAAAGAGATTCCCCCACTTTTTGTTTGCAACCAGAAATTTCTTGCCTCTTTCTCACGAACATTGTTGGGGGAAAGTACTACTTCAAGAACATAGCTTTAAGGTCATTCTATATGGTAATACTACCAGATGGAACAAATTAAGCCACTCCTTAGCAACATCCTTCAAAGATAATGTGAAAATTCTCAACCTATTGGTTTCTTTAGAATTGTCATCCACTTGCACCATCTCACACAATTTAAAGAAATTTATGAGATGTCTATTTGCAACTTTGTTGTGCTTCCTAAAAAATTTGAATCTCCTTCAACTCTCGGTACAACGCCGAACTTATCTCATATTTGTTTACTATAACGAGTTGGTTATGGATGGCCAACTGGGTGCAATTGCTGATTACCATACTCTCTAAGAGTTTGTTCAAGTGGTGGGTCAGCCATCTCTTCAAAGATGAAAAATCCCAAAGACCATTTTCTTTCACTACCAATTATCTTTCCTTTTACCTTATTTTTCGAATCGCCTTTCAATTTTCTTTTCCAGTTTTCTCAATTTCTGGATAAAAAAGATGTTCACCTTAAGACTGGACTTGCGAAAAAGGTTAGATAAACCATGAGTACTAGAAATTTCCAAATAAACGAAAGTAAAGACAAAAAAAATTGTTGCAGAGAAAAAAATTTCAAATAATTAAAATCCGATTCAATAATGATTTGGCAACAGTGTCGGAATACTTAATCGTTGCAAGTAATATTGAAATGGTAATACCGAGTATCGGAATCAAGGATTGTTTTATTCTGTCGAATGATTTTTAATTACTAAATTGAACAAAAGATTTTTGATTTGATTGTAATTTTCTCGAAATAAAAAGTAAAAGTACTATTGAACTTTTTAATAATTAAAATTTCAGGGATACATTTCATTATTAATTCAACCTTTAGCAACAATTTGAATCTAATTACCAAATTCATTCAATAAATTGTTGTCAGTTTCTAAGAGTTTTAAATCCTAATATCTTAGTGATTGAACGTTTAATCTTAATTGTAATCCCTAATCTCTTAGCGGATTACAAACTAAGATTAAGTGTCAAATATTAGAAATTATTTTGGTATTAAGTGTATATATTTATCTCTAGACTTCATAATAAAAAATTCTTAATCTTAAAGCATTCAAAGAGCCCACTCTCATTTCAAACTTTGAATTGAATCAATTTAAAGGCGATCAAAAGGTAAAAAACATTAAGCATAGAGATTAAAAACACAACTAAATTAAATTCATTCAAATAATAGAGAGTTTAGCTTCCCATTCTTAATAAATAGAAGTAAGAGAGATGAAAGTATTACACATGAAAGATCAACAATGAAGGTTTGAACCAATTTTCTAGGTTGGAACCTTCAAATTCGAGCTACAAAGTTGCTTCAATTAGTAATCTCTTTAAATTCCAAATAGTCATAACCCAAGCAAAGATTGCATATTTTTCTTAAATATTGTCTAAAAATGTGTGCTAGCGCATTGACACAGGGAACACATCAAGGAAACGCAATGCGGTAGACAACCTTTTTGTTGCGCTCAGAAACAAGGATTTAAGAAAAGAACTATAGAACAAGGATTGGCGCATTGCGCCTTGGCGCTGCTCTATTGTGCTCTGCACTTTAGTTTAAGGTATTTTGACTCCAAAAATTATCCAGCGTGCGCAATAGTCCTACGTAACTCCCCAAGTGAACATTTCCTCAAAGTGAATAACTAGTTAAGCTAAAAACCAAGAAATAACAACACACTACGATAATTTATCTGGCTAGAAAAGATTAGTAGCAGAATAACTAAAATGATTCAAGAAAATTAATTTAAAAACAAAAAACTTTTTGAAATTAATTAAAATTAAGTTAAAACTAACTAAAATTAAACTTAAAAGAAAATAATGTAGGCTCATCACTAAAATAACATAATAAAAAAGATGAACAATTTGTATGACCTAACTCGACTGACAATGATAATATTGTTATGTTGTATACTATGTCTCGAGTTCGAACTCATGATTTTACAATTGTGTGCGAATTTATTTAGCATATCATCTATAGACAAAAAATGATATATTTGTTAGTTTTTATAGTACTCATTGAAAACTGACTTATTATTTTTTTGTTAGTTTTGAAGAGGTGTCACTATATTTACAACATGAGATGCTAATTTGTAAGTGAGTTTCCATCTCCTCATTCCAAGTGTCCTCCATATGTTAAGGAACCCACAACCTTCTTTTTTTCGTCTCTCTCTTCTCCCTCCCCTTACCACCATCTCATCTCTTCTCTCACTCTCGCTTCCCCTCTCCACCATCTTTATCTCCCCTTTTCACCAATAGAAACATAACAACACATTCATAGTCATCAATTTCCTTTTACATCATTTGGTACCTTCTAGAGCTATAATTAATATGTATCATTCATTTTATCAAAATAATAATACAATAATTATGGTGAAGATCCTTTTAACCACGTTCATACCTTTAATGTTATAGATTGCAACAAGATGGATCCCTATATTGTATGTTTCTATAACAATACCAAACCTGTATTGTACGTTTCAAGTTTTATGAAATTTATTGATGGTAAAAGCATTACATATGAAAGCACGTGAAGGGAAGAGTTGCAAACTTTTAGCTCTCTAGATTATTGAAAGTTCAGTATCATTTTATACCTAACACATTACTTGATTCAAGTTATAAAAAAAGTATCAATAAACAAGTATATGAAAATAAATGCATCAAAAATAAAATCTAACATCAAAATCAAGACCCACAAAGAAGAGGTTGTTATGTCACCTTATTCTTATTACAGTTCAAAAGTTCAAAGCTTTGAGATGAAAATCACTTGCTTATTTTGCTATATTATGCACGTGTAGGGTATTTGAAAAATGGGTTTGGATCTACAAATGAGTGTCGTAAGGCTATATTGGTTGATGTCATAGCACGAGCTAAGGTGATGAAAATTGTGAATTTTATAGGTTGAGGAGTATGTTAGGGATCCTTTGTACGATACATGGATGAAGGCTATAGAAGGGGGGATGAAGTGGGGAGACAAGAGATAAGAGGGTTTCAACTAGTTTTCATTTTGGTCCTTATGGATATCACAATAAGGTCAACATATGTTAAATTTGGTGCTACATAAGTTTGATGTGTAAAAATATGTGACACTTCGGTACAATTAACCGAAAATAGGAAGCAAGTTGACAGTGGGGACTTCAAATACTAACGAAAACATAATTGAAGGACTTTAAAATGTTTTCATTTCTTTTAGGGACTATTCTGACACCGCTCGTTATTTTCAAGGACTAATGTGAATGTTTACTCAATAAAAATTTCTTTGGAGCTCATAAGTGGCTAATGTTTGCAAAAGGCCGGTCCATGCTTAATGGATAAGTGGTTGTGGTTGACATCTTTTAGCTTGAAAAATACAAGTTGGTCAGCGCTTTTTTGCTTTAGCCTTTAAGCGGCTTATGTCACATTTGAGTGTCTCTTGGAACAAGATTTCACGACTTAATGAATGGGAGGATTAGGGTTTTAAAATCTTCATTGCTTTAAAAAATTATTTAAAGCTTTTATGATAACTCTAAGGTGAGGTTTATTTAAATATCCTATCGTTTTGTGGGTTAAGATTTTAAGAAGAAAATATGGTTATGGCTTGTACTTGGTAGTGGACTATGAAGAGAGGTTGTTGTCTCATTCAGAATGGTAGTGTGCCTTATTATTCCTAGATGTTTGGCTCCCTTCTAATTCGATAATAATGAATCACTTCTTGTGTCCTATGGATGATTGGCTCCCTTCTCGTTTTGTTTGTCGTAATGACTTGTGGGACATGGATTGTGTCAAATTGTTGGTTCCTAATTGGCTTAAGAATGAGATTTTGGGAGTTCACCCTCTTATTCGATCTTCAACGCAAGACTTTTTAATTTGGGAAATTACTAATAGTGGTAACTTTGTCAACAAATTGGCTTATCGTTTACTGCAACATAATCCTCCACACGATACTAACCCTATATGGGAGCATGTTTGGTGTTGGAATGGTCACCTAAGATAGAGACACTTCATATGGAAAATTATGAATAATGGGCCGCCATCTAATACGTTTGCAACTGAATAAAGGTTGTACTGATTCAAGTATTTGTCTCCTTTGTGGGTCATAGGTAGAAACTACTTTATATGCGCTTTGTGATTGTGCAACTTTTTGAGAGGTTTGGCAATGTTTTGAAACTCGCATTCGTAATCTATTTTATAGTTAGATGTTCATCAGTGAATCCTTTGTAACATTGAGAGCATTTAATTTGTTGAATGTTTGAAATATATAAGAAATTAGAGTTTGAATTATGTTGACCATTTTAGAAATCTATTTTCTTAAGTAAACTAAAATGTGTTCTTTATTAAAACACTCAACTTTGGTTATAAAGCTATTTAAATATTAGTTGAAGTTGAACCATAAAAAACTAATCAAATCAATGAGAGGAAATACACATATATTTTTATCCTAATTCACAATAAATTATTGTTACATCTAGTCCTCCCTTTACGAAGAGATTTTGTCTCAGTATAGTTGATGATTTAATCCACTATAAACCAATAGCAAACAAGTATTATTTATTCTGTCTCTTCTGACTTTGAGCATTCTTATATTGTCTCTCCAGACTATACTACTAGAAACCTTTCTAGTGTTCTCAACATGTTGACAACCTACCTTGTCATTGAGAAACACAAGTATTCTACACCTCTTTAGGTACCTCTTTTGAAGTAAAGAGTTGTCACTACTAGACTGATTTACACTGAATCAAGTATGTGTTTTAATTGACACATAGTTTGTTAAAAAAAATCTAACTCTCATCAAGAGAATGTTATAAATTAATCTTATATCAATTCAAATGCATAAAACAATAGGATTGATGTACATCATCATCTAATAACTTTCGGTGGAGAGGATTTTACAATTAAGCTTTCTTTTAATGTGTTCAAGGATTTTTCAGAGTACATTTTTAATTGAACATTGCCTTTTTTTTTATACTTAAGTCATCTCTAAGAATGATCTTCTTTGAATCTTTTTGGGTGAACAAACGATTAGCATTGTGTCGTTATTGATAACTACGAATCCATTTGGATAATCTTTGTAAACATGAATGATGATCGTCATCATCGTTATCACTGTCAACTTCTTCATTTAAAATTATTTCATTTGAAATACTAAAGAATATATATATTCTTTGGGAATAGTACAATGAGTCGTTGAGAGCGATGTACTTTCATTGTATTATTTAGAGGAATAACATCCCTCTTTTGTGACGCTTCAACCAGGGGATCAAAATTAATACTTCAGGAAATATTGCATCCAAACGATTAAATGATTTCTTCATTATTGACTTCGTCATTGACTGATTCTTCTAAATGGAGTTGTCTTGATTTGATTATCCAAAGACATTGACTTTTTTCAAAAGAAAAAAAAAAACTTTATTACAGGATTGTTTCGTTTGAATATCATTGACTTTTCATAGAGGATCTTGATAAGAGGATCATCAAAGTTTTGACAAATAGTTGACTTTATCTAGAGGTAGATGAATATCGTTGCACCCTTTGCTTCATGATCAGAAGTGAAGTAAAAATGTCAATTATAAGGAAGAGGGGTTTGAATTATAATTGCCTCTTTGAAAAAAAAAATCCTGTTTAAAACTAAAAGTTTTACTCAAGATTGATCTTGGTTATAACGAAGAACGATTTTGGTTAGTGGAAAAACACCAATATCAATTATATCAATTATATCAATATAAAAGATGATTGTAATGCATGTAATAAATAGAGATAGAGATAAAGAGATCACTCAAGCATGTATCCTGGTTCACCCAACTCGGGTTACGTCCAGTCCTCACAACCGTGAGATTTTCCACAAAGTGCTCAAGGCAAGATTGTTCTTGGTTGTCACACAACTTTTCACAGATCAATCTTGATCTTTACACAATTTCCACCATCCTACCTTAGAAAGGATTTCCACAGATTTACTGCGCACTATTTTAGAAAGGATTTTGCGAACTACCTTTTACAACATAAAAGGATTTTTACACACTTCTCAAGCTATGTTAACACAATAGCCTTGAGTTACAAAGTAATGATTATGAGGATGTTAGAATCTGAGTATTGCTCAACTCTTGTTTGAGAAATAGATTCTATAAGTTAAAACTCAGTTGTTACTGATTCTAACACAACACAAAGAATGGAGCTACAAGCTAAAGAATGAGATTGAGAGAACTCGAATATGATTGTAAGATTGATGCTTTGCTTGGCACTTTGAGTTGTGATTTGTTCTTCATCTTGATGCTGTATTTATAGGCTTCAAGAGAGGTTAGGATAGCTCAAATATCTGTTGAGATGAGGCCAACTGTCATAAGAAAGTAGGTAAAATGAAACAGACCAAAAGCAAGAGTGAACAAGCTAAATCCAAGATCATTCTTGCCATCCAAGATCGTTCCTCAGTTTAGTTGAAGTTGATCTGACTTGTACTCGATCTTGTCATTTTTCTGAGATGATTTGCTTGCTTTAAGTCGGTGTACATGTCTTGATTTGAGAGTACAACTGTGGAGTACTTTTACAGCCTGTACCAATGTACTTGTATTTGTTCCAAGTGAAGAATGATCTTGCTTTTATATTTCTTCATGAAGCATGTCTTGATTCTTCGAATTCTGGACTCATTCTGTTTTAGATTTATCCTTGCTTATTCTTGATGAAGATATAAGATTAATAAAGTTTCTAGGATGCAATCTTTCACACAGAACTAATCATTCTTGATTCTGATGGAAGTGAAGATCGATCTTCATTTTACAGACATATGGCAGGACCGA
Source organism: Cicer yamashitae (assembly GCA_037974755.1). Taxonomy (NCBI): domain Eukaryota; kingdom Viridiplantae; phylum Streptophyta; class Magnoliopsida; order Fabales; family Fabaceae; genus Cicer; species Cicer yamashitae. Next base: position 23,094,229 of record JBBPBQ010020323.1, read on the forward strand.
TCTTCATTTTGCTGTTTTTGCTTTCTTGGTTTTAATGAGATTTTTTTTGAATTCCTTGGTACCTATCTTGTTTTAACACACTCAAATACACAAGTTAAATACCAAAACACTTAGAATCATAATTAGAATTCTTAATTAACCTTTTGTTTAATTATCATTAAAACATTTAATTAGAGATTTTGTCTTAACATTCTCCCCCTTTTTGATGATGACAAACATGTTAATTTAGATTTTAATTTTGATTCTAATTTTAATCATAGAAAGCTTAAAAGCTCCCCCTCAGAATATGCTTCAAATTTTTGAACCAACATAAAATCTAAACATAAAATCTAAAATAATTCTCCCCCTTTGTCAACACAAAAAGATTTGGGGAATACAAAGGAAATGTGTACTACACATAGAAAACAATGAGTAGACTCCATTTTAAGAAACATAACATTTTCTAAAAAACTCCCCCTGAATATTTTGAAATTGATATCCTTCAAAATTCCAAAACACAAGTAAGATAAGATGAATGTGAACAAGATCATGCTTACTAGAAAAAGATAGATCCATTTTTCATTTTTAAAAACTAGAGAGAGTGAGCGCATATACGGAAGCAAAAATAAGATGATACATGTACCTTTTTAATGTTTCCAAAGGTTATAAACACTCCAAATTTTTGTAAAGAGAGGAGGCACCATACTTTTCCGTTCATGTGTATTGAGCATGCCTTGTCCATGTATCAATGTTCTTTCTTGATTGTTGGATGGTGTTCCTACATCATAAGTTAGTAATGACTTTGGTACCCATATTTGTTTGGGTCCTTGATGGTTAGTATATCTTCTTTTAGAAGATTTTTTAAAACTTGATCTCTTTTTAAAATAGCAAGTTGATTCATGATGACCAATTTTGAGACAGTAGGAGCATTTAATTGTTGATCTTGGAATTGATTTCGAAATCTGGGTTTTAAGGGGTTTTAATCTTGATTTTGAAGAAGTTCCAGAAAGTTCTGCTTTTGTTCCAGAACGTTCTTCGTTTAGAGAACAACCTGAAGATTGTTCTTCCTTTTGCAGATTTTTCAAAACTGGTTCAGCTTTATTTGCAGAACGATCTTCGCTTTAAAAAACCTTTTGCTTTTAACCTTTTCGTCTCTTTTCTTAAAGTAGCAAGCAAATTCCAGATTTCCAAGTTTCTTACAATATGAGCATTTGGTTTTGCATTTATCCTCTTTTCTTTCCAGAAGAAATTTTTTTTCATATATTTTCGTTTTTTGAGTTTTATCAAAACCAAGACCAGTTTTATCAAATATTTTCACTTGAGATCCCATGATTTTCTGAAAAGTCTCAGTAGCTTTAATGAAGTTTGTTAATTCATTTTTAAGAATTTCAACTTCAGCCTTGAGAAGATCGTTCTCCGTTTGAGGTGAAGATCGTTCTTGACTTTCAGAATTTTCAGATTCAAAATTTTTGAGTTGAGACTCTTTCAGATTTTGAATGATCTCTTTAAGTTTGTCATTCATAGCCTGAACTTTCTCTTTCTCTTCTTTTTCCTTATGAAATTTTTCTTTAAAGGAACTACATTTTTGAATGAGAAAGTTCCTTGAGCAAATTATCAAATTCAGTTTCCATTTGTTTACATACAAGACATGGTTCAGAATTTGTTACCTCTATATCTTCAATGTTTGCCATCAAACACAAGTTTGCTTCTTCAGGTTCATTTGTTTCTGATTCATCAGAATCATCCCAAGTTGCCATCATTGATTTCTTCTTGAAGGGAAACTTCTTTGGCACCTTATTGTTTAATGGACATTCAGTTTTAGTAATGTCATTGTTTGTTGCATCCAAAACATGTGATTTGACTTTTGTCTACCTCTATTTTGAAGTTTTCCTTTTTATTTGAAAATCCCTTTTTGATTTGATCCCTTTTCTCACCATTCTCTGTATCTTTCTTGTAAGACGAACTATTTCTTCATCAACATCTTCTTGTTCGATTTCTTCTGAGTCTTCATATGTTTGTAATGGCAGACTTTCTTGAGATGCTTTCAAAGCTATTGCTTTGCCCCTTTTGATTGATTTGTCTTCTTGTAGCAGCACTTCATGTGCTCATAATGTTCCAATCAGTTCCTCCAGTCCGAGTACGTCAAGATTATTGGCCTGGCTTATGGTTGTCACCATTGGTCTCCATATTATTGGAAGACATCTCATGATCTTTCTGACTCTGTCTTGTACTGAGTATGTTTTCCCTAAGGAGCGCATTTCATTTACAATGGTTGTGAATCTTGAGTACATCTCATCAATGGTTTCTCCTTCATTCATTTCAAAGAGTTCAAACTTTCTTATGCCTATATCAATCGTTGTTTCTTTCACATGGCTTGTTCCTTCATGATGAGTTTGTAATGTGTTCCATACTTCTTTAGCAGTTTTGCATTCATCAACTCTTTTGCTGTCTTCCCTACTTAAAGCACAAGATAAAAATAATTGAGATTTTGAGTTTAGAAGTACCTAAGATTTTTCTTCTGTTGTCCAATCTGCTTCTTTCTTTTCAGCAGAGGTTGAATCATTTTGGTCGAATCTTGGTATGAAATCTCCATCTATAATGTGCGCCATATTCCTGTATCTTGAGATTTCAAGAACAGATGCATTTTGCTTTTCCAAAAGTAGTAGTCTGTGCAATCAAATTAAAGTGGTCTGTATGATGACCCTCTTTCAGCAATGTACATATCTTTTGACATTGTTCTTCTAGATCTTTTTCTCTAACACTTGTTAGGTGTTCAACTTTAGAGACCGGGCTCTGATGCCAATTGAAGTAAAAATGTCAATTATAAGGAAGGGGGTTTGAATTGTAATTGCCCCTTTTAAAAAAAAAAATCATGTTTGAAACTAAAAGTTTTACTCAAGATTGATTTTGGTTATAACGAAGAATGATCTTGGTTAGTGGAAAAACAGCAAAATCAATTTTATCAATATAAAAGCTAATTGTAATGCATGTAATAAATAGAGATAGAGATAGAAAGATCACTCAAGCATGTATCCTGGTTCACCCAACCTGGGTTACGTCCAGTCCTCACAACCGTGAGATTTTCCACGAAGTGCTCAAGGCAAGATTGTTCTTGGTTCTCACAAAACTTTTCACAGATCAATCTTGATCTTTACACAATTTCCACTTTCTACCTTAGAAAGGGTTTCCACAGATTTACCTTACACTATTTTAGAAAGGATTTTGCGAACTACCTTTTACAACATAAAAGGATTTTTACACACTTCTCAAGCTATGTTAACACAATAGCCTTGAGTTACAAAGTAATGATTATGAGGATGTTAGAATCTGAGTATTGCTCAACTCTTGTTTGAGAAATAGATTCTATAAGTTAAAACTCAGTTGTTACTGATTCTAACACAACACAAAGAATGGAGCTGCAAGATAAAGAATGAGATTGAGAGAACTCGAATATGATTGTAAGATTGATGCTTTGCATGGCACTTTGAGTTGTGATTTGTTCTTCATCTTGATGCTGTATTTATAGGCTTCAAGAGAGGTTAGGATAGCTCACATATCCGTTGAAATGAGGCCAGCTGTCATAAGAAAATAGGTAGAATGAAACAGACCAAAAGTAAGAATGAACAAGCTGAATGCAAGATCATTCTTGCCATCCAAGATCGTTCCTCAGTTTAGTTGAAGGTGATCTGACTTGTACTCGATCTTGTCAGTTTTCTGAGATGATTTGCTTGCTTTAAGTCAGTGTATAGGTCTTGATTTGAGAGTACAACTGTGGTGTACTTTTACAGCCTGTACCAATGTACTTGTATTTGTTCCAAGTGAAGAATGATCTTGCTTTTATATTTCTTCATGAAACATGTCTTGATTCTTCGAATTCTGGACTCATTATGTTTTAGATTTATCTTTGCTTATTCTTGATGAAGATATAAGATTAATAAAGCTTCTAGGATGCAATCTTTCCCACAGAACTGATCATTCTTGATTCTGATGGAAGTGAAGATCGACCTTCGTTTTACAGACATATGGCAGGATCGATCTTCGTTTTGCTGTTTTTGTTTTCTTGGTTTTAATGAGATCTGTTTTGAATTGCTTGGTACCTATCTTGTTTTAACACACTCAAATACACAAGTTAAATACCAAAACACTTAGAATCATAATTATAATTCTTAATTAACCTTTTTTTAATTATCATCAAAACATTTAACTAGAGATTTTGTCTTAACAAGAAGAACATATGTTGACTTTTCACTAGCGGCTCTCAATTATTTACTCGAAGTGTAAGCTATCAGACGATCATTAAAATCTCTCGTTACGACAATATGGATACTTAATAATGTTCTCACACAGATACTTAATATGGTAGAATCTGATTCTAAGGTTGTTATGTAGATGGTTACTTATGGGTGTGGTGAATCTCACTATTTGTGATATAGTCTTGGTAAGATCTCTTGATCATAATTGAGAGGTGCGTTTTCGTCACATATATCGAGAGGTTAATTATATTGCAAATTAGGTGACCAATTTTGTTCATTAATAGGTTTTGGGTTTCGATATTTTTAGTCGCCCTTGCTTGTGGTCTGTTATTCCTGTAGGATATCTTGGACACTAGTTTTCTTTGTAGAATTGTTGTTTAGTATTGGGAAAAACCAGAAATAATTATCTCAATAATTCGGAATATTTTTCTCCCACCTGTGTAGATAAATGGTAAAAAAGAAAATACAATTCCACAAAGCAACAATAATTGGCAGAAAATTAAATATGAGACAAACACAATTTTTAACGTGGAAAACTTCCCTCAAATTGAGAGAATACAAACCACGGGACCTAGTCCAATGAAAAACTTCCACTATAATAATTAATGGGTACACCAAAATCTTTCTAGTAACACTAGGGAATATCAATCAAATAATAGCCATAACCAAAGGATGGAAACCAAGACACAACTCCCCCTATAAACGCATCATATAACCAGAAGTAGATTTTCTAGAATCAAGATCACTTGATATATCTGCATCAACGTAGCCATCCAACACAATTTCATCACCTCCATAGCATAAACACACTTTGGACAGAGAATTCACTAAACTACTTGTCAATGATCTTTACCAGGATTAGAGAGATACTGACTGACAACTCCAAATGCATGAACAATATATGGCCTTGTGCATACCATTGTTGAGGCAAAATCCCAAATTAATATTTTGATGATACTTAAACAAAGTTAACTAATTTCTAATTATGATTCTAAATTGTGTTGCTATTTAACTTGTGTGTTTGAGTGTGCTATTCAAAGATAGAAAAATCATATACAACAACACAAGATCATTATGGAATACACAGGATCAATCTGATTCATAAAAAGAGTAGTCTGGACAAACCAAGATCGTTCTGGTTTTTGACAGCACTTAGTCTAGTCAAACCAAGATCATTCTAGTTTGTGAAAGTATCAACCTTTTTATACAAGATCATTCTGGACAATTTGTTCTAAAAATGAAATGAATCAATCCCAGATTTTAAGTGAATTAAACATCAAGGCAACTCATAATCATGATCAAACACAAAAGATTAAAAGAAGCAAAACTACATCAAGAACCATAATAAGATCAATCTCTAGATTGATGGCCTATGAAACAAATACAACTAGGACAACAAGGAAAAAGAGGACACTGATGCTGCATCTTTGCAAAAAAGACAGCTTGCGTACAAGGAAGAAAAAACTTACACCAAACACCTGTCAAATGATCTCAGTCCATCAATCACTCAAAACAGAAACGAAGAATGTTTTTGTTATAAAGCGGGATCGTTATTGATAAAATAGAACACATGTCTATTAAAAGATCAATCTAAACAGTTGGATGATTAACGACTACATGAGCTGTCATCAACCTTCATCACGCCTATAAAAGGAACCTCAAGGTCAAGATAACAACAAGAGTTTTAAGGGCAACCAATTAATCACTTAAACAATCATATTTGAGAAATCAAAGTTCTTCAATCAAGCAAAAGCTCCAGTTCTCTTTCACTAGATTCAAGGATCTTTTTACTGAGATTTCTACTGAAAATCAAACTCAAACAAGTGTTGAGTAGATTCAGATCCATCAACCTTCTTTCGATAATTCATTTGAAACTCAACACTATAATCTTAAAGATAGTTTGAGTGGTTTGTAAAAATCCTTTTTGCGATTAAAAGTGACTTGTAAAAACCCTTTATGGACTGAAAGGTAATTGTAAGAAATCTTTTCAAGGTCGAAAGGTGCATTTAACTGATTAAAAGTGATCAAGAAATTTTGTTTGAAAAGCAAGAACATTCTTTTTTCCTTTCAACACAATCCTTCTTTTTTTTTTTTCTCTCTTGCTCTTTTTTTTTTATTTTTTTTATTTAACATTTCGGGATTTTAGAGCATCTCCAACGGTGAACTCAACATGGGTTCATTAATAGGGTCCACTGTGCCACATCATCTTGAAACAACCCATTATTTTTTACGGTTTAACTCTTAAGAATTATATTTAGGTCCCACAACTCTAACTTATACATTAATATTTTATTTATATTTAATTTTATTGCAAATTTAAATATTAATTTAAATATTTCAATTAATATTACTATACATTATTTTAATTTTAATTTAAAATAAAATTGAACTTAAATTTTGATAACAATAATAACAAAAATTGTGAAAGAAAAAGTAAGAGTAACAAAAAAAAAATTGTTCTGATTAATAAGAAAATATATTTCATATACAAATTAATGATAAAAAAAGCCAATAGTCATAAATTAAAAAAAAAACTAATCGTCATAAATTAATAAAAAAATATAACGGTTATAAATTTATTATTATCAAATTGTGAAAGTACCGTTCATTTACCGGCAGCTTGGCACAACTCCAATAGTGAACTCGCTAAAAACTGAATTTTACGTAACTCCACACTGGCGGACGAATGTATTTGGCAACCATTGGAGATGCTCTTAAGCACATATGGGCCAAAGCCCATTAAAATCCTTATTCTTTTTTTTTTTTTCTTTCTTTAACTTTTTTAATAATAATAACAAGGTTTAAATATGTTTTTGGTCCCTGTAAATATAATTTTTTTTGATTTTGGTCCTCGTAATTTTTTTTTTGGTTTACATCCCTGTAATATCAAAAAAAATTATTTTTGCTCTTTAACGTTAAGTGGACGTTACAAAAACGTTAACTGACAAACGGAAACAGTTTTTGGTCCCTGTAAATATAACAATTTTCAGTTTTAGTCTGAAAAATATTTTTTTGAATTTCATCCCTGCAATATTCAAAAATCTCCTTAAATATAAAATAACATACAAATTGATCTTTATTAATAATAAACTTATGCCAAGTAATGTTTAAAATATTTTCACTTCAATAATTTAAAATTTATTAATCTTCTGTTCTATTTATTTATTATTATTAAACTAATTTTAATTTTCTATTTCAAAAAAATCACTAAAATCTTCTGTTTTATTTAATTATTATTAAATTAATTATATTAGTATGAAATAATGATTAAAATAACTTTATATTTAAGCTTTATAATTTTAACTAAAATCTCCTTTTACGCTTTAGATTTGTATCATTATAACTTAAAATAAATAAAATATATATTAGGTGATAGATTTATTTTAATCATTATTTTATACTCATATAATGGTAGTTAATATTATATTAATTTTATTTTAATTATAATATTATATTATATGTTTATTTTAATTATATTATATTAAATTAATTATATTATATTATATTTTAATTTTAATTATA
>JBBPBQ010020323.1:23102317-23149953 GCA_037974755.1 Cicer yamashitae
AATAAATTTAATATAATATAATTAAAATAAACATGTAATATAATATTATAATTAAAATAAAATTAATATAATATTAACTACAATTATATTAGTATAAAATAATTATTAAAATAAATCTATCACCTAATATATATTTTATTTATTTTAAGTTATAATGAAACAAATCTAAAGCGTAAAAGGAGATTTTAGTTAAAATTATAAATCTTAAATCTAAAGTTATTTTAATCATTATTTTATACTAATATAATTAATTTAATAATAATAATTAAATAAAACAGAAGATTTTAGTGATTTTTTTGAAATAGAAAATGAAAATTAATTTAATAATAATAAATAGAACAGAAGATTAATAAATTTTAAATTATTGAAGTGAAAATATTTTAAACATTACTTGGCATATGTTTATTATTAATAAAAATCAATGTGTATGTTATTTCATATTTAAGGAGATTTTTTAATATTGCAGGGATGAAATTCAAAAAACTATTTTTTCAGAGACTAAAACTGAAAGTGTTATATTTACAGGGACCAAAAACTGTTTCCGTTTGTCAGTTAACGTTTTTGTAACGTCCACTTAACGTTAAGGACCAAAAATAAATTTTTTTTGATAGTACATGGATGTAAACAAAAAAAAAATTACGAGGCCCAAAATCAAAAAATGTTATATTTACAGGGACCAAAAACATATTTAAACCTAATAACAATAATAAGAAAGTTTTTCCCTGTTCCCCATTTCTATACCTATACCCCATAGTTTTATGAAAATGTCAATTATATCCTCAAATTTTTTTTTTACTATTTACTAATTTAAAGTTACTTTTTTTTTACCATTTCATATTTTCCGGAGTTAGAAAAAAGATTTTCGGTAGGTAAAAGTTTTTCGATAACTTCCGGAAAACTTTTTTGAAGAATTCCAGTACACACCTTACTTCTGGAAAACTTATTTCAAGTATTCCGGTACAATTTTTACCGGAAAACTTTCAAAAAGATTTTCGGTACATAAGTGAAAAAATTGTACTACCGAAAAACTTCATTGGAAAGATTTCCGGTACAGAAAGTGGTGTTTCCAGAAAACTTTCTAGGAAAGATTTCCAGTACACGCCATTTTTTTTTAATTTTTTTTTTATTTTATTATTTTTATAAATGTTATCAATAAACCGCTATTATTATTGGATAAAACATGTGTCGATACTACAAATATTTTTGACACCGAACAGGTGCGGCATGAATAATTATAATTAATATTGTAAAAATATATTATTGTATTACCGAAAAACTTTTTTCAACTTTTCCAGTACATTTCCGGAAAACTTCATAGAGATATTTTCCGGTACACACCATTTTTTTTATACACCATAAATATTTTTAAATAATAATATACCATAAATAACTAATACCCCATAAATATACCATTAATTAATTAATAATTAATACACTATTAAATAATTAATAAACCATAAATAATTAATACACCATAATAATTAATAATTAATACACCGTAAATCGTCGTCTCGGATAAATCCTCTACCTCTAGTCCTACCCACTGGAAGAAAAAAAATAGTTAAAATCAAATAAATTAAATAAATACTAATATAATAAAAAAAATTATAATTTAAAAATTATTTTCAAAAAAAAATATATATATATAACAACTACCGGAAAACTTGTGGATGAAATTTTCCGGTAGCTTTCAGAAATGTCTCAATCAAGTTTTCCGGTAGTTTAAGTTTTCCGGAAAAGTTAAAAAATGTTTTCCGGTAGTTCCGAAAAACTTCAAAAAAAGATTTCCGAAAATGTGTTATGTACCGAAAAACTTTTTTCAAGTTGTCTGGAGTAGAAGTTGTTTACCGGAAAACTTGAAAAAGGTTTTCCGAAAATAAGGATTTTTTTGAGACTTACTTCTGTTTTGGAAATGTTGAAATGAAGAGAAAAAACATATGATAACTTTTTATATATATAAGGGTATTTTGGACTTTTCCTTCACTTTTTGGGATACATGGATAAAGAAGGGGTACAGGGTAAAATTTCTCAATAATAATACTTGTAAAATTGGTAGGATGCACTTGAAGAGTGAGTCCACCCAACATTTAGTTTTCGTCTTAAAACCTAATTCCTCTTTTGCAAAAAAAATCATATCATAAAATATTTTATGTTTCAAAGACTGTTTAAAAATATTAATAATTTAATGTATTAAATCAAAATCAATACAACACTGGAGAGGGATTAATTTGAGAACACTTGGGAGCAAAGGAAATAACAATTGAGGAAGATGAAACAAAGTTTCAGTTAAGAGATGCTTATTATTAATTGAAAACAGTTGTAGGGTATTGTTTTGCATACTTACTAGTCACGTTACTGTACTTTGTCAACATCGCAGATTTAAATGTGGAAAATTTTATTCCCCCTCTCATTCACGTGTATATATGTGTATTCATTAAGAGGTAGCAGGACAAATTAATTAATGGTGTGGTGTAGTCATTCTCACATGTTATGCATACTAACATTATGTATATACCAATCTCTCGTATATTAATATTTGGATCCAAAGTATATATTTCAAACATAAAGGCCCACTGTGTATTGTCTTGTTGTCATAATTATATATTTGATATGTTGGCTACATATATAGGATGAGTTTTAATTTTAGAATGTGAAATAGTTAAATCTATATTTATCAAATATATATTTCGAAGTAAAATATATTTCAAAAATTAATATATTTAATTTATAAATTTAAATTAAATACATCAACTTTTTAAATTAAATTTTTATTTATATTTTATTCTAGAAACATTATATACCATAGATGGATAACATGTGCTTACCATTGTAAATATGTATTTAGACAAAAATATACATATTTTCTAAAATATTTATATACATATGAGTGGAGCTTACTTTAGAGTATCTCTTGTTAAAATTACTTTAGGAGCTTATGTCATTCTATTTAATAACTTTTTATAGACATTGAATTTCACCCAACTATCTATATAATAGTTCTTATTGAAAAACTTAAATCTGAGATTATTTTAAAATTTATCGATTTGATCTATCTTTTCATGCAATTTTAGTCATTTCTATTTTGAACAATTTCTAGATCAGTCTAGGAACTTATTGCTAACTTAGAAATATAGAGAGGCTTTTTGTTACAGGTTTTTTTTCTTCTAAAAAATCATTTTTTAAAAAAAATTATTTTTAAAAGTTTTGCATGTATTTGTTACAGTTTTTTTTTAAAAAAACTCATTGTTTTAAAAAAGTATAAAAATTATTTCAAATGTGAAAAGTTAATTTGAGGAACTTTTAAAAATACTTTTTTCTTATAAAGAAGAGAGAAAATTCAAAGGTAACTTTCAAACAAAATTATCTCTATAAAAATTTAAAGATTAAATAAGTTTTTAGTTTATTTCATGTTTAGATTCTATAAATTTTTCTTTTTGCATTTTTAATCTTACAAATATCAATGTTTTCAATTTTAGTACTTAATAAAATTTACAATTAAAAAAATGTGATAATTTACTGAGACTAAAAAATACAAATTATTTTTATAAAAATTAAAAGTAAAATACAACAATTTTATAAAAACTGTAAAACCATTTAACCTAAAATTTTAATATTTTAATCATATCCTACACAACACCATAGTCTCTTTGTCAACCTAATCTCCTGGTCAAAAGGAGAATCATTATTGAATATGCAAATTAATCAATTGAGCAAACAACAAATTCATTAAGTAAACGACTAATTGGAAGAGCAAAACAGAAACACTAGCCACTAAGCACCAAATTAAAATAGCGACAATTATAGTGAAATATTTTACGTATTGCAATATGTTAATTTAAGGTTTTATCCGTTTTAAATCAAGTTTTTGTTTTCATTGAAAATGTTTATTAATTTTCATTATAAATTATTCATATAGAATATATTTGTCCTTTTGCTCTCTTCTTTATTTGAATACTTCTCTATTCCCAATTATAAGGAAAACTATCTACTTTTACATTTATTATGAATGATAAATAATTAAGTGCATATAATTTTTTTGATTTCGTGTAAAAAATAACATATATACTAGCCTAATCTTAATTATAATGATTATCTCCTCATATTATTAAGGAATTGATTTTAGGATATTTTTAGAATACTAACATTGAATATGTGTAGAATAATTAACATTTGCATTCGTAAGATTTATTTCAACTGACAAATACCGATATGGTTAAGTTGAATACTATGTCTCGAATTTAAACTCAGAACATCGTAGTTGCGTACGAATTTATTTATCATTTCATCTAAGAATTAAAAAGAAAATTAACATTTCCTTAGAATCCAAAAAATGTATGTACATTATTTCTTATAATTGAGGTTGGAGGGAGTAGTATGGATTCAATATACTTTAAATATTGATTCAACAATATTAATTAAAAAAATTGACAAATCATATTAATTAAAATTAATAAAATTGTATGATCAAGGATTAAATTTTACTAAGTTCAAGTTACTTTATTTGTCCAAAAAAACGTTCAAGTTACTGTACTATTGACAAAAAAAACCAACTTTACCAAACTTCTTTCATTTTTTGATACACTTAGAAGCTCCATTCTCTAAGGTGTTTTTCAATTTTTCTACTAATTGTCCTCTAAGTGCATATAATTTTTCTCTAAGGTGTTTTTTAATTTTTTTTACTAACTACACAACGATTTATGTGTCCCAAACATGTCAAAAAAGCCTTTATATCAAGCAGGTAGAAGAAGAGGGAGAAAGAGAGAAGTAAATGTGTACACATAAGTACATGAGAGAGAAATAAGAAAGGAAAAGTGAATTTATGAGAGTGATGAAGATTGAAGAGATGTAAAGGATGTAGAGATCAGATCTATCTCAATTTTCTACTTCTCATGTTCACAATTTTCACAAATACTTTATTTAAGGATAGAAATAGGCTAAGTGGGATTAGATTTTTTAAGATTTATGTTTAATTTGATTAAAATTAAGATTTAAGTTTAGCCCTTAATTGTCATAGGCTTATTTTTAGCTAGAGATAAATCTTTTAGAGAGTTTGGGATAATACGTAAGTCTATTTAAAAATTTATTTTATATTAATATTTTTAAATTGACTAACAAATTAATAAAATTAAACTCTATTTTGATATTTAACGTCACATTAAAAGAATTTAATTTTATATGATATGATATTACAATTTTAGTTTACAATAATACATTTAAATATGAAAAAAGTTAATATATTTAAACTATTAGTAAATTTTTAATTTAATACCAGATACAAAATATAATATAATTAATAATAGTAGTAAAAAATATTAGTCTTACTTATTTAAATAGGTCGAACATGTAAGTTTAAAAGGTTTTTTCTATGGTCTATAGTTTGACATATTTTTATGAAATAGACTTATAAAAAAGCCTTAGCATGCTCTATTTAAAAGAAAATATGACATATTTTTATTAAATAGACTTATAAAAAAGCCTTAGCATGCTCTATTTAAAAGAAAATATGTCTGGCTTAACCTAGACTTTTGTCGAACGGTCTGACCTATTTTCACTCTTAATAATATGTTTACATTCGAAATTTGGATTTTCTCAATACTCCTCTGTCTCATATTATTTTTTAAATTACTAAAAATGATGTTTATTCATTTATATTGGTAGAAATTATATCGAACAAGAATAATACAATTTAAAGTCGTTGAAATAAAAAATGATGGATTTGCGAACAAACTCACAACACTCATTAATAACATAAAACGACAAAATATTTACAAATGTGACAACTTACAATATGAAAAAATTAAAATGTCGAAAATACTCATGTCTGTGGAGCAGTAATGTTGACGACGTCAAAGTCATTGATTAAATTTGTACTGGATCAAAGTTGATTTGTCAATTTGAATCAAATGAACACCACAACAAGATGAGAAACCAAAACAACAATGTACCAAGACGACGGACAAAACAACGTCACACTACAACAACAAAATCAGAAAAAATACAAAAGAAAACTAAATATAGAAAAATTATTTAATAAGAAAAGAAGAAAACGGTTTAGAAAGGTGGTTATGAACCAAAGATTAGTCTTAATCACCTTCTTCTTTAAGGAAGAAAAGTGAAGCCGCATAAAAGGGAATCGACCTGAGAGGAAATATTGTTCCTCCGGTCTCATATGGTTTATTTGAAATGTCCAAAGTTTTAACAAATAATTATTTAACTAATTTTCAATGCAAATAAATGATATGTTAAGACTAAAATATTCCTCTAGTAAAAAGGACTAAAATACTCTTATACTTCATTTATAATATTTAAATAAATAATAGTAACATTAAAAATATAATAAATATTAAATATTATAAAATTATAAATAATTATTCAAGAAGTTAAAATATCTTAAATGAGATGTGTAATATAACGAAAGCGGTATCATTTATACATTTGAATTAGATTTAATTTTCATGCATCTTTAGTGTAAAAAATTTTATATTATAAACACAATCATTCATAAACGTAACTTTAAAAATAGTTATGTAAAAGTCAAACATCGATAATAATTTTTTTAAGTCAAAATTGAATAAATAAAAAGGAAATCTTTTCTAGCTCAAGATGTGTAAAGAAAAAACCAAAAGAATTACAAAAATGATTTATATAGACAAACTACAAAAATCACCAAACAAACGAGTCAAAAGATATTACACATTATAAGAAGACAAAACAAGTAAACAATCTAAATAATTTATCCAACAAAGAGAAAATGCATAATCAAAATTCTTAGCATTTAGTTTAATCCACCACCAAGATAAAATTTTAATGTGATCCACCCAATATTTAACACGAGCCATTCATAGAGAAAAAATTACGTTGTTGTGCTCCTTCCAAATCTCTCAAGTAGAAACTAATCAAATCACTTACAAGTATTTTTTTACTTTCCTATTTTGAGAAAGTAAATCATAAAATTGAGAAGTAAGATCGAATATATTATTTAGAAGAACACTCGAAATACCCAACCAAAGAAGAAGATGATTTCAAACCACATCAAAAAGAGAACAATAGAAAAATAAATAAGTTAAATCTTCAACTTTATCGCAGTCTCCCACACACATCGCCTATTCATTCAGAATTAAACCTCTATACGCCAAATTTTCTTTCATTAGTAACTTAGTGATGTACAATCATCAAACAAATAGAGAGATTTTTAAAAGCACCATTTTATACCAAAATTAATTAAATATCTTTAACACAATGCCCTTCAACATGATCGAGTTGTGATGACCACTTCTCGATATGATTATTCTACAAAACAATATTAGTAAGCCAAAAACAATAAATATCTCCATAGTTCTTCCTCCCAAACAAACAACCTCCTCCTCCGATTCTATCCCCACCCTCCAAACTAACCAATTCATTTTAGCTACTATTACATTTTTATCGGTAACAATACTAAAAAATCTACCAAAACAACTATATAATAAACTTCCATTCAACCAAGGGTTTTTCCAAAACATTCATCTATTATGATTTAATAATTGTAATTGACTAACAATGTAAAAACTCTTTATACTGACGATGTCTATAAATTAAATCTTTTAAATTAAAATTTTCAATTATTTTTAGTTTATAGCGACAATTTTAGAAAAATAATTTTTCGGGTACCAAACACCTACCAATAGATTATTTTGTTTTGAGTCGAACACCCACCAATAGATATTTGCTTACATCATTACATTTCCCAATTTAAAACTAACCAAGCCATAACTAAAACAAACTTTAAACCAAAAAATATCATATATTGCTTAGCTAGTTTTGGTAGAACTAGTTTCCATATCCATATCTTCTTAATCATCATTTTACCCTTTATTTCTAGCAAACAATAAGAGGCATCTAACCATGTGAGAATGCATACATCAATTGCATATTTGTAGTGAGAATCACTGAACCTACGAAGTGCCTCATGAGAAATTTGGGGTGTGTTGCTATATACATCAAAAGCTACCCTAAACAAAATGAATATATCCATATTCTCTACAATTCAAATTTCTCGCATTCATACATTTAAGACATTAATAATTATTTGAATTCAATATTTTTAATTATAAAATAAAAATAAAAATTTACATTTTTTTAAACTATCTAATTTCGATCAAATAATCTACAAAATTCTAATGATGTGAATTCAAATCTCTGAATTCAAACAAAACCTATTAAGCAAAAAGGTTGAATTTTTTCTTTTTTTTACTGTTTGATACATAAATGCTGATTGAACAGAAACCAACATCCCCTACTCCTTCCACCCCATAATTAATAAATGCACCACATTTAAAGCTACAGATTTGTCTCCTCTGAGCTTTTTCACGATTCCTGTACCTCTTTAAATTAATATTCCAACTTCCTTAGTAGCTTGGTGGTTGAAAAATTTAATGCAACTTCTTCAATGCTATCTTCACTACACCATCCATATTTTGTGCTCTCTTATGTTCATATTTCTCACTACTACCTTCTTTAAAACTTTGAAATTGTTCTCTCTCTCTATCTATCTCCATGTTGTATTTCTTCTCCTTTTCAAAAATCACTTTTGTCATCATAAAAAAAAATCACTTTTGTCATCATAAAAAAAAAATCACTTTAGTCACATAATAACTCATTGGGTATTATATATGTGAATGTTACATTATATATATATTAGCACTCTCCAACTCCCAAAACTCCTAAAAGGAAAAAAAATGAAGGGCCATTTGATTAGTTTTTGCTATTAATAATATAATTGCAATTTTGTGATTTATTGTTATACTTTAATTTAATTTTTATTGTGACAGGAGATGGAAGCAAATGAAGTAGTTGAAACCAAATCATGGTAGCAATGCCCGGTAGAGTACACTGGTTCAACGGGATATTGGTCCGGTTCAATAAGAAAACAATGTTCAAGATATTTTTGAACGTTGCTTTTTGATTGAGCCGTGCCAATATCACGTAATCCGTTTCCCCACTCTGAAGCTTTCTTATCAAAAGGATTATTTCTTCTTTCGTTATATATATATATATATATATATATATATATATATTAAGGTTGTTCTCTTCATCATTATTGTTTTTATATTTTGTTTTTCTTAATTCCCTTTAGGAGTAAGACCTTGAAAAAGCATGTACGTTGCTTTTTTCCTTTCTTTTTCTATTATTTTTTTATATATTCTTTGCATACCTTTTTTTTATTTATACCATGTATTTGATTTGGAATTACTTCACTTTTATTATTCTTTTGAAAGTTATATGAATCAAGAAATAATTTAGGCTCTTGTCAAAAAAATAATAATAATTTAGGCCAATAATGAATGTAGAGTATGAGAAAATTTAGGCTACTTGTCTTCAACATTATATATTAACTAATATTTTTAGTGTTCTTTCTAAAGATGTCATCATCTATTTTCTGTTTTTTTTTCTCATGTAAAAAAACAAAAAAGACTATGAGAAAATTTATTTATGTGTCTTAAGACTCAACAGTTATATGTTTTTATATATAGGAATCAAATTTAGTACTCAAATTTTACTACAACGCACCTACCACTTGCGTTAAATTCTGTGTTTTCAACAATTTTTATATTCATATATATATATATATATATTATATACTATGGACTGTTCTCATATCAACATTATAGCTCACATGCATTAAGATTATTAAAGTTTGATGCAGAGTATAACATTGAAAGCCTTGTGTTGTTGTTGAAGAATTTTTTAAGACTATGTTTTTGCTTCTTTTTCTCTTTTCTTGGAATTGGAGGAATTATTCTCTGCTTTTTATATACATCAATGTTTCATTTTATATATCAGATATCTGTTTTTAAACAGACCAACACAAGTACTAAATAAATACTTCAAACATGCTTCACAGATATGATGTCAATTGTTACGGTAACTATTAATAGAAAGGAACAAACAGTTTATTTTTCAATTTGATGTTCATTTAATTTGTTTTAAGTTCTCATAAACTTTTAGTTAACAAACAAACCCTCTGATAATTTTAATTTAATAAAGGAAGAGCACAAAAATGAATATTACATTTATT
The DNA here is from genome assembly GCA_037974755.1 of Cicer yamashitae. Taxonomy (NCBI): domain Eukaryota; kingdom Viridiplantae; phylum Streptophyta; class Magnoliopsida; order Fabales; family Fabaceae; genus Cicer; species Cicer yamashitae. The sequence continues at coordinate 23,112,375 of JBBPBQ010020323.1, forward strand.
TAGAAATAGGCGTATAATTTTGGTATTTAATTTTCTATTCTTTTTTTAAGAATTCTATCCTTATCTCTTAATTTAATATTCTTTCAATTTTACTTTTACTCCACTTCTTTTTTTTAATTTATAAAAAAAAAAAAAAAGCTCTTTAAAATACTCATCTTTGTTTCTAGGGAGCGGAAATAATATGACTCTAACTCTACTCATCTTTTAAACACGTGGTTCATAAAAACCCTATTTTTTTAAATAAAATTGTAGCATAAATCTAGAGTATATACCTTATATGAGTAAGACAAGAAAATAATAGTTGATTGTAGCATTTAGTACTATCAAAGTAACACTTAAGAGTTGTTATGTGATTCACCCATTATTCCCCTAGACACCAACACCTAGCTAGATGATTTTATTTCTTGAGTTTTAAAATGAAGAATAGAAAATTATCTAAATCTTATTATAAAAAAATTATCTAAATCATATTATTTCTCTTGGTTATTTTACATATAGTATTTGCTAATAAAGTAATAAATAGTATAATAATATCGCTGATCAAGTAAAAAAAAAACAATAATATCATTTATCTAATATTTTTAATTTGTGAACCAGTTTACTCTTTATATAAGAAAATAATTACTTGCACTTTACCTATTTTAACCTCAATTTGGCAGTTACTGAGTTGGTTGAGTTCCTCAGCGTGGGACACAAATCTGAAAGTTGCTAAAAAGATATATTATATATATATGTGATGATTATAGTTTTTATTTCCTGTTCTAAAACAAAATTTTGAGTACAATTTGAGTACAAAATCCTCTAGCTGCGTTATTTAATAACGGCCTCTGAACATATTTTCTGCTACTCGCTGCAATGAATTTGTACAAACAACAATAAATGGAAAACAGTTCTAATATTGTCAATTTTGTCCCTTCTCGCTACCCATACCCTTTGTCTTATTTCTAGTTATGATTATTGGAAATTCATAGGTTCAATTTGCAACATTTTTTAGGGTATGTTTTGGATTGAAGTTTGTAAAATTAATTTTGAATAAATTTCATTTTGTAAAATTAAGTTTTATTACAATTAGTTTGTTCCAATGTAATTTATTACGTCTCAAACGCCAAAAAGAGAATGAAAAAGTTTCATAGACCTTACTTTTAGTCAAATGTACTTTTGAAGCTAAACACAGATGAAGCATCTCGAGTTATAGAAGCTTTGGCTGGTTGTGGTGGTGTGATGGGAGATGAATCTGACATGTAGTTTGGTGGTTTTTCTATTGCCATTTTATATCTTATATTGATATATTTTTAATTTTTTTATACATATTTAACACTTTATTTTTTCAATATTTCACTTAAATTATTATATTACTAATATATCACATATATCACATTATTCCCTATATTTATTTCTCACTTATGATTTTGATGGGATGTACACCGTACGTTTTCCTTAAAAAAAATCTACTAATTATGAAGCAAAACTTTTAAAAAGCTTGTGAAGAATTAGACTTAGTTAAAAGAACGACTTTCTCTAAGGTTAAGTTGTGTATAGACACAATTAAGGGTGACAATCCAATCCATTCAATTCTAAATCCATGCATTACATTCACTGTATAATAAAAATGCTAATGGATTGAATACAATTGGATTTCATCCATTTAAAAATATGAATGAATCTAATCTATGGTAGCTTTTTTCAAAATTCAATGGGTCGCATATTATTTAATTTAATACAATCTAATTGATTACATTTAATTTTTTTAAATATATACTTTTAAAAATATACTATTATATTTATTTTAAAAATATTTTTTAATAAAAAGTATTTTTTATTATATAACTGTTTTATATTTTTTATCATTTTAAAACTAATTAATTTCAAAAATAGTTTTATTTATTATTTTTTTAAAACTGATTTAAATTTTTTAAGGTTAAATAAAACAGAATTTTAATTATTTTAATTACATTTTTACTATTATATTTATAAAACAGAATTTTATTAAATAAGCAGGAAAAAAAACAGATATTCTTTTTGCTGAATTAAAAAATAGAATTTAAAATCTTTTAATTATTTTTAAAAATAATAATTTAAATAAGGTGGTGGGTGGTGATGGCATGTCGCCAAAGCTCCACGGTCGACCCGCAAGAGCTTTGTTACCGACCATCGTAACTCGCGAAAGCTCCACTGTCGAGGGGTTGCCGGAACTCTATAGTCTCACGCCTCCTGCCACTACTCCTTTTATTTAATTATTAATGAATTAATTATCTATTTTTAAATAATTTAAAAATAGTTTTTAAATAACTTTTTTAGAATATTTTAAAAAGTATTTTTTTAATATTTGAAAAATAGTTTTATTTTTAAAAACAATTTGATTTATATTTCAAAAATATATAAATTTAAAAAAAAATAGATTTTCAAAAATAATAAATAAATTTAATTTTAGAAATGATAAAAACTAATTTTTTGGTACAATAAAATAAAATCTATTATTATTATTGTAGGTATATAATTGATTATGATATTAAAGAAATGGTTAAATTGCATCTGTGGTCCCTTAACTTAATTTCAGTTAACGTTTTAGTCCTTTATCTTTTTCTTTTTCCGATTTTATCCTTTATTTCAATTTTAAGTGACAATTTGATCTTTTATGTTTTAAAATGTCAACAATGTTATCCTTTTTTTTGCAAAAATTCATCAAAAATTTCAAACAAGACCCATAAAATTAATTATCATCCTCAATATATTCATCAAATTCATAACTTAAATCTTTAAATAAACTCATATTTTCATCTCTAACAACATCAAATAAAAAATAAATGACCAAATCGAGAAAAAAAAATATAAAAGACTAAAACGTTAACTGAAATTAAGTTAAAGGATCACAGATGCAATTTAACCTTATAGAAATTATTAAGTGGAGTGAATGAATATTCATATATTAAAATATGATAATGGATGGATTGAACGGTTTCTATTTTTAATGGTGGTATTGAAATGAATTTTTTTAACGAATTTTCAATGAATTGTAAATAGATTATTTTGATCTATCTATTACAATCCAAATTCATATCCATTTAATCCATCCATTTTTTCATCCTTAATTAGAAATGACAATCGGTATCCGCATACATGTTTTGTTGAATAAAAATAATACTTGTGCCATATCCATATCCATATCTATATCTATATCTATATCTATATCTATACGGATATACGCGAAATAGATATTCAACGAATTTTAAAATATCTACATGTATTAACAAATATCTATGAATATTAATTATCTTTTTAATAGAAACTCATTATGTACTTTTTATTGCTGCAATTATGTAAAATTCTCTTCTGGCACAAAAATGTGTATAACAAAATTTCATAAAAATATTAATACTTTTACACATAAACAAATGTATTATTATATTAATGGATACAAATGCCATTGCTTCCACCCCTATATCTATTAATTAACTATAGTCAAAATATTTATTTATTTTACTCAAAAATATTTTTGTTAAGTTACCAGCACTATTCATATTTTTTTATAGGGTTAAATAAGTTTTTAGTCAATATAAAATCTCACAAATTTTATTTATTATATATTTGGTTTCCATTCTATTACATGTTGTACAATAATGTTTTTCTAATGATCTTATTAAAGTAAATTAAATCTAGTTCAAAATTGATAGATCACCGTGATGTGATTTTCATGCTACACATTTTGTGATTAATCTATGTCATTTGGTTGCATTAATGTTAGTAATTATTTATGGGTTTAGCTTTGATTGATAAAATGAAAACCGCTTTAGTTTTATATATTGATTTATCTAATGGAAGAGATATTAATTTGTCTAATGTTTATAATGCCAATTTTTGAGGTTATAAAATCTAACACATTTATAAGGATACATATGTGACTAATGGGAGATTGTTAGAAATTTTGAGTCACACATGTAATATTTAAATGTGTTAGTGCCATTATGTTAATTAGTCAAATTAAAGTAATCAATTTCATATAAGATTTATGGCTAAGGATATAACATTCATGAAAAATATTTTATATTCTATTTTTATGATGGTAGAAATAGAAATAATAGAAGTGGATAATAACGACTCTGTACAAGATGATCTATGTTTACTATATATAAATAGCTATTGAAGTTGCAATGTCAAGTTACAAGGAAGGGGGTTTGAATTGTAATCTTGCCTATTTAAAATTTCCTGTTAAAAACTTAAGAGAAAAAAGCAACTCAAGAATGATCTTGGTTATGAAGACAGAAACGGAGAACGTTCTTGGTTTTAAAACAGAAAACGCATAACGTTCTTGATTAGTAAAAATCACAGTTTTTTAGTTTCTCTATTTAATTTTGACAATAATAATAACTGAATGTAAATAGAGATAAGGAAGAGATACCACACAAAGATATATCCTGGTTCACCCAACGTGGGCTATGTCCAGTCCTCACAAATGTGAGATTTTCACTAAGTGTTAAAAGAACGGAGAACAATCTTTTGATAACACAGTTAAAGATCAACCTTGATCTGTAACTGTACTTCCTTTCCACCCAGAAAGGATTCAATCAAGTTACCTAACGAACCTGCTAGGATTTTACAGTTTACTCTTTTAATCTACCTCAAACTATAAACAACCCTTATAGTTATGAGTTTACAACAATGATTTAAAGAATTGGTTGAAACTGATTATGCTCAACTCTTGTTTGAGAATGAAATCAGAATTAAGAACTCAGTAAAAATGATCTGTAAGTATGAAACAATTTCAGCCTGATTTCCTTAGTAAGTGAGATAGCTTCAAGAATGCAAGTGAATGTGATTTGATGCGAATACTTGGTACTTGAAGATCTGAATGATGCTTGCAAATTTGCCTTCCTTTTATAGACGTTTTGAGCAATTAATTCTAGTCAGAAAGAGCTGTTGGTAGTGCTCTGTTTTCCTTCTGACAGAAGCAGGGAATCTGTTTGACAAAGTGCACCATTCATGTGACAGTTTTGGGCTTTCTGTTTTGGGCTGTTTTGCTTAATTTTAAACATACTTCTTGCGCGTTATAATGACCCATTAAGCTTTGATAATACTTGATGACAATTGGGCTTCGATCTGGATGTTTAATTTGATCCAAAACTGTTTGGAAAGGAGTGAATATTTTTCTGCAGAAATGAGAAGTCTTCTTCTGCAGAAACAGGGATTGTTCTTATCAAAAATGGAGAACGTTGACTATAGGTGGAGAAAGATGATCAATCTGATCTGATAGTCTTCTTGATAATCTGAGGACTTTTAATCAATCTTGAAGTTCAGTTTTGTTCAACTTTCTTGACAGTTTCAGACTGGATAAAGTTGTAGTCCGTTTTTTGATATGCTTAGATTCATGAGGATTTATCTTAGTGATCCGAGAACCGTTTTGTGTAAAAATGATTCCTATCTGTTCCTTGCCATGTACTGATGAAATTGGTATAAAGAATTAAGGCAGAATCAATGTAGAGGTGTTGGAGAAAGATTGGTGAAGTGGTTGTGACAATCATTCTTGATTCTGCTGATCTTTCTCTATTTTGTACAGTTTATGATCATGACTGTTTTTGATCTTATTTCTTTGCTTTGCTTGGTTCCTTTCTTTAATAAAAACACTCAAGAGCACATATTAAATTAACATAACATTTAGAATTATAATTAATATTCTTAATTAATCTTTGTTTATTTTCATCAAAACTTAATTTGAGAGTTTGTCTTAACAATCTCCCCCTTTTTGATGATGACAAACATGTTAATTTAGATTTTAATTATGATTCTAATTTTAATTTTGAAGAGGGTAAAAACTCCCCCTCAATTGATGCAATAGATGTTTTTAGTGATATAACTAATGCAATCAGTTTAATTTAGCAAAACAGGATATTTCATTAATAATGTGATTTGCTGAATTACAAAAAGTGAGACCCTGAATTTTAACAGATCATAAGCAGAATAAAAACTAAACTTAATTCTCCCCCTTTGTCATACAAAAAAGAAGGAGAAAAAGATCCCTATTTTGTCAAAGAAGGAGAAGATCCTTCTGACGATTGAGACTTGGACGGTTCAGGGGCAGGCTCAGGAACAGGAGCAGCCTGAAAAGAAGGAGGAGGAGGCACACCGAGCTTGGGTGCAAGTGTGTCCGTGAGCCAGGATTGCAGCTGAGTCTGTTGAGCCAAGAGAAGTTGCAGAGTTGCCATTATTTCGAAGTTGGTGGGTTCCTTTGGAGGATTCATGATTGGTGGAGGAATGGGAGCAGTGCTGCTTGATGGAGCAGAGACAGCTGGGAGAGAGGCAGGTAGTGGCTGAGGATTGGATTGATTGGATGAAGTAGGGTTGTTGGAAGGTTCGGAAGAAGCCAAAAATTGACTAATGCCAAAAATAGATGACGTGGTGGTTTGGGGAGAAATGTATGCTGGTGACATGGCAGAGACATTTTGGTGAGACATCAATGTTGTCATGGGGTCAAGGGGAGAACGAAGAAGCTGGGAGACAGAGATGAAGTCTGTGGAGGAAATGGTGGATTGTTGTGGAAAAACAGAGAAAGTTGGATTATAGGGAGGAGGACTGAGAGAACGTTCTCTGTTTTGAGGGGAGCGTTCTCTGTTTTGAGGGGAACGTTCTTGAGCATGAATAGGAGAACGTTCTGGGTGTTTTGGTGAATTTTCTAGGTTCAGAGGAGAACGTTCTGGGTTTGGGGGAGAACGTTCTGGAGCAATATCAGAAGCATGATTTGGTGAAGGAGAAGGTGATGTGTGGGAAGTGACAGGAGCTTCCCGTCTGGTAGAACGTTTTCTTTTTAGTGTGGATGGGAACGAGTGAATGAGTGGGGCAGATTGTCTGGTTCTGGGTCGGTTAGTTTGTGGATATTTTGGCTGTGTTTTAGGTGTTGGAGAAGGTTGTCTGCTGACAGTGATTTTCATATGTGCTATGTTTTTGGTGGAAAATTTGAAGATTTTGATAAGGGATTTTTCATTTGATAGAGGGATATGAAAATGATTAAAGACTTTTGTAAGAATCATACCATAAGGAACAGTATTCTTCTTGTAGTCTTTGTTGGCAGCAGCGATCATGTGATGAAGGATCAGATGAGGGAGGTTGAGGTGAAAGAGGTCTTTTGGTGGTGTTTGAGGGGGAATGATCATAGAACAGAGAACGTTCTTCGGGAGATGAACGTTCTTGAGTTGGAGAGGGAGATTGTTGGTGAGCATGAGAACATTCTGGAATGGGAGAACGTGCTTGAGTAGGGGAGGATGTGTTTTGAACAAGGGAAGGAGAGGTGGGAGAACGTTCTGGAATAGAAGAACATTCTTGAGTGGGAGAAGAAGAATGGTGAGGGACAGGAGAACGTTCTTGAAATGGAGAACGTTCTGGAGTAGGTGTAAGGCTTTTTGGAGTGGAAGGAATGGGAGAACGTTCTGGAATTTGGGTGGGAGAAAGTGTTGGGGTTGGGGAACGTTCTGAAGATGAGGAAGGAGAAATACGGAACTTGTGTTTAGGTACAGTGGTTTTGAATCTTTGATGAATGGGTAAGTTTGTTCGTGCCAGAAATTTGGAGGCAGGCATGATGGTTTTTGTTTTTAGGGCACGGGTTTTAGGTTGAGTGGATTTGGGAGAGGAGAAAAAATCAGTCATTGGTCTCCGTTTCTGGTTTGGAGGAGTGGATTGAGAGGCTTCAGCTGAAAAGGATGGTTTGGTTTAAGGAGTCTGAGATGAAAAATAGGATTTCGGTGAGGTGACAGGTTTTCTTGAAGGAGGAGGAATATCAGAGGATTCATCAGACTCAGTATCTGAGATGATGAGATAGGCAGGTTTAGTGATTGGGGTCCTTGAAGTCCCAATTCCTGCCAAGATTCTCATTGAGCGTCTTTTAGGTGCTAGAGGATTGACAAATTTTTGTGGTGGTGGTGCGGGTTTAGAGAAGGATGTTCGCAAATGAGGAGGAACTTGAGCGACATTTGGAGGAGGACAGGAATAAAAAGGAGGAAGAACAGAAGATACAGGTTGGGGAATGGAGGTGTTAGGGATGGATTCAGGGGATGAAGAAAGATAGTCAGAAAAAGAAGAGTCTGATGAGTGTTTTGGAGGGGTTGGCCTGGGTGGAGGTGAGGGAGAACGATTTGAGACTGGTGAGAAGGATGATGATGGTGATGGAGTGTCAGTGTTTGCATTTTTACGAGCAGATTGCTTTGTTCGAGCCATTGTTGACAGTTTGAGAGAAATGGAAGATAATTTTGGAGGATGGAAACTGTTTTGAGAGAATGGAAACTGTTTCAGAAGAAGATGAGCAGTTGTGATAACTGCAACATGTTTTTGCAATTTTTTCAAGAGAAAGAACAATGATGATTAAACCTAGGGAAGTGACAAGTGTTGGGGAAAGGAATGGATTTGACGGCTTGGCAGTGACCTTTGAAGGCCTTGATGCACGCGCATTTAATGCAAGGACATGCCTTGCCTGCGCATGAGGAAGATGACGGCTGGAAGGAAGATTTGAAAAAAAAAACGGAGAAAGATGTCTGGAAAACGGAGATTGATAAACGTTCTCCGTTTTCTGCAGAAGCAGTTTTAACTTAATTTTCAGGATTTTTCATAATTTTCAGTTTTTCCTTAATTAAATTAAAACTTTCTTCAACCAAGGGTTTTGTAAAAATATCAGCAAGCTGATTTTGAGTATCAATATGTTTTGAACGAGAATGCTGAATTGGATTTTTTGATAAATTGATTGCACTAGTATTATCACAGTAAATTGGAATACTTGAGTAACTTACAGAAAAATCTTCAAGTTGATTTTTTATCCAAAGAACTTGTGAACAGCAATTAGCAGCTGATACGTATTCAGCTTCAGTGGTTGATAAGGCTATAGTATTTTGTTTTCTGCAAGACCAGCTTATCAAAGCATCACCCAGAAATTGACATGCTCCACTGGTGCTTTTTCTTTCAGTTTTATCTCCAGCATAATCAGCGTCACAGTATGCTACAAGATCAAAATGAGAACCTTTTCTATACCAAAGGCCAAGATCAGTAGTTCCAACAAGATATCTAAAGATTCATTTTACAGCAGTTAAATGAGATTCTTTTGGCGCAGATTGAAATCTAGCACATAGTCCTACTGCAAATACAATATCTGGCCTACTAGCAGTTAGATATAGCAAGGAACCAATCATTCCTCTATATTCTTTTTCAGAAACAGATTTTCCATGTTCATCTTTGTCTAATGAAGAGGATGGATGCATAGGAGTAGACATGATTTTAGCTTCGTTCATTTTGTACTTGGTTAACAAATCTTTAATGTATTTTTCTTGACAAATAAAAATACCATTTTCATGTTGTGTAATTTGTAAGCCAAGAAAATATCTTAATTCACCCATCATGCTCATTTCAAATTCACTTTGCATGAGTTTTGAGAAACCATCGCACATTTTTTCATTAGTTGATCCAAAGATAATATCGTCAACATACACTTGTACAATGAGTAAGTCATTTTTATCAGTTTTCTTAAAAAGTGTTGTGTCGATTTTTCCTCTGGAAAAACCATTATTTATTAAGAAGGAACTTAACCTATCATACCAAGCTCTTGGTGCTTGTTTTAAGCCATACAGAGCTTTTGTAAGTTTGAAAACATGATTTGGTTTTGTTTGATCTTCAAAACCGGGAGGTTGTTTCACATAAACTTGTTCATTTAAAAAACCGTTTAAAAATGCACTTTTAACATCCATTTGAAATAATTTAACAAGTTTGTGAGATGCATATGCAAGAAGTATACGAATAGCTTCTAACCTTGCAACAGGAGCAAAAGTTTCATCGTAGTCTATACCTTCTTGTTGATTGTAACCTTGAGCAACCAATCTTGCTTTATTTCTTACAACCTTACCTTCTTCATCTAATTTGTTTCTGAAAACCCAACGTGTACCAATAATTGTTTGATTTTGAGGATTTGGTACCAAGGTCCAAACTTCATTCTTGTCGAACTGCTGTAGTTCTTCCTTCATGGCTTCAATCCAAGATTGATCAACTATGGCTTCTTTAATTGATTTTGGTTCAACTTGAGAGATCATTGCCATGTTGTTCTCATCATTCTTGAATGACTTTCTGGTTCGAATTCCATCTGCTGTATCCCCAATGATTTGAGTTTGAGGATGATCTCCTATCGTTCTCCAGCTTTTAGGTGGAGAATGATACGAAGATTGTTTATCAATCTCCGTTTCCTGCACATCAGTTATTTGCTGTGTGTCTGGCAATTCTTCATCCTCATTTTTCTTTTCAAGTACTAAGTCATCAAACTCATCAAATAAAATATGCATGCTGATTTCAACAACTTTAGTTCTTAGATTAAACACTCTATAACCTTTGGAGTCGGTTGAATAACCCAGAAAAATAGCTTTGTCTGATTTTGAATCAAATTTTCCAAGAACATATTTGTTGTTTAGAATATAACAGTAACACCCAAAAATATGGAAGTATGAAATGTTTGGTTTTCTGTTTTTCCAGATTTCATATGGAGTTTTGTTTATGATTTTTCTAATGGACACATGATTTAAAATATAGCATGATGTATTGACGGCTTCCGCCCAAAAATATTTTTCAACATTAGATTCTTCCAAGATTGTTCTTGCCATTTCTTGTAAGGTTCTATTTTTTCTTTCAACTACTCCATTTTGTTGAGGAGTTCTTGCGCAAGATAAATTGTGAGAAATGCCAAGTTCTTCAAGAAAGTTTTTGAAAGGGGCATTTATGAATTCTCCTCCATGATCACTTCTTATAGAAATAATGCTGGATTCTTTTTCATTTTGTACTTTTTTACAAAAGATTTTAAAAGCTTCAAACGCATCATCCTTTTGTTTTAAAAATAGTACCCAAGTGTATCGAGAGTAATCATCAACAATAACAAAACCATATTTGATTCCTCCTAAACTGGTTGTTTTGACAGGACCAAATAAGTCTATGTGAAGTAATTCAAGAATTCTGTTTGTGGAAATAAAATCTTTTGAGTGAAAGCTGCTTTTAACTTGCTTTCCCTTGACACAAGCTTCACATATTTTGTCTTTTTCAAAGTTCAGTTTTGGTAAACCTCTAACAAGTTCTAATTTTGAAATTTTGGAAATGGTTTTCATGCTGACATGCCTTGCCCTTTTATGCCAGATCCATTTATCTTTATCAATAGATATGAAGCATGATTCATCAGGCAATTCTTCAAGATATAATACATAAAGGTTTTTCTTTCTGGTTCCAGAAAACAGTTTTTCACCAGATTTTGTTTTTATGATTTCACATAGGTTGGGTTTGAAAATAACTTCACAGCCATTGTCACAAAGTTGACTTATGCTTAAGAGATTATGTTTCAGACCTTCAACATATTGAACATCAGTTATTTGAGCAGAGTTTTTCTTACCAATTGTTCCTTTACCTTTGATTTGAGCTTGATTGTCATTTCCAAAGGTGACAGATCCTCCATCTTTCTTGACGAAGGACATGAAGCAATTTTTATCACCTGTCATATGTCTTGAACAGCCACTGTCCAAGAACCATGGCTTTTTCTTGACACTTTGAGAGCCAACCTGCAATTTTGGTTTCATTAACTTTTGGTACCCATTCTGTCTTGGGTCCTTGTGGATTAGTTCTAAATTTTGATTTTCTGTTAATATGACATGTAGATTCAGAGTGTCCAATCTTAGAATATTTGACCATTTGTTTTTGAAAAGATTTTTCAACTGGTCTTGATTTTCTCATCTCTTTTCTTAAAATAACATGCGAATTCAAGATGTCCAATTTTGCTGCAATATGAACATTTGATCTTGCATTTATTCTCTCCCTTTTTTGGAATAAAATTTTTTTCATACATTTTGGTTTTCTGAGTTTGATTAAAACCAAGACTAGCTTTATCAAATATTCCAACTTGAGATCCCATGATATTTTGAAAGGTTCCAGTGGCTTTAATAAAGTTTAACATGTCATTTTTAACAAGTTGAACTTCAGCTTTAAGGAGAACGTTCTCCTTTTGAAGTGCAGAGTGTTCTTGATTTTCTTGATTTTCAGTGTGAAAGTTTTTGGTCTGAGATTCTTTCAGATTTTGAATAATTTCCTTTAGCTTATCATTTAGAATCTGAGTTTTTTTTCTTTTTCTTCCTTTTCTTTATAAAATTTATCTTTGAAAGAACTACACTTTTGAATGAGTAAGTTTGAATCATTTAATAAGTTGTCAAATTCTTTTTCCATTTGTTCACATAAAATGCAGAATTCAGAATTTGTTACCTCATTTTCTTCAGTGTTTGCCATTAAGCATATGTTAGCTTCTTCATCTTCTTCTTCATCAGATTCATCTGAGTTATCCCATGTGGCCATCATTGATTTCTTTTTGAAAGGAAATTTGTTTGGTGTTCTTTTGTTCAGAGGACATTCAGATTTGTAATGTCCCAGCTTATTACATCCAAAACATGTAATTTGGCTTTTGTCTAGTTCTGTTTTAGGATTTTCTTTTCTGTTTGGGAATCCCTTTTTGATTTGGTCTCTCCTTCTCATCATTCTTTGAATTCTTCTAGTGAGAAGAGCAATTTCTTCATCAGCATCTTCTTGACCTTTTTCTTCTGGTTCTTCCTCTGTTTGTTCAGGCATGCTTTCTTGAGATGCTTTTAAGGCTATAGCTTTTCCTTTCTTGACAGGTTTATCTTCTTGCAGTAATACCTCATGTGCTTTTAAGGTTCCAATTAGCTCTTCTAGTGCTAGTACTTCAAGATTCTTGGCTTGGCTTATAGCTGTTACCATTGGTCTCCATATGACTGGAAGACATCTCATGATCTTTCTTACTCTTTCTTGTACTGAGTAAGCTTTTCCCAAGGATCGCATTTCATTTACTATAGTTGTGAACCTTGAATACATTTCATCAATGGTTTCTCCTTCATTCATTTCAAACAGCTCAAATTTTCTTATGCCGATGTCTATTCTTGTTTCTTTGACATGGTTTGTTCCTTCATGATGAATTTGCAGTGTATCCCAGATTTCTTTAGCCGTTGTGCATTCATCGACTCTTTCACTTTCTTCCCTGCTCAAAGCACACGATAAGAATAATTGAGCTTTAGAGTTTAAGAGTACCTTAGTTTTGTCTTCAGATGTCCAGTCGATTTCTTCCTTTTTGGCAGAGTTTGAATCATTTTGATCAGCTCTTGGAATGAAATCTCCATCTGTAATGATGCGCCACATTCCTGTGTCTTGAGACTTTAGAAACAGCTGCATCTTGTTTTTCCAAAAGTAGTAATCAGTTCCATCGAAATATGGTGGCCTGTTTGAGGATCCTCCTTCAACAATGTATTTTGCTTTTGATATTTTTTCTTCTAGATCTTTTTCTCTAGCACTTGGTTAAAGTGTTCTTTTTAGAGACCTTGCTCTGATGCCAATTGAAGTTGCAATGTCAAGTTACAAGGAAGGGGGTTTGAATTGTAATCTTGCCTATTTAAAATTTCCTGTTAAAAACTTAAGAGAAAAAAGCAACTCAAGAATGATCTTGGTTATGAAGACAGAAACGGAGAACGTTCTTGGTTTTAAAACAGAAAATGCAGAACGTTCTTGATTAGTAAAAATCACAGTTTTTTAGTTTCTCTATTTAATTTTGACAAGAATAATAACTGAATGTAAATAGAGATAAGGAAGAGATACCACACAAAGATATATCCTGGTTCACCCAACGTGGGCTACGTCCAGTCCTCACAAATGTGAGATTTTCACTAAGTGTTCAAAGAACGGAGAACAATCTTTTGATAACACAGTTCAAGATCAACCTTGATCTGTAACTGTACTTCCTTTCCACCCAGAAAGGATTCAATCAAGTTACCTAACGAACCTGCTAGGATTTTAAAGTTAACTCTTTTAATCTACCTCAAACTATAAACAACCCTTATAGTTATGAGTTTGATCCAAAACTGTTTGGAAAGGAGTGAATATTTTTCTGCAGAAATGAGAAGTCTTCTTCTGCAGAAACAGGGATTGTTCTTATCAAAAATGGAGAACGTTGACTATAGGTGGAGAAAGATGATCAATTTGATCTGATAGTCTTCTTGATAATCTGAGGACTTTTAATCAATCTTGAAGTTCAGTTTTGTTCAACTTTCTTGACAGTTTCAGACTGGAGAAAGTTGTAGTCCGTTTTTTGATATGCTTAGATTCATGAGGATTTATCTTAGTGATCCGAGAACCGTTTTGTGTAAAAATGATTCCTATCTGTTCCTTGCCATGTACTGATGAAATTGGTATAAAGAATTAAGGCAGAATCAATGTAGAGGTGTTGGAGAAAGATTGGTGAAGTGGTTGTGACAATCATTCTTGATTCTGCTGATCTTTCTCTGTTTTGTACAGTTTATGATCATGACTGTTTTTGATCTTATTTCTTTGCTTTGCTTGGTTCCTTTCTTTAATAAAAACACTCAAGAGCACATATTAAATTAACATAACATTTAGAATTATAATTAATATTCTTAATTAATCTTTGTTTATTTTCATCAAAACTTAATTTGAGAGTTTGTCTTAACAGCTATGATATGCGGACAAGAAAATCACAATTCTCTCCATCCATTAAAAGGAGATAAAGTCAACTTATAAAGAATCTACCATTACAAGATCATACTTTTGTAACGTTGAAAATCACTCGTTTATATCATTTATCTAAGTTATCTTAATTTTGTTTCTAACACCTTAATCAACGGGCAATTGTGTATCATACAACAATTTTTTGTTTTGGTTGTATTTTTTAGGACTCTTACATGGGTTAAGTCGGGCCGTTTTTTGCTAAATCTTATACCCGAACCAATAAATTTAATTGGGTTGGGTTGAGATCTCAACTCATGACTTTTTCCATCAAATCCGAACTAAACCAATCCGATTATGAGCGTGTAGGTTGGATTGGGTTTACAGGTAATAATTTTTTTTTAAAATATAATTAAATTTAAATACTTGAACATCTAAAAGGTAATAAAACTATATCACAACATATCATTTAATACTTAAAATACATTCACAAACACAACAAAACACTTAAATTAATTAAATTAGCAACATAATCCAACGACTAAATTTTAACTATAAATAAAAATACATATGTCACTCAGTGAATTGAGTTCGTGGGTTCAAAATATTAAATTTGTCACCTGAACCGAACATAATTAAGTTTCAACAAGTTGGTTCGACCCAAATTTAAATGGATTGGGTCAAATATGACGAGGTTTTTAACATTTTAATATTTTCATATATTATATATAAGTATTTTTTAATAATTATTTTGATCTATGATGTAGTGAATAATTTATTTCAAGAAGTAAGAAATTAAACTAAATTGTGAAATTCTCTGTTTTTTTTTTATTTATTTGAATAATTAGAAAAGTGGTTACTCTTAATTAAGTTGTAGGAAAATTTTTTTGTCTCTTTTCACACGTTATGCTCCTCCTTCACAACGAAGAAGACATGCTATCTAATGTCTATGTTTTATTTTTACATAATTAACCTAATCAAATGATGTGTATGATATAGATTGGTACGCGTAAAGTTTATGTGGCAGTGTGGAATTTAATCTATTAGTATGAGATGAATATATTGCGATCATGAGAGTCTCTCATAAAACATGCATACTAACATAACTATGATGATTCTTGGTGATATATAACTATAATTATATATAGGCTAAATTGCATCTGTGGTCCCTTAACTTAATTTCAGTTAACGTTTTAGTCCTTTATTTTTTTTTTCTTCCCGATTTGATCCTTTATTTTAATTTTAAGTGACAATTTGATCTTTATGTTTTAAAATGTCAACAATGTTATCATTTGTTTTTGCAAAAATTCATCAAAAATTTCAAACAAAACCCACAAAATTAATTATCATCCTCGATATAATACAAATTTCATCAAATTCATAGCTTAAATATTTAAATAAATTCATATTTTCATCTCTAACAACATCAAATAAAGAATAAATGACCAAATCGGGAAAAAAAAAAAGATAAAGGACTAAAACGTTAACTGAAATTAAATTAACGGACCGCAAATGCAATTTAGCCTTATATATATTTTTGCTATGTCTTGTCATGTGGTTATTACTATTTGCAAGTTGTGTCTAAATGTGATTATAGTGTTATGTTCCTAATTATAGTTATTTCTATTTGTAAATTCTTATTTTAAAATGACAAATTTATAAATTGTATTTGTGCGATTTGTCTACGTTCTTAACTTACTACAACTACAACTTGTAATAGAATTGTTGCTTACAAACATTTTTAGGTATAAAAGATTTTGAAGAGCTTGTTTTTGATTGTTATATTGCGTTGTCGATCGGAGTCCCTGTATAGAATATTTTGAAAACTTAATTTGATTATTTTTACTCTATTATTATTTCAAAACTTTTATAAGTTAATACTGATCAGACTAAAATATATTAATGGATATAAATCCACTTAAAAACTTGCTGAAAAGGGAACTGGTATCTGATCGATAATTCATTATTCGTATGATGACATTACCACGATGGTAATACGAAAATTTATAACACTCTTTCAAGTAACCGCTATTGCTTCGTAATCAAATACATATATGACAATCTGAGGATTTTGATTGAAGAGTCAAACAATCATGACAAAGAATTACTACTAGAAAAATCCATTTTAGCTACCATATTTAGCGTCGGCCCCCAACTCCGATGCTAGGTAGCGTCGGATTAGCGTCGGTCAAGCCCACGCTAGCGTGCTAATTTTTGTGATTTTAGTCACCATGACAGCGTCGGAATGGCCGACGCTAAATTGTCTGATTTGTACACTTTTCTTTTCCTGATTTGAAAAATTAAAAAAAATTTCCCTATTATCCCTTACCCACTTTTTCCCTATCCCTCACTTCATTTTTCCCTAACCCTCGCCCTCCCTCCCAGTCTTCACCGTCAACCCTCGCCGCGTCACTCTCACCCTTCGCCGTCAACCTGTCATTCTCACCCTTCGCCGTCAACCTGTCATTCTCGCCCTCTCGCCGCGTCACCGTTTCCCCTCCTCACACTCATTGTCGCCGCCTCACCCTCACTCTCGTCTCTCACTCTCGTCTCTCAGGTTCACTCTCACTATCGTCCATTCTCAATGTAACTGTAATCTTAACCATCTTTGTCGTTTGTGTTTTTCTTTTGGTTTAGGGTTTGGTTTTGATATTAACATTTGATTTTATCATATTATTATAGGTACTGATACAGAATTATTCAGCCACAAATTTTTTTCTCTACGGAGTCTACAAATAAATGGTTAGTGTTTTATTTGATTTTTTTTTTTGTTACGGTTGTTGCAATAACTTAAGGTTTCACAGATACAGAAACTATTGTTTTGAATGATGTTCTTAGGCATGAATTAACATAAAGGGGATTCATTAATCACAGAAATCACATGTGTTGTAACTTACAAACTTCTATAAAATAAGAGGATATGAATTTCCAGAGTCAATAGCATCGAATATTTTAATATTTTATTAGTTAAAATTACCAATTGACAAAGTTGTCTAAACTGCAACCATCTTCATGTTTACTGTGGTTTTGTAAATGGCTAAATGGTTATTTTACTGATGCTTACTTCATTTTTGGTATTCCATTGTATATTATACAAGTAGGCTAAAAAGATTTAGAAGTTTAGGTGTCATTAATTAGTAATTATGTTACTGATGCTTACTGTATTTTGGAATTCCATTATATACATTGGAAGAGGTTATTATAGACAACACTTCATTCTCCTGAGTTTAGGTGTCAAGAATCGTCAAGGCCTTTTTTTCACTGACACTGTTAAAAGTAGTAGTAGCTATCAATATCATTGTAGTAGAACAAGAAAGCATGACATCTAAAAAAGGCCTTGATTAGTGTCAAAGTTAGTTATATTGTTCTGCATAATTGTAGTAGAACAAGAAAGCATGACATCTGCATAATAATCAAACTATCAATATCATTGTAGTAGAACAAGTAAACTACTTATATTATTAGTTATATTGTTCTGCATAATTGTTAGTTTGATTATTATACTGTTATGCATAATTGTTATATTATTTCATTATTATAGTGTTCTGCATAATTATACTATTCTGCATAATTGTTTCATTATTATACTACTTATATTATTTCATTATTATATTGTTCTGCATAATTGTTAGTTTGATGTGGCTGTCAGTGGTTAGCCTTTTAGTTGTTCAATCCCGCCATGTTAGTCTTTCTTCTTCTAAAGTTCCTCGATTCTAGTAATTTCACAGCTGTAAAATGCTCCTATGAACTTGATTTTTGCAGATATAAAACCATCCATGAGCTAGATATAAAACCATCCATGAGCCATCCAACAACTTGTAGTATACCTCAATTTGGGCTTAATTTGCCTTATTTTTGCATACAATACTATTTTTAACTATATAAACTTTGGTAAATAGTTTGGACCATTTCTGCATCATTTTCAAAATTTATTCTAGATTCCTTCTAGTTGTCTGCTAGACTATTTATTATTAGTAAATAAATATTGTATAAAAGGAGGGGCATGATTAATGGCAGTTTGTGATAAGGTAAATAAATATCGTTTTCTGATTGTAGAAATTGGTTTTGATGCAGCATATCGCATTGTGGAGTAGATGAACAAAATATTGCTGAAACTGAAGCTCGTGTGCGTCGTTTGAATGTAAGATTATTGCTATTTCTGTTACTAACTATTGTAGATTATTAAACTTTCTTATTTAAAGTGAGACTAATTAATTTATGATTTGTTTAAGTTTTTCTCTTAAAAAAAAAAAAGTTAATGATTTGTTTAAGTTAGGCAGTAGTAATAGGCATGACAATTATTTTGAAGTTAATTACATTCTGATTTCTTTCCCAGCAGTAATAGGCACATGGCAGCATTCTAATTCCTTTACTTTCCAGCATTTTGATTCCTTTAATTACATTCTGATTCCTTTAATTACATTCTGATTCCTTTACTTTCCAGAATTGCTAAAGTGACATTGATTTGGTTTTTATCTATATTGCAGTTGGAGGCGCCTCTTGCAAGTTTGCAAGTTTGCATTTGGCCCCAAAGGTTCATCATCAGCTTGCAAGTTGCAGCCAATTTGCAAGTCAGTTTGCAGCCAGGTTGCAAGTTGCATTTGGCCCCAAAGGTTCATCATCAGCTTCCCTTAAAACATTTTGGTATAATTCTATTTTGGGATGAAATTTTGGGATGAGATTTTGGGATGAAATTTTGAGATGAATTATAAGGGCTGCTGGGCTGGGCAGATGTTTCATATACAAGTTTGGGCAGATATTGTTTAGGAAAATTTATAAAAATATGTTCATAAGCTGTTTTTAATTAATTTTGATAACCTATCCATGATAATTTTTGAAAATAGTATATAGTTTATTTCTTATTTTACTTTGTGTTACAAAAATAGTTTACATGTGAATATAGAAGATGGACCGTTCTTAATACATTTTATTATCTCTATATTTTTTCAAACTTATTTAGTGGTTGACAAGTTAAGTTTTTGTCTTATAGTAAATGGATCATACTTGGATGTACAATAGGGTACATGCAAATAGACGCGGATTGAAAAAAGAGTATGTTAGTGGTGTTAAAGATTTTGTGAAGAGGGCAGAATCCTTCTAATTCTATGACTGGGATGTCTTTAGAAACGGAGAGGGCAGCTAGAATTAGAGCTGAACAAATTGCTCAGGATGCAGTGGCCCAAGCTCAAGTGGCTACCAAGGTCGCCGAAGAGGCTATGGAGCGTTTAAAGAAGTTAGAGAATGATCTTGATGCATTAAAGCAATTTTTTGGAGATAAAATTGACGCTTTGCACCGTCAATCAGTTGGTGGATCATCTACTACGAGTCATCCTCCTTCGCATCCTCATTATGATGATGATTTGGACGACCTGTCGCTGGACGAACCTTGATCTTATAGTTATGCTTACTTTTTGTAGTCATTGGTTGACAATTATGTATTAAGTAACTTTATTAAGTTGTTATTTGATACTATGTTATTATTTTGTAGTTTCAGAACAAATGATACTTTGTTAAGTTGTTATTTAATACTATGGTGCGTTTGTTATGTTGTCAATGCAATGACTTTTAATGTTTATTATGTATCAATTATTTTATAAGACGTTAAAATATAATTCAGCAGGTGCTAAAAAATAAAAATTAAATAAATTTTCAATTCGCGTTGGCTTTGGTCGACGTTAATCATTTGTTGACCTTTTAATGTTGACCACTAGCGCCGACGCTGTATTATAAATAAAATTGACTTTTATTTGACTGTAGCATTGGATCGGTTGACGCTAACTATTTTGTTGACTACAATTTGTTGACTTTAGCGTCGGCCGTCTAACGCAAATAAATTTTTTTAGATGACGTGTCAACCGATATAACTAGCGTCGGATGTTCTATTTTTGTTAGCGACTTAGCGTCGACTTTTAGACTATTAGCGTGAGCTTTTGACCGACACTAAATTTAGTTTTTCTAATAGTGAATATGGGAGTCACTATTTAGAGATGTCGTCAAATAGATCAACCTAGTTTTGAAACAATATACAAACAATATGGTAGATAAATTAACGTAGTAATGGCGTCTAGTTTGCAGATGCTGAATTATATTCTGAATATCATTGTAGCACTTGATGGAATATATCATGATGTACATATAACGTTTAATGGAATCCAATTCATGTAAACATGCAAAATGTACGTATAAAATCGAGCAACCAAATTTTTTTCAATCTGACTAGTTTGAATAATTCTTATTATTATACATTCCTTCGAATTTATTGTTGGTTGAAAACCGAACCAACGTCTATTTACCGAGACCAATGAAGTCGTTGATTTCTTGCCAATTTGGTTTGTGATCAAGCTCTAGTAGTACATGATCAACCCCTTATCAATCGCCAAATCCTTATGTCTCATGTTATGAAGTCTCAAACTTATTTCGTTTTCTCTTTTGGACTCCAAATCTTTTTGTTTATATTTCGAGATATAAAAAGAAAATCCTAAACACTTGCTAAATGTTTGGAAAATAAGTTTTCCACATAGAGAAGCTATAACATGTAGAGTTTCTATCGTCAGGGATTTATAGTCTATTTGCTTAAACAACATACATGAACACTAAACTAGAACATTCATGCCAAATGTAGAATAAGAAGATATCATTAAGAGTCATTTCAACAAAACATAAAAAAATAAAAACAATTCTAGACAAATGGAAGCAGCAACAGCCACCAAATTATTTATCTATTTATTAGGAGCTTGATAGCCATGAAACTATTAACAAAACAGAATGGCCCTTCTTCAAGCATCAAAGAATGGATGTGTAATATCTTGTGGGAACTCTTCTAGCTTCAACCATGGTCATTCTCTTCTTAAAATGCAGAAGGTCCATGGAACAAGCATTCTCTCTTTCACACTCTCTCACTCCAGCTTTCTCGTGTACAATGATATTTCTCTATAGGATTAAATATATTTTTAGTTTTTATAAAACCACGGCCTTTCATATTTAGTCCCTAAATAATTTATATTCACTTTTAATCCCTATTTTAAAATATATTTACAAAATATTGATGTTTTTAGTCCCTCAAAATATTGCTTATACAAAGCAAAATAGGGGTTTAAAGTTACTAAAATTTATCGAGGGACTAAACTTGCAAGGTCGTGATTTTAGAGACTAAAAATGTATTTAACATTCTCTATATATACTGGACAAAAATACAGAAAAGGAAAAGGAAAATCTTGCTGGCTTGGTTGGTTCCTTGCTGTGGTAGTAATGTTCTTCCTGAGGTAGGAAGAACTCACCAAAAGTTTCCTCCTAGAAAGAGGCACTCCACAAAGCATTTTCACCTTCTCCACACCTTTTATGTACCTCTTTAATCCTTTCTGCAGACCTACAAATACCACTGCAGCTCCAATCAAATGAAGCAACACAAATGTTGCCTGCTTGCGCCTTCCATTCACAATCTGAAAATGAAACCAACCCATAATTTGAAAGTGTTAACAACTAATAATCAGTATATAAACCAAACATATTGTGATATTGTTGGGTATGACTCATAGTATTCAAACACAAGTTGTACTCTGTACATCCTAAACTCAATAATACAAAAGTATTGCAACTGCTCTACAGTCGGAGACGTAGACATAATCAGCTGAACTCCGTGATGAAGCATCGCCTGTTCTCTATTTGTGCTTTCCGTATATGTTTTTATTTTTTAACAAGGGTTGTTGTTCAAACAGATATGATCCCATAAATCATTTAAAGGAGTCGATATAACTTATAAAGTCAGAAAAATATATTCACCTGGAGGAGTACCACAGCAAAGTCTTCGATCATCGATATGCTCTACGTCAAGTCCAATAAACCAAGCTCCTATTGACACATCCTCATTGGCATACTTATGAAGAACATTCCTGATAAAAACATATACAAGCAGAAAGACCACAAGATTAGCACCTTTTAGTCCATTAATGTGATTTAGATTAATAATTTATTATTCGTTTTCCCTCTCACAAGTGATACGTAGTTCTTTATCTCGTTACCATATTTCTATTGATGCTCCTGATTGCATTCAGGTCGTTTTATTAATGAAATTATCTGATTTACCCTTGTAAAAAAAGTGAGATGTAGTAGGACCTACTGGTTTATAGATATGTATGTCGCCAAATCGTTTGAAATAGCATACAACTGCCCTGTGGCATGACGGAAGTACTTGTTTCCGGACTCACCAAACTTCCAATGTTCTGGTTCATGGTACCTTACCCCTCTGTACAACAAAGTAAGAAAGTAAGAAGCTAATAGTGAAAAAGTCTTACCTCTTCAATTCAATTAAAACAGAGGAAAAATAAAAAGTATTTCTCACTTTTGAGACAGGACAGGTCCAGATTTCATGCAGCCAATGTATATCCGTTGTTTCGATCGGTGTCTAACTAGAGTTTCTCCCAATGTTGCTGAAAAAGATCGAGAAGAATATTAAGACAAAAGGTATATAAGTCATTACATCAAAATAACATCATGCAACTTACTATTAAAACATAAACTCAGATGTAATGTGAAGGAGTATTTATATTATTAGTAAATGATCATTTTTAACATTCAAAAGCTTTAGTTAATCACAAAATGCCAACTCTTCATACTTATGTATATACAGTTAGAGATGATCAGAGTTTTAAAACTTCAATACCTATATTTACATGAACATCGTCATCAACTTTGACATAGAAGTCAGCATCCCATAAGCTCACAGCAGTGGCAAAGTATGTCTTTGTCTTTGCTGACAATTCAAGGTATCCTTCAACATGGTTCTACATAAATAAAGTATATCTGAAAACCGGTGGTATTTTTCGTTTTTGCTTTAAAAGCAATGACAGTGTCAAGATATCATAAAAGATGTCAAATGAAACAAAAAAGGATAATATGTCAAATTACCAGCCTCAAGAAATCTCCATGCTTTCTGTCCTCTGCTTCAATAGCTCTGTCTAGGATACCTCCTGATGTAGCACTAGATAAAAAAGAGAGAACACAATCAAATATACGATTTGTCCAATAATATTTGACCAATATATTAGAGTTATGACTGATAAATATATGAAAATGTGCATAATAACTCTTCTCAATGATAATATATTACGGAAACTATCTAAAGTTCAACACAATCACGGTGCCACCCTGATTTTGTCAAAATCACCGTGAATAATTCAAACATGCACTAAAGCATTTTGAAGTCAGCTTGAGACAAAAAGCACGATAAAACCACCAATTATGCAACAAATGATTAAAAGATGGATGACATAGCTACCTGTGTCCAATTACAAAGCGGATGACAATGCCTTTCTCTTCCTCTAGCTTCTTTCTTTTGTCACCTAATTTTCCATGTTATCAAAAGAACGAATCATCACAAACCGTAACTAGTAAAATAGATAGATCAGCATAAAAGCCATATAAGATGAAATTAGGAAATAAGATCAAACTATGAACCTTGTGGCATCCAGGTAGCCCGAACCGAGTCCCTTCTTTTCCTGCTGCTAAATGCAGTATTAATACCTACGACCATAAGGTACTTTCTCTTACCCGACGACTCAGTCATCCTTATATCTTCTGAAACAGGAGCACCACTTCGCATAGACTCTTGAACAGACCTCGCAGCAGCCAAGTCCATCTCTAAATTCGAAATAGTCTTGTCCAGAGCTCTACATTTGATACAATACATTCCAATGAGTTTCGCACACAAAATATAACAAAAATAATTTAACTTGCATTTGCATCGTTGCACATCACTGCAAATAACTTACTGTATGGAATTATGACCCTTGAAATCTTCACCATACATATCTCTAGTTTCGCGCCTCATTTCCATCTCTTGCAACTAAAATGGAGGCCAACAGGCATAAAAAAATGGAATGTAGGAAAGTCAGAATATATAAAAAAAAAGGTTCAAGAGTTCTAGATATATTTTCTTTATCAAGTAGGGAAAATAAATCGATGCTTACAATTCTCGAATTACAACCCTCGGAAACTACATTGAATTTACCAGTTTCTGAAGCTGTTGGTCTGGCAAGTCCATTTTGTTCAGGGATACTCCATATCCTGTTATGGTATTAACATTTCTCATCAGAAAAAGTACCACATTAACAATCTAATTGATTTCCAACACAACATGTTCAACAGTTAATCTGATACAATGAAAAAAATATAAGCACATGAAGAAAAACACACCATCATCTGTGAATAAATAAGAAAGCAAATCCAAAAATAACAGGAATTATCTTCTAAGGCTTTAACAGATAATGAATTAAAACTAGGGCTTAAGCGTGTGTTTGAGTCTACGGTGACAAAAATTGATTGAATTAATTGATTTTAGTTAAAAGTGAGTTGAATATAAAGTAGTTTATGTTTGGATACATTCACGTAAAAGTGAGTTAGAACAATAAATTTGAGTATATAAATCACGTTTGGAGTCAAGCTACAATTCATACTAGAATCAGTTGTAGAGACAAAATCAATTCCAATCACATCATCCAACAATATCATAATCAATTTTATGTGTCTCGAATCACTTTTGGCTCTCCATACCGTGAAACCAAAGGCACACTAAGTAAGAATTACCACAAGATAAAGCTAAAACTGCAATTTCAGTGCCAATTAACATAAACAACGAGGTTTTAAATAGTGGTTGCGGTAACAGTTGGGATCGCGTTGATCCTTGATATTGCAGAGAATCACAGTCAAATCATGGTTGCTACGCAGTTTCAGGAACATCAAAAACTGTTATGTCGCAGCCTAGATCACTCTTACTTGGAAAACAAAAATTAAATATATGGATAGATTCATAAAAAGGACAGTAATGAGAATTTAGAACCGAGTCATGAATCAAATTATCATCAAATTGGCAGATACACAAAGTAATCAACATAGGAAGAGCTGATAACACCAACCAGTCATCAGAGCTGACTTGTCGATGAAGAGTCAACCTCACAGGGTAAATGATAAAGAATGAAATCTTAAACAGAAATTGGCACTATTCAGAATCAATTCATGTCAATTGAATCCAGAATTTCAGATCTAAATCAACTTCTTCTATAATACATATGATGATAAAATAGTAGCCAAAAATAGACAAAATCAATCAATTAAACATTTCAAAATCAGTAATTAATTAAATTAATCAAATTAATTAAACAACAAGGTCACATAAAGATCTAAGAACACCGAATTGAAAATTTGAAGAAAAGTCAGAAAACAATGAATCAGATAAACCTGTTAGTGAAGAGCATCCCAGCACAGAAACTTCCGAGACAAAGAAAAAGTGTCCATTTCTGTGATATAAAATTTCTACTGGAAGAAAACTCTCCTCTACTTTTCCACGTCATTGTTTTCTTTTTTGTTTCTTTCTCTTTTTTGTATCAAACTATACCTTCAAATTTTCGGTACTTGAATATGCAAAAACTGGGTTTAATGAAAACGAGGTTGTTGTCCTTCGGAAGAAGAAGGTGTTGTTATGTTATTATTGTTAATTAATGTTTGGTTGTTTATTAGGTTTAATCTTTATGCTATGTTTGTGAATGTTGTTTGGTTTGTTTGGTGTAATTTGTGTGCTGCAAGTATGGTAAGGGACGTTGAACACAAGTGAAGGGACTAGCTAACCGACTTGTTTTTATATCTCAACCGTAATTCCCAAATTGTCCTTGTCGGCGCAATCATTTTTCTTTAATGGGAAATCACTCAACTGGTAATAGTTACTTGTTATGACATTAATACCCTTTTCTCCGAACCAGTTACCACACCTCATTGGCATTTGGCAGTACACAATCAAAGGTTTCTTCATTCCACCCTCTCTCTGCTGTGCATAACATGTGCATTGCAAATTACTTTATTTGTCTTGAAGGATAAAAATTATATTTTAATTCTTAAATTTGTCATACGCTACTACCATGGTTATTAGATTAAAATGTATCAAAATTCAAAAAATATATTTAAATTTATATTTCGTTAACATTTTAGTATAATTTAGTCGTCGAATATTGTTTTTCGTTAGTTAATTTAATTTGTAAAATTATTGACAAAAGATATATATATATATATATATATATATATATATTTGCAATTTTGATATATTTAAGGACAACAATGACAGTGTCTCATACATTCAAAAATCAAAAAAACTCTTTATCGACTGTTTATGATTAAAAAAATCTCGTCAATTACAATTTGAGTAACCCACTAAAACTATTCTTGATTTTGTGACTCGTTTTTGCCTTAGTTCTTGAGAATATTAATATTTTAAATTGGTCTCCAACTCACCAAAATATTTCTCATATAAGTATTACTATTTCTTATGAAAAAATTACACAAGAAAGAATTATGCACAAAAAATAGGGGTATTGATCAATTAGCAATTGGCTGACCATACATGAAAGGAGAGTGAGTGGTTATAATTTTTAAGTGTTATATGTTGACATATCATTCTTTTCTTTCTCGCAAACATCTCTTGTAACAATCAATTTTTTTTCTCATATTTCATGAACACGTGTGACTAAACGTTGTGTTACTTGATAACGAGTTCGTTAAGTGTACTTTTGTAAGTTTTAGTCGCACAATGAAGAATACTAAATGAGTAAACAATCAAATTGGTTATAATTCTGTAAGACAATCTCAAAATAGTCCTTGACATTATGAAAAATTCAAAAAAACTCTCTAAATCTATAAATGTTACTCATGTTAATTGTTCAATTATACTCTTCGAGTTGACGTTGTTTCAGCTGTTGATGTGGTCGTTAAACGCCCCATTGGACTCCATGTGAATGTATTTATTATGTTGACATGTTGTACACTTAATCTTTTTTTGATGTTAAACATAAATTCATTCAAGGGATAATTTCAAGAGGATTATAACGAGATTGAAACAAAAGTGTTTGGATAATGTCCACCCACTTAACGAGATTGGAACCAAATTTGTACTATTAAACCAATAACTACAACTAAACTATCAGCTTGACAATATCTTATATCCATAGTCAAAAGTCTTTTTATCTATCCAGGTACAAATCAATTTTTTTTACTACCACGTGCGTGTTTTGACTATACGTGGTCTCGGTAATGATAAATTTGAACCTTGAATGGAAGACAAATGAAGCATGGAGGAGCTGCAGAATATGATTTTAATATTGTGTTGATCTACCCACACTTTGTTATTCAACAAAATCCATCTATGTTGTGGAATTCCAACAAATACATAATGTGTCATTCTAACTTTGAATGCTTGGAAACTCATTTTACACCCAGAATCAAACACAAAGTCATTCACAATAGCAATAAACTAAAAATAAATATTAATATATACCTTCATATGGCGACTTCCGAGAACGGCATACAAGATTTAGAACTAATGGTGGAGGAAAGAGAAGAGTCTGCTTCAAGATGATTTTCGTACCTTGTGGTTTTGGTGGGGGACGCTCAACCAGTTACCGACCATAGTGGTAGGGAGTAAGACCACGATTGCATGGAATGTGGCCAAGATTGAGATGGGAAGAGAGAAGGCAAAGTCTCTTTTTCGAGGATTTTCATTTTGTTCACTCAAGGCGTCATTCTTAGGACTCAAATAAAAGTTGAAATTCATATTATTTTAAAAAGAAAATTATTTTTTCCTTCTCTTTTCTCCTTGCACTCTCCCTTCATGTTCTTTCATGAACATCTCCTTTAATCAAGTGAAAATATTAGTTATAAGAAATAGTTGAATTGTGATCATTTTAAAATTTTAACTTGCACTTATTAAAACTTCTTAAGTATGAACTTAAAATGAAAGTACTTGGTCAAATAACCTTCTCTTATAAAGGAGGTTACGAGAATAAAAGTAAAATACACTTTTTTTTCAAGAGAATGTAGCTAAGTGTGAATGGTGTATGAGTTTTGCTTAGTTAATAAAATATAAAGGATATAAATGAGATGAAAGATTTACAAAGATGAAATATATTGCTTCATTAAATATGGATTAGTCAAATTCTCATAACTTGTGAAATTTTCACAATAGTTTTCACATGACATTCTCTTGTCTGAACATTCACAATAATCACTATGACTATACACGTATTTTCTTAGCATTAATAGTCTTACAAATTATATTCTCTTAGTCTTAGAAAGTGCTCAATTCTTTACTCAAATTATCTTAGCTAAGAAGACAAATAGAAATATGTATGATTTTTTGTGGATCTGTATGGAACTCAAGGTAGTAAACTTAAGAAGTAGTTGAACTTCAACACACTCAAAAGATGACCTTCATGCTTGTTACGTGAGTTGAAGTGTGAAAAAGATGAAGACAAAAGTTGATTAACAGTATGAATAAGTGGATATATGTTTGCAACGCATACTTTTTTGTATTGAGGTGGATTTTCTTAATATTTAACGAGTTCGGAAACCTCAATTATGTGAGAAGGATGAATATAGCCATTGAGAACTTGGTATGAGATAGTGTTCTTTTATGGTTTTATTTGTGCTTGTGTGTCAAAGTTTGATCATATTCTTTTGTAAAATAGTTGACTAAGAGGATTTTTTTTTAAGAACTTCAATGTCTTCTTGTGAATGTCTTTATGGATATGTTAAGCTTGTGTAGAATCTTGATGTTTAGGAAAAGTATATTGGGACAAGGTATTGTTGTACCACACTCTTTTTGCTTTGTTTGTGTACTTGCATTTTACTTCTTATGCATCTCTCTAGAAATTTTTCATTTTTGTAAGCCTTATATATATATTACAAAAGCATCATATGACAGATTTGGCATTCCAATTATGTTTTCACCCCAAATCAGTCATCTATCATTTGTAGCATCTTAAAAAGTATATTAAAATAAAATATGAGAAAAAAATATAGTTTGAGGGTTAGACCAAAACCCATCGTAACAACAAATGCAAGGTTAAAATCCACATTGAATTTTAAGCTAACATTAGGAGGGTGAAACCATTTGTTTCTGACTAACTTATCCTTGTTTGTTTTTTTGTTGTCTGAAGTAATCTTAGGAGTAAACTTGAGGTATTCATGTAGCACTTTCATGGAGTTGGAGATAGAGATTTCAACCGTTGTGATTTTGTTTTTGTAGATAGTGTTATTCCTTGCTAGCCAAATGTTGTATATAATAGTGCTAGCTATAGCTATGTTTTCCTTGTTGTTTGCTAAAATTAATCTGCTTAGCCAATTCGTGAAAGTAACATGGGTATTGTTGCTAAAATTAATTGTTAAAGGTAATCCAAATTAGATTTGGTAGTCCAAATACAATCTCTAAAAATGTGGTCAATAGTTTCAATTTGAGGGTCACATCTAGGACAAAGAAGGGGGCATTAAATCCCCTTTTTTCCTAAGTTAGGATCTCATTGAGACAATTGTTTAGGATACGCCAAAGGATGGGAACATGTTTAGGAAAGAGTTTTAAGTTGCCAAATTTTTTTTTCCATATTAGGTTACAATGAGTACTACATCCCGAATTACGAGAGTCTAGCCTCACCTATCTAGTAATAATGTGGTATTCGGACTGCACAAAATAATTTCCATTCTTAGAATTTTGTCAAGTGATGATATCAAGTTAGTTCATGAGGAGAGTGGACGGGGAGTTGTTTATTATTGATTGAGAGAAAATTGTGATACATTTACAATGAAGGAATGTTCCTTATATAGAAGGAAAAACTAATTGAAATCACGAAAAACGACTAAAAACTACTTACAAACTCATCGGTTAAAACTTAAAACTAACTTAAATGACTCAAGGAAAACAATGACACAAACTGAGAAAGCAACTAAATTGCAACTAATGTAATATACATAGTGGCAGACCTTTTTAGGAGTCGTCGGAGGCCATGCCATCCCCCATTATTTTATTTTATAAATAATAATAGGTTATTAAAATAACAGTGATAAGTTACTAAAATACCCCTTAAACTTTTAGGGTTTGGAGAAATTCATTCACTATTGCATCCCTATTTCTCCCTCTTTTCTCTACTCTCATTCTATTCTCTTCGACTCTTCTCTTCTATGCTCCTTGAATCTCTCGTCTCTCTCTCAACCCTCTCATTCACGGCCTCCGACTGGCCTACACACGACGCAACTTTCTCTCGTCTCTCTTTCTCAGCCATCTCTCGTCTTCCACGCATGAAGCGACGCTCGACGATCTCTCCCTCTCAACCCCTTCATTCGTCTTCCACGCACGACATGACGCTCGACAAAGTAGGTTTCTCACTCAACGTCGCCACCTGCCCGTCTCTCTCTGCCTCTCCTTCTCATTTTGCTGTCTCGGACTATCTCAATTTGTTTCTTATATTTTTGAGGTTCTTACTCTTTTCCTCTTCTACTATTTGTTAATTGTGAGTTGTTTTAGTTTTGAATTGTGAACTAGTAGTAGTGTGTGAATTGTATTTGTGACTTGTGAATGATTTTAGTGTGAGATTTGAGATTGTGAACTTTAGTCTGTGAATTGTGATTTTTTGATTGTGAATTGTTTACTATTCTTCTGATTAGTGTAGTGTGGATGTGTGATTGTGAACTGTTTTACTTTGTGAATGTGAGTTGTAACCTTGTGAATTGTGAACTGTTTGTCTGAATGTGTTTGTGATATTTTTTTTTAATATACTAAGTTAGCGTTGTGTAATTAATTTGTGTGTTTTTTTAGGAGTGATACGATGTTTAAACATAAGAAAATTGATGCATTTTTCAAGAAGAAAGTTTTCGGCAAAGATGAAAATTGTAAAGCTTCAACACCGACACTTGAAAAACATTCTTTTGGTGATCAAACAGTTCAACCAGATGAGTAGCCTTGCAAGATTCAAAAAATCACCATGGATAAATTTGATGTCAATTGTTTAGAACGTGACCCTGGAAAGAGTCTCCAAATTTGGAAATATCTGGTGAATCAAAGAGATGATGTTTGAAAAGCTTATCTTAATTGAGGTCCCTAGCAATGTGTAGTTGAAAAGTATCCCCTAAATGGAGACAAACATCCAAGACGATTTCAAGCATTTTGGTTCAAAATGTTCCTTTCATGGCTAGAGTACTCGCCGACTAATGATGTTACTTATTGTTTGTTTTGTTACTTGTTCAGTACAAAACCAAGTGGGAACCCTACTGCTGATGTCTTCACTAGAAAAGAATTTAAAGCATGGAGAAAGGTCAATGTCGGAAATAGTTGTGCTATTCTTAAACATATTGGAGATAGTTCTTGTTCGTTTCACAATAATGCAATGAAAGCATCTCCAGACTTGTTCAATCAATCTGTGCACATCATAAATGTCTTTAATGTGCAAAGTGGCGATCTAGTTAGCAAAAATAGACTTCATCTCAAGAGCACTATTGATTTAGTACATCGGCTCACATTTCAAGCTTGTGCTTTAGAGGCCATGACGAATCACTAGGATAAAAAAAATAGAGGTAACTTTCTTGAAATGGTCAAACTCTTAGCATCATACAATGATGAAGTTGCAAAATTAGTGCTAGAGAATGCTCCATATAATTCAAAGTATATTTTTACTAAAAATTCAAAAGGAAATTTTGCATATCATGTCTAGTAAAGTGAAAAGGTATATTCGAGAAGAGATTGATGATATTCTAAATTTTGCATAATTGTTGATGAATTGCGTGATGAATCTCTAAGGGAGCAAATGGATATTATTTTGAGGTTTGCAAATAAAAATGGATTTATACAAGAACGTTTTTTTGGTCTCGTGTATATTAAAGACATTATGACTATCACTCTTAAAAAAATCCATTTGTGATGTTCTTTCTCGACATGGTCTTGATGTTTTAAATATTTGTGGGCAAGAGTGCGATGGTGCTAGTAATCTGAGAGGAGAGTGGAATGGATTACAAGCAATATTTCTCGAAGATTGTCCTTATGCTTATTATATACATTGTTTTGCACATAGATTACAACTTGCTTTGGGTACTATTTCTAGGGAAGTTTTTCCCATTCGTGATTTCTTTTCATACTTAACTTTTATTATCAATGTTGTATGTTCCTCTAGTAAGCGTCGTGATGAATTGCAAAGTGTCATGTTAGAGGAGATTTCAGCTTTGTTGGAGATTGGTGAACTTGAAAGTGATGGTGGACAAAATCATATTTTCAATTTGAAACCAACCGGAGATACTTGTTGGAACTCACATTTTTCTTTTGTTTGTAGTATGATAAGTTTGTGTAATCCAACTTGTGCAGTTCTTCAAGATATTAGAAGAAATGGAACATGTTATTCTGCACATGGTAATGGTAATATTGCTCATAAGCTTATGAAATCATTTGAGTTCATATTGATTTTGCACATGATGAAATAGATTATGCGAATTACAAATTATCTTTGTCAAGCTATACAACAGAAATCTCAAGCTATACTTAATGTAATGCAATTAGTCAACAATACAAAAATATTAATTCAAAAGTTGAGAGATGATGCTTGGGATGATTTATTGAAAAATATGATATTGGTTCTTCCGATTGTAAGGCTTTTTATATAAACGTGAAGGGCGCGCTTGCCATCAACATAATCACATCACAGTGGGTCAACAATATATAGTGAAACTCTTTTGTGTTACAATTGATCAACAATTGCAGGAATTGAATCACTGATTTTGTGTGCAAACAATGAAGCTTTTGAGTCTAAGCAATAGTTTGGTTCATAAAGATATTTACAAAGCATTTGATATGGATAATATATGTGCTCTTGTAAATAAATTTTATCCTCTGAATTTTAATTATCAAGAGAAAATTAATTTGAGATTTCAATTGAAACACTTTATTCTTGATGTTGTTATCATCCAGATTTGAATAACTTGTCGACTATGTCTGAATTGTGAAGTTCTAAAAGAACAAGGAATGCGGATATATATTATTTGATTAATCTGCCTTATCTTAACTCTTCCGGTTTCTACAACTACTACAAAAAGATCATGTTTAGCAATAAATATCATGAAGACAAGACTACGCTACAAGATGGAAGGTAAATTTTTTGCTGACAATATGATGTTTTATATTGAAAAAGAAATAGCTGAAAGCTTTAGTTCATATTTAATTATCGATGATTTCAAAGCTTTAGGAGAATGAAAGACACAACTTTAATTCGATGTAAATGTGTATTTTCATGTTATGTTGAATCTTTAATAAAACTATATAACTTTTATGAATTTTAATTATAAATGTCTCTTTTAATACTTATCGTTCTCCACAATATTTTGTATAAGATCTACCACTCAATATATATTAGAAATAATAGCATTAAATATGACATAAATGATTGCAACACGTAAAATTTATCTGTAGCCATTAGTCAAGCATGTTTTGTGGTTCGAAGCATGAAGCATTTTAACAAGAGAGAGTTGTGACAAACTGCACATGTGCTCTATAATTAAATTTTGTTTAGAATTCAAATAAGAAGACTCAATTCAAATAGACTATAACATAAAGGGTAACTTTGTTAACAAGATAAAATCTAAAGGCTTAATTGCAATTTTGGTCCTTCTATTTTTACCAATTCACGTAATCGGTCCTTCTATATTAAAAGTTGACAATTTTAGTCTCTCCCTCAATTTTTTGAATTAAAAAAACGACAATTTGACATTTTTTTAAATGATGTAACATATGATTTCATGATATAAAATATCTAAATGTATTAATTATTTATATGTCATTAATTAAATTAAAAAAAATGAAAATTTTATGAAGTTAAAAGTTAAGTTTTAAGAGGATTTTATTATGATTTCATGAGTGTTAATCTTTTTATATATTGTATTATATAGCAAATTATTTAAAATATGTCAAATTACAAGTTTTTAGTTAAAAAATTAAAATGAGAGACAAAAATTATCATATTTTAAAATAGAGAGACTGATTTCATGAATTGATAAAAATAAGAGAACTAAAATTGCAATTAAATGAAACTTAAAACATCTATCTGAAGAAAAAATTTAAATGGCTTATACGATTGCGGGGATTTAAGAAATTCGAACATCTCTTTCAATTACTTATCTCCATCTATCTCCTTCACTAATTCATCTCTATCTCTCTCTGTCTTATTTTCTCTTCTCTTTATTATTTTTTTTATTGATTTTTTTCTCATCTTACTCTTGTTTTGGTCGAAGGGATGGAAGAAGAGTATCTAACTGGGAAATATTTTAAAAGATCACTAATGTAACATTCGACCACAAAACGTTTGAGCATGTGATAGAGCCTACAATAAATAAACGTAAAATATTGAAAAAAAAATATAAAACTATTATTTTTTTACTGATATTCCACTATTAAACTAAAAAAAAATAAAGTTTTAAATATGCAATTAGTTTATGTAAAATGTACGAAATTTAATTTTAGTTCCCGTAAAATAAATTTTTTAGTTTAAGTCTCTCCAAAATACAAATATTTTTGTTTTAGTCTCTAATACTTAACATAATCAATTTTTTAACTGTTAAATAATTAATGACTTTCAACTTAGTTACTACAAAATAAAAAAATTCACTTTAATACCAGTAAAATATAAGAAATTTGATTTTAGTCCTTGTCCTTACATAACAAAAAAAAAAGTTACTTCCGTATACAATTTTTATAATAAATTATAATTAGTATATTATAATTATTATCATTTTTATTTAAAAGATATAAAATATTAATTTTGCCTAATTGATTAATAACAAATATTTATCATGTGTATAATTATATATTCCATCAGCTTCTTTAACTATTTGTTCCCAAACAAACAACGTTATAAGATTATAATTAATGTATTATAATTATTCATATTTTTCTGTTGACAATATTAAAAAAACATTGATTTTACGTTTGCATATTTAACCAAAAACAAACAAATTATATGAAATCACATACTTAATATAGAGTAAGTATATGAGATTTGAATTGTGTACACATAGTCAATCACATTTGGATCATATGTTCAAGATTACAGAATCAAGATTTCAATGTAAATTTTTATTTATTTTTTAAATTTAAAATAATAACCTTCAAAATCTAAATCGTTTACTACGTATCTGGAAAACTGATCAGAGAGACAGAAAGACGTGTTACTAGCAGTTGCTTGTAATAGGATCCTTCCGTCACTTTTAAAGTACTGCTGTTACTACCCTTTCGTTCTTTCTTGAAGCAACCCAAAGCTGCCAATCCACCAGAAGAGACCAACCATATACACAGTTTGGTGGATGGTTTCGTAATACATGTTTTTATGAAAATATATAATTTCTAAAATATTTTTCAGTTAAATTTATAAGTTTTAGATGAATTTGGTGGGATTTATGTAAATTTTAATATAAAAAACAAAAATATATTATAAAATGTGTGTTAAAAAAATATGTTATTAATATTATTTATAATTCTACAACTAGAAATTATTTTGATTAACGCTCTAAAGTCTTCAATAGTTTAAGGATACTTTAGTTTTTTACTTTTTTCTAAACAAATTCAATTTTAAAACGAGTGTCGTTTAAAGTTTTTGTAATTATATTAAAAAATGCAATAATGAAGAAAAAAGAGAATAATTATTTTATCAAATTGTCTTTATCAACTATGATGTGTGTTCCACTTTCATAAAACTAAAGTAGAACTACTTTTATAAAAATAATGTACATAATATTAAGATTTAATTACAATTTTAATCTTTTATTTTCATTAATTCACGGAATTAGTCCCCTTATTTTAAAAGTTGTCAGTTTTAGTCTCCAGTAAAGATTTTAAACTAAAAAAAGACGATTTAACATATTTTAAATAATGTGATATACGACTTAATGATATATAACCATTTAGATGCATTAATTATTTATATTTCATTAATTAAATTACAAAAATGAAAAAATTTCTGAAGTTGAATTTCACATTATTTAAAGTATGTCACATCGTTATTTTTTAATTAAAAAATTAAATTTCGTTTCTAAATTATCAGATTTTAAAATAAATAGACCGATTTCGTAAATTAATAAAAAAAAAGACTAAAATTATAATATTTAAAAAATAGCTAAAATTAAAATTAAAATTAAAAAATACAGTTAAAAAATAGCTAAGATTACCTTAAAATTTAAAAAATAATATTTAATTTTATTTTTGTTTTACTAAAGTGGTACTCATTTTAAACGAAGAAGTAGTATAACTCTGTTTTATCTACTCACTTTTTAAAAAAGGGGACAAAGTGTTGTCTTGTCCTAAAGTTGCTCATCAATGAAAGCAAATTGCAACTTTGGGGTGACCATTCCACTATAAGCAGTAATAATGACAATATTTTTTGGCAAATAAGGGTTATGACTTAAGATATAATGATAAGAGCATGATTGTCCCCTATTGTTCTAATCAAATTGTACATTTTAGATTGTGATCTTGGTCATGCGAGACTAACTTTGGATTGATTCAATTTTTTATTGTAGAACTACCATAAAGGCATAAACATATAGAGGGAACTGTAATGAATAGGGTTTAGGACCCACCTCAATTAGAAACAACCCAAATTTTTAAAGCTAATCATAACACTAAAGACATAAAGAAAACTAAATTGCGCTGCTTTGACATGTTCACATTCATGGACACAAGAAAAGGGTATCCACACTTCTGAATATATTTATTCTTAAGAAAAATAAAGTATAAAATATTACATGATTAATCTTACATTATAATCCTCAAATCAATCGTCCATTACTCACGCACTCTAAAATATTATTTAAAATAAAAATACAAGTAAATACAAGATGTTTAAAAGGATTATACTAAAATCCACGAAATAATCTTAAAGGATATAAATTAATGTTTTATTAAAAATCTTGCTAAAAAAATTTAAAATAAAAATACAAGTAAATACAAGATGTTTAAAAGGATTATACTAAAGTCCACGAAATAATCTTATAGGATATAAATTAATGTTTTATTAAAAATCTTGCTAAAAAAATTTAGAGAGATAGAGTCCATTTGTTTAAAATTTTAAAAAAGTTATTTTGACTTTATGTTTTTAAAAATGATTTTTTATAAGAACTTACTTAAAAATAATAAAAATTGTTTTAGATTTATTTGTTATCGATTGAAAAAAAATGTAATTTTGACATTCAATAACTTTTATATACATTATTAGAGATTTTGACATGATAAAAA
>JBBPBQ010020323.1:23150354-23214735 GCA_037974755.1 Cicer yamashitae
TTTTTGAAATTTCATCATCCAAAAAAAATTATAGCAAATAGATGAAATATTTAAAATGATATTTTAAGATAAACTATTTAAACCAATTTTTCATTTGAAACTTAATTTTTAAAATTATTTTTTTAAAAATCTATAATAAAAAGATAATATAATACAAAAATCATTTTATAAAACATATTAAACAAACTGACCCAAAATAATGGAAAAGAAAAAAAAAGTGCGGTAAACATCTATATAGATCAACAAAATTT
This sequence comes from Cicer yamashitae, assembly GCA_037974755.1. Taxonomy (NCBI): domain Eukaryota; kingdom Viridiplantae; phylum Streptophyta; class Magnoliopsida; order Fabales; family Fabaceae; genus Cicer; species Cicer yamashitae. The sequence goes on from JBBPBQ010020323.1 coordinate 23,150,606, forward strand.
ATATTCAAGAAATTCAATCATGTTTATGTTAAAAACATTAAAATATTAGGAGAAAAAATATCTCATCAATAATTATTAACAATATAAAATTACATATTAACAATCATGTTAGCAAATTGATTACTTACTTTATGAATATATATTTAGGTTTAGGATTTATTAGTTCAACCAACTAAACAAGATAGCTAAAATGTTGAATCCTTGCATCCCATGATTATTTCTTACTCCTAAGTTGAAAGAAAAGTTAACAGGAATTAAATTCTAGTATGACGAAGTAATATTTACTAAATTTCCCTTATTAAAATAAGAGCAATTTTGTCACCTATAAACTAAAAACCGCCACTATTAAAATAATAGCAAATTTGTCACCTTATAAATTAAAAACTACCACTTGATTTAGTCTCTTTGTTATGAAAATCATCACTCTTTGAATTATCATCGATGGAGAAATCTAAAATCAATTGACAGTGATATCTTCTTAAGTCTTTATGCACCCTAACCCTATTAATAATTCTACTAAGTTTAAAGAGAAACTATTATTGACTAACAATTTTAACATAATGGATAATTTGTCATTTTATTAGAGTTAGAGAACTAAATTGCCTGATAATTATAATTTTGAAAATTAAAATGGTAATTCTATCATTAATTAAAATAAAAAACACGAAGGTAAGAGACTTTTTGAAGTTGAGAGCATATTTAATTTTGCGGTGAAATTGGCTACCTAATCACATTGATTACCATGATTTTACCATGAAATGTGACTAGGTAGCTTTTTTTACAATTCAATCAATACTTTGTTGTATGTTTGTTTTTGTAGTGGGATAAGTAAAATCATGTCAACTTCCTCGCAAAATCAAAGATGCTCTTAATTTCAAATTTTCCTTCACATTTTGGAGAACACACGAAGACAACTACGATTTCAAATTTTCCTTGATTAATTTTGCGAAGTTTTTTAGCCCAATACAGAGGAGTCATTCTTTGGTGCATAAATCACTATCTAAGGCCTAGTTCAGTGTGGTTTTATATGTTTAAGGTTTTGAAATTTTCAAAAATAAAAACCAATTTTTGTTTAGTTTTGATTGATGGTCGACAGTGGTCAAAGTTGTGATCGTAGCGGTGGTCAGAGTGGTGTTCAATGGAATCAAAGGAGGTCAAAGTTGTAATAGATCGTGGTCAACGATGGTCAAAATGGTGGTACTAGTGGTTGCAGTAGCCAAAGTGATGGTCATAGTGGTGGTGGATGATGAACAGCGAGACTACATTGGTGTTTGATGGTGGTGGACGATGAGGTGGTTGACGATGGTTAGAATGGTGGTCAGTAATAGTTGTAGTGGTGGTGAAAGTTGTGATCAAAGTGCCCGTGGTCAATGGTTGTCGAAGTAGTGACATGTTAAAGTTAAAACAAAAACAAAAATTATAAAATTTATTTATGTGGTTTTGAGTTTTTTTTTTTTAAAAAAACCTGTTTTTAAAATAAAAACATCGATGTAATCTCATTTAACCGAATGTATTTTATTCTTAAAATAAACTTTAAAAACAAAAGCAACAACAACAAAAACCCAGAACCACCCCCAAACAGCTGACTTTTCTTTTTCTTGTCGGAGAATATGCATAAATTTACATAATAAAAAATACATTTTATAATAATCGCCATAATTTTACCTCTAAAATTAATTCCAAAAGAACTAATTGCCATTTTTTTCCATTTAACACAAACAAAAAACTCCCTCACACATCTTGATATATAAAAGTTGATAAGTCATTGAAATAAAAAGTTATCTCCTAAAATAAAGGTATTTTTGGATATTATAAAATATAATATATTAATTTAATAGTTGTAGTTTTAGGATTTATTCGTCTTCTTGAAAATCTTAGATGCATTTACTAATTAATTGTTAATTTGTTAAAGGGGAGTTGACTCCATGTTCTTTTGCCACTCCAACTTTATCAAACTATCTTATGATTCTCAACTTCCTATTAAACTTTCGATCTTTTAACCAAAATAAAAGTTTTACGAGCCATCTCATCGACAATAGCGAGAAAGTTTCTTTTCCCAACTTTAATTCTTTTTAAAAGCTCCTAAATGCTTAATTTGACTGATTCAAAAATATATTTTATACGCTTCAATTAGCACGTCTAGGAATATGTATTTTTGTGAAGAAAATTTTATTCTATACCCCCATAAATTTTTAAAAATGTTAAATATATTCTTGATTTTTTTTACTATTTTACCAACTATCAAATAATTCAAGTTTTCAGGTACATAAAAGATTTCCGGACATTACCGAAATTTTTTTTATAAGATTTCTGATACAGAAGGTTAAAAAGGTGTCTACCGAAAATATTTTTTTTAAAGTTTTCCAGTACAGAAGATTAAAATGTTGTGTATCAATAAACTCATATACCGGAAAACTAGTGAAAAAGTTTTCTGATACACATCTTTTAGAAAAAATGAGTTAAAAAAATAAATTAAATAAATAACAAAGTATAAAAAATTAAAAAGAACTTCCGGAAAATTTATGGGTTAAAGTTTTCCGGTAACTTTCGGAAATGTAAAAAAAAATTTCGGTATTGTATATGTTCCAGAAAAGTTGAAATAAGTTTTTGGTATTTCCAAAAAACTTCAAAAAAGATTTTCAGAAATGGTCTTCTGTACCGGAAAACTTTTTACGAGTTTTCTGGAGTGTAACTTGTGTATCGAAAAACTTGAAAAAAGTTTTCCAAAAAAAATGAAATTTTTTTTACTCACTTTTGTACCGGCAAACTCAAATGGTGAAAATCTGTAACTTTTAATATTTATATAGGGATATTTATGTCTTTTCCTTTAGTTTGTGAGGGTACATGGATAATTTGGGGGTACAGGTTAAAATTTTCTTTTGTGAATTTGATAAGATTTTCGTGGGAGAAGAAACGTAATCCAACCTTATTGGGCTTTTAGGCTCATAGACCCAACTGCGTGATACAAAGTCAGCATTTGAAATTGCCACGTAAGCCCAACAAAGCACCAGCTTAAATTATTACGTCGCCACTATTAACGGTAGCAACCACCGCCTCCACCGTTCCCTCTGCGCACAAAATCCAAACTCACTCAACTCTTCAAACCAGCGAAGAAGAAAATGAATAAAGAACAAAAGGCGCGCGTGGCATTCACGATCGCCACTATAGGAGCTGCCTTAATCTCCATCTTCTTCACCGTACGCCGTAGGCGGAAGCAGCAAGAGTCTCCTTCGAGTTCGTGCTACTCACATTCCGAACCGAAGCCACAATGGACGTTTAAGCGAGTATTAGCGGATAATTCCTATGCGCCGTTTAAGCATTTGAGCTTCAACGCCTCCGGTAGTAATGGTACGCTTTATTTTCCGAACTCGAAGGAAAATAAATCGCTGAAAATTCACATGTTCAATCATGAATCTAAGTTGAAGTAATGTCGTAGTTCTTGTTTTCGTGTTTTCGTTTGCTTCCGATTATCTGAAGACCTTTTTTTGTTGATATTTTTGCTTAAGGTTAGGGAAATGTAAAATGAAGTAGTTTAATTCATTTTAGCTTAGTTATCAATGAAAAGACGGTGCAATTTCGCGATTTTTTCTCGAAAATTTGATATAGCTATATTGATTGAGTTTTAAACTTTGTAGGACCGACACCTCTGATTAAATTAATCCGGTGTTCGCGACACCTCAATTACACTGAATTAATTCATTTTCTTAAATTATTATTGGTGTGCACGTGTCAATCTCGTGTCTGTATATGTGCTTCATAGGTTTTAAATTTAAGGTGACGAGATTTAGTTGAAAATTAGTATCGACTATTGAAAATTAGAACTAGAAATTAATTGTTTATATTTCTTTTGGATTCTTCATGATCCACTACATTGAGTTATGTATGCAAGATTGTAAACTGTAATGATCAAGCTGAGTCTAGTGTTTCTTTTTACAGAGAATGGTTCAAATTTGCATCCGTTTGAGGCAGAGATTACGGCATTGTTAACGAATGATCAACCTGAAATTGAACTTAGTGCTGAGAAATTAGAATTGAAAGATTCGTATGTTTGGGTTGAAACTGAGATGCAGTTAAAGGAACTGGTCAATGTATTGAGCAAGGAAAGGTTCTTTGCTGTGGACACAGAACAACATAGCTTACACTCTTTTCTAGGCTTTACAGCATTAGTTCAGGTAATTTCATGCTATCCCCTAAATTTCTATGTTTGCATTATGCCAATAACTGAATTTTTGATAAACTTATTGATGATATGCATGTCTTTTTTATGTTGTCAAACAGATTTCTACACAACAGGAGGATTATTTGATTGACACTATTGCCCTGCATGATTCGATGGAAATTCTTCGCCCAGTTTTTGCTAACCCTTCAATTTGTAAAGTATGTAAGTTATCAGTGTCATGTTTCTCTTGGGACAGGGAAGGGGAGGGGGGTGATGGTTCCAATTTCAATAAGTTGCTCTTTTTAAGCCTAATTTCTTTTATGATATATAAAGTTAGAATAATTCATTTTTTTTTTATATAAAGTTAGAATAATTCAGTTTTTTTTTTATATATATCTAGACTACACCACATATTTGGGATTAAATTAAAGCATAACATTTATCATAGATATTTTAATTATTTATTAGTCTATTTTTTGTTATCCAAGTTTTTTTGCTTCAGTTTTCTTTTCAATGAAAATTTGTGGATAGGTGTTCCATGGGGCCGACAATGATGTTCTCTGGCTACAGAGGGATTTCCATATATACATTGTTAACCTATTTGATACTTCAAAGGCAAGCTATTCATTTGCTATCATGTTGCCTGTATCAGATGCCATTTACGTTGTACCATACGAAATTTCTCCTCATACATGATAATGAGTGGAGAACTCTTCCTTTTATCATTGACTTACAACTTCTTTTTTATCTGTGTTCATGTTCTGCAGGCATGTGAGGTGCTATCAAAACCACAGAAATCACTTGCTTATTTGCTAGAAACTTACTGTGGTGTGATAACAAATAAATTATTACAGGTTTGACCCGATCATGCTTCATTTCCTGCATTGAAAGAATTCATTGGTTGTCATCAACAATGTTTTAGTGGTAGCTCTTAAGCATTTAATAATTACTATGTAGTATGGATATAGCTATTGATTTATTCATGTAATAAATAGCAAAGTTCAACCTAGAATGAATTTGTGCCCAAAAATCAATTATTAAGCACTAGCATCCTATGTTTTCCCCAAAGAATGATAGACTTCTTGAATGCCGTATTTAGAATGTGAAAATTTATTAACTCACTTTTACAAAGTTTTTGTAAGTTTTCTAATAATTATTGTTTCATATGTTTATTCAAATAAACCTAAATCATATACAGGTTTGACCCGATCATGCTTCATTTCCTGCATTGAAAGAATTCATTGGTTGTCATCAACAATGTTTTAGTGGTAGCTCTTAAGCATTTAATAATTACTATGTAGTATGGATATATTAAGTAAAATGTAATGCCTAAGCTATTGATTTATTCATGTAATAAATAGCAAAGTTCAACCTAGAATGAATTTGTGCCTAAAAATCAATTATTAAGCACTAGCATCCTATGTTTTCCCCAAAGAATGATAGACTTGAATGCCGTATCTAGAATGTGAAAATTTATTAACTCACTTTTACAAAGTTTTTGTAAGTTTTCTTTTAATTATTGTTTCATATGTTTATTCAAATAAACCTAAATCATATTTCTCTTGTGTACTCGGACTTGCCAATTTTAACTTGTAAAGGAATTCCATCCCTAGCAGTTGACTTGAGTTTATTGAACTGATAGAGGCAAACGTTAGAAGTATTAAAAAAAGAGACTATACTTGAACAATCAAGTTATACTATTTATTGAACTGAAGAGGGAAATGCTAGATATAATAATAAGAACAACAACAACAAGAAGACAGTGTTTATTCTGGGCTTGTAAGATCTTTTTCACTTAATGACTATATTTGATGTGTCTTTTATATGCTTGATTGTAGCGTGAAGACTGGAGACAACGCCCTCTCTCAGCAGAAATGGTACTTTATGCACGGACAGATGCACACTATCTATTGTATATTGCAAAGTGTCTGCTCCTTGAACTCAAACAGCTAGACAATGGTATTCCTTCTCGACTGATATTGTGATGAAAGAGAGCAAAAATAGAAACTAAACCTTTCTCTAATAAATATTAAGCATTTTCTTAAGTAGAGTGAAACTTTGAATATCTACCGTGTCAAGCATTCTTCTCCTCCTTTATATCTTCCCCATGCCCCGAATGTGCAACATCTGCAACCCATAATTACTGTTTATTCCTAAGCACTTTGTTGTTTTGACAGGATAACTTTGATGAACTAACTGAAGCAATGAGCTTTTATAACAACTCATTAGGATTCTTCTTTGTTAATATGTTGGATCAAAATTCTGAATTTATTATTCTGTCAGAAAACTCTTGTTCCGATGACAAATTCCATTTTGTTCTCGAGGCTAGTCGACGTTCAAACATGATTTGCTTACAACTTTTCACAAAGGAGATTGAAGCTTCGCCTGGAGAATCTGCTGCATTATCGTTATTTTCACGTCATCAGAGCAATCAAGGTTTTCCTTCAGTTTCCAATGAAACCCAGGTTTTCTTCTTTAGTATGGATCTGAAGTAGTTTGAGTTGTCTAGCTGGATATATTGTTCTAATGCAAGGCTCTTATTACAGTTTCTGTATACCGTGAGGCAGCTGTGCACATGGAGAGATTTGATGGTCAGTTATGTATAAAGGCTCCTTAAGTTTAGCTACCATTAAAGAACAGTTTTGTTACTAAAACTATGTCTTTTTCCACGTCTTTGAGTTTAAGATCACTTTAACATGTTAGTTTGCAAAATATGAGATGGAACTGGAATTTACTCTCCATGTTCATATTCAATAAATAGATCTTAACATGCGTATTGAAACTATCGTAACATATTTGCTGGTGGTTTACACAAAAAAATAAACATTTGGGAAATAAAACCTTGGTGTAATACTGGTCTGAAATAAATAAAAGGAAAAAAGGTAATCAAGTATATTGAAGATTGCTTTGATATCTTGAAATTTATTCCAATTGAAATTATTTGACATTCGCTCAGTAACTAATTGGTGATAATCCCTCAAGTTGATAGTAATAGTAATATTTTATTGTTGAAATATCTTGTCATTATTAGAACTATTCCTCTTCTTTCCGTTTTATTTTATTTCTTTATATCACTTCTATATTTAAGGAGTTGAGTAATTGTACTTTTTCCTATAAAAGGAGCCCCTCTTTGTCAGAATAATACACAACAATTATCAATAATATTTCTCTATATTTATCTTAAATTTTGTTCGAGTTCTGACATAATTTATCTTCGAAATAATGTACAAAACTAAGTCAAACTGTATCTACTCTCTATTTTGATAATGAACTAAATTCATAAATTAAGATTCTGTTTCTTGGCTTAGAAATTTTGTGTGGTGTTGATCATATTCTATTCGATGTCAGAAAATTATATTTTTAGTTTCATGAGCTGATTATTCTGTGGCATGGTCAACCTTTCAGGCTCGTATTCATGATGAGAGCTTAAAATATGTACTGCCAGACCAGGCAATTGTTGCTTTGGCAAGTCGGCCTCTTGCAAGTCACTCTGAAATATTCAACACCATAGTTCAGATTGATATGAATGCAGAAATAGGTCCGAGCTCTCGCATCCCTTCCCCATCTGCTGTCGTGGACAGTCACCTGAGTGATATCCATCATCTACTTGCAAATGAATTGGTTAACCATGGTGATATTTATTCAGTGATTCTTCAGAAGTGTCTAGGTCAAAATGGAAGTTGTAAACTTAACATATTTAATTATGCTTTGTTGGTTAACATTAATCCGAGACCTGCTTTATCTTATAAACACTCAAGCCTAAAAAATCCTAAACAACATTCTCGTAAGGCTTCTCGAAATTTGTTCGTTAAAAAATTCTCATGCAAATCTCCTGTTTATCACAATTGCCGGATATTTGCTAATGACGGGAGGCTGCTTTGTTATTGTGATCGAAAGAAGCTTGAATGGTTTGTTCACTTTCACTTGCTTTTGTTCCATTTATAAAATAACCAAAAGGTGCTGCTTCTACATGATAAATGTTCAAATCTCCAGGTACATCAGTCGGGATCTTGCAAAACTTATTGAAGAGGAACCCCCGGCTATAATGCTTCTTTTTGAACCCAAAGGTCGCCCAGAGGATGAAGGCAATGATTTTTATATCCAGAGTAAGAAAAATATATGTGTTGGATGTGGTGAAGGAAGTCACTACTTACGATATCGAATCATCCCATCATGTTACAGAATACATTTCCCTGAGCATTTGAAAAGCCACCGCTCTCATGATATTGTCCTACTTTGTGTGGATTGCCATGAAGTTGCCCATGTTGCTGCAGAGAAGTACAAGAGAAAATTAGCTTCTGAATTTGGGATTCCTCTCTATGTTCGTAGGGTAATCCACCCGGGGCAAGAGACTGAAAATCCAAATGATGAGGGAGGTGTATCTCCGTTACAATTACGAACAGCTGCTATGGCTCTTCTACGTCACGGGCCAAGAATGCCTCTTGATCGCCGTGAAGAACTGACTGAGGTTAGATCTTATATCTGTCTGTTATTGGTTGCTATGACACAGCTATTGTAGAGCTCCAGGTGATAATAGTGAATAGTCAACTTCATAATTTGAATAGATATTGTGGTTATATAGCTAAGTGGAATATTTGTTGACTATAACCTTTTGAAGATCGATTGGATGCATTAATTAAATTTTAAATATTAAAATATGGATTCTAAATTGCACTTCTATAGTGATAGTTGTTGTTCATTATTGTTATTGAAAAAAATCTTCACCAACTGCAGGATCTTCTATTTATTACGTTAATTTTTTTTTTATATAGACTGTGAAGAGATATTATGGAGGAAGGGAGATATCTGAGGAAGATCTAGAAAGAGCTTTGCAAGTTGGCATGAGTCCTCATGAGAGAAGAAAATTTGAGAAGAAGAGAGGGATATCATTTAAACATTCCACGGAAAATGCTGCTGCAATGCCACAAAGGGAGAATCATGTTGATTCTGCACCTAGTAGAATGAGTAATGGGGACCCTTTGAATTTTGATACTCTTGATGGTTCCTATGCAAATGCAGAAACAACTGGAGATAATGGAGAAAATGGTTTTGGAAAACCGTCTTTGGCTTCTGATCTTGCAGTTGATGGAGCTACTTCAAATGGAAATACCATCCTAGTTACAACTACAGATTATGATGAAGATTCAACACAAGCAAAACATAATTCGAAACTATCACTCTTGGGACATGGTCCACATGGGAAACAAGTTGTAGATCATTTACTGAAGGAGTATGGGGAAGATGGCATTCGAGAGTTCTGTCAAAGATGGAGACAAGTATTTGTGGATGCTTTAAAACCCCGTTTTCTTCCTGCTGGATGGGATGTAAAACATAGGTATGCTATAAAATAATTTTCAACTTACTTACAGCTAATTTTCTAGTTTCTAGTACAAATGGCCATCCTCGCATCATTAACTTTGCCTAATTATGTCAAAAAAATTTACTTTGCTTAATAAGCAACTATTTCATATCATTTATTTATCTTTTTTATAAGGCATATTTCTGTAGGTAACAAGTATATGAATATGCAATATACATTTTTTAACAATTAAAAGACTGGAACGATAAAATCACATTCAAATCATTATTATTGCAGAAGATTATACTAACATTAGGTTCATACATCAGATTGCAAATATAGTTCATATAAATAATATCCGGTAGTTATTCACTGGCCAGTCTCTAAAGTAATTGATAGATATTACTTGACATTGTAGTTGAAATTGGTAAATATATTTCTAAGTTAACCTTTCAGAAAAAAGAAAAAATAATTATAAATTGCATAGCAACTGAATTATTATTCCTTTCTTCAAGGATTTGATTTTGGACGGTATTTTGCCAGTGGAAGAAGGGACTTTGGTGACTTCAGTGTATACAATCGTGACAAAAAAGCAGCTTCTACAGAATGAATGATTAACGCGCTTATTTTGGTACATGGATGCTATCAAAATTTCAGTGTGATACTCCACCTCCTCTCGTTATTTACATGTACTTTTGGAAAACAAATTACTATGACATTCCATCTACCCCTGTTTTGTTGTTTTTTTGACAATTCCATCCACAATTTTGTTTGTTTTACTATCCTTGATTATTTTTTAGTATCCGGTTTTTTAGTAGCTTCTAACAACATTTTTGCTCAGAACTTTGTTTTCTGTTTGGGTATTAAACTTGCTTAAGATGCATCACTTGCTTGGGTCATTTTGAAGATGGATTCTAAAGTGGTGGTTGATATGGTGAACTCTAGAAGGACCAATATTCGTTTCCTTCAACCTTTTCTTGATGAGATTATTTCCCTTCTCTAGCTGTGAGATTGGAGGTTCGCCATCGTCCACATTTATTGTAAAGCCAACAAATATGCGATTTGCTTGTTAATAAGGAAGGAACACTTTACCCCCCTTGATTGGAGTCATTGTAGGTTCTGTTTTTTCTTTGTTTGATTTATTGTTACCCCATGATGTTAGATGTGTTTATACCTCTTTGGATTTTGTTTTCTCTTTGCTTGATGTGTTGTTACTTCATGATGTTAGAGGTGTTTGTACCTATTTGAATTTTGTTTTTCTTTTGCTTGATTTGTTGTTACTTCTTGATGCCAGAGGTGTTTGTACCTCTGTTTCGTTACTAAAAAAGAAAACAAACATTTTTGCCCTTAAATATTCAAGCATAAAAATGCAGGCATTCTTGTGAAATTATTATTATTTTAGTAAAAAAATGACGATATTCATTCATTTAAATCGATAAAATACATCGATACAATACAAATTCAAAATCGTAAAAATTAAAAATGATGAATCTGCAAACGAACTCACATCATTCAAGTTAATAGTACAAAACAACAATTTAGTACAAAATAGCAATATGTTAACAAATATAACAAAATTTAAGTGTTTGAAATATCTATGTTTTCGGACCTGTAACGTTGATCTCATCAAAGTCATATTGAATTCTGTAATGTATCATAATTACTATGTCAATTTGAACCAAATAAACATCACACTAAGATCGAAACATTAAAAAACACTGCACTAAGACGGAAAAAGTAAAAATCGCTACACTTAGATGACAAAATCACAAAAATACGAATGAAAAAATTAAATATGTGAGGAAGCTACTTATTTAGAGAAAATGATAGAAAAAACAAAATATGTGAGGAAGCTACTTATTTAGAGAAAATGATAGAAAAAAAAATTATATGGAGAAGTGATTTCAGACTAAAAGATTATCTTAAATCACCATTCTCTATTGGTCGAAGAAGAAAACCAAGGATTCTATTGGTCGAAGAAGAAACCCAAGGATTTTGTGAAATTACAAAAGTGACAATGTCTCGCATCATACCAATAGCTTTGAAATTCCTTATGTTCTACCTACTTATGATGCCTTCTTGTTGGAACATAGAGTATGTTAATGTGTGAATTTAAAAATTTATTGAGGTTCCACAATGGAAAACTCTCATATATTGAGTAGTTTTCAACTCTATAAATACTTAAGTCCCACATTGGATAGTTAACATATGTGGATTTGCTTCCATCACTATATTAAGAGTGTCAAACTCTTACGAAAAACACACTAAAGTTGGATGCATTTCCTAACTTTCTCTTTCTCCTGCTCGATGCATTTTCGAGCCTTTTCTTTATGTCCCTTCGATATTTTAGAGCGGTATTGTACTGTAGTCCCTTCGATATTTTAGAGCGGTTTTGTACCGTAGTCCCTTCGAGATTTTTAGTTTTTATGCCATATTGAGAGGTTTTTAGTTTTTATGTCATTTGAGAGTGACTTTAACCGCCATATTGAGAGTGTAATTCTAGAACTGCGGTACAGTTTGTGTGAGCTGTTTTTTTCAGGGGAATTCGTGGTTGGTGTGTGAGCTATCTTATACTGGAGATTTCATGGTTAGCAGTCTGCCTTGCACAATTTAGGCAGTGCTGCAAAACGTCTTAAAGAGAGCAATCTAGTCTGCGACTCAATCTAGTAATATCTTCGGTGACATAAATTTATTTTGAAACAGTTTTTGGAAACTCAAAAACAACAACTTTAAGACGTTTCGTAGTGATAGAGGAACCAAGTATGATTCTAGTTCATTCAATGTGTTTTATAAATTGCATGAAATTATACATGAAACAACTGCACCATATTTGTCTGAAATGAATGGTAAAGTCGGAAGCAAAAATAGAACTTTTACTGAACTAGTTGTTGCTAGTATGCTTAACTCTGGTGTTGTATCTCATTGGTGGGGGAAAATTATATTGATTGTTTGCTATGTTTTAAATAGAGTTCCTAAATCTAAAAACAAAACATCTCCTTGTGAGATTTTGAAGAAAAGACAATTGAACTTGTCTTATTTTTCGAACTTGAGGTTGTCTAGCTTATGACATAATCCCTGATCCCAAGCGAGTTAAACGCGTCAGTAGAGCCTATGAATGTGTATTCATTGGGTATGCAGTAAACATCAAAGCATATAGGTTTTATGACCTAAATGCGAAAGTGATCATAGAGTCAAATGATGTCGACTTCTATGAAAATAGATTCCGTTTCAAATCGAGATATAGATTCTCTAGAGTCTAACAGGACCTGACATTTTGTAGACTCGCCTCCTGGTTCTAAACCAATAGGTTGTAAATGAATTTTGAAAAAGAAACTAAAACCCGATGGAACTGTTGATAAATACAAGACTCGCCTTGTAGCCAAAAGTTTTAGACAGAGAAAATATAGATTTTTTCGACACTTTTTCACCAGTCACTAGAATAACATCCATTATGGTAATCATTTCACTAGCAGTTATTCATAACTTGGTGATACACCAAATGAATGTCAAAACAACTTTTTTAAATGGTGACTTGGAAGAAGAAATCTATATGGAACAACCTGAAGGTTTTGTGATTCATGGACAAGAAAATAAGGTCTATAAGTTAGATAAATCTTTGTATGGTCTTAAACAAACTCCTTAGCAATGGCATGAAAAGTTTGATTACTTGAGTATATCGAATGAGTTTAAAGTGAATAAAAGTGACAAATGTACTTATTGTAAATCTGAAAATGGCATTTGCACTATCATGTCTCTATGTAGACCTACTCATATTTGGTTCAAACATTCATGTTGTAAATATTATGAAATCATTGTTGTGTAACAACTTTGATATGAAAGACCTCGGAGATGCGAGTGTAATCCTTGGAATCAAGATTACTAGGTCAGAAAAGAGAATTTCTTTGGATCAGTCTCACTATGTTGAAAAGATCACAAAGAAATATAAATAATTTGATTGTAAACCTACTTGCACACCATATGATCCAAGTTTGAAACTTTTCAAGAACACTAGTGAAGGTGTTAGACAAATTGAATATGCGAGCATCATTGGCAGCCTCAAGTATGCCATTGATGTACTAGACCCGACATTGTCTATGTCGTGGGACTATTGTGCAGGTTTACCGGTAGACCTAGTATGGAGCATTGACACGCTATCGAAAAAGTCATGAGATACCTGAAAATGACCGTGAGTCTCAAATTACATTATCAAATATTGTGTGTCCTTAAAGGATACAGTGATGTTGATTGGAACACCTTATCAGATGACTCAAAAGCAACCATTGACTATATTTTTAGTATAGCCGGTGGTGATGTATCTTGGAAATCAAAGAACAGACAATATTGGCTCAGTTTGCTATGGAGTCTGAAATGATAGCATTAGCTACTGCTAGTGAAGAAGCGAGTTGGTTGAGATGCTTGCTAGCTGAGATCCCTTAATGGAAAAACCTATGTCAGTTGTGTTGATCCACTGTGATAGTACCGCAGCTATTGCAAAGATTGAGAATCGTTATTACAATGGTAAGAGACGACAAATATGTCGTAAGCACAATCCTGTTAGAGAATTACTTTCTAAAGGAACTGTTATAGTGGATCATGTACGCACTGATGAGAATTTAGCAGATCCTTTGATGAAAGGGTTAGTTAGAGAGAAAGTCCTAAATACATCCAAAAGGATAGGACTAATGCCTATAGAGTTACCCATGATGGTAATCGACCTAAAAGATTGGAGATCCCAAGAATTAGGTTTAATGGGTAATAACAAGTCGTGAAGTGATATGAGATGAACAATCTTTTATAAATCAGAGAAGCATGATTCTTGAAGCGATGATAGGATGAGAAAATAGAAACTCTTAATAAGATCTATACTCCATGTGGAGTGGATTACCTAGCTACAAGAGTACTCTTCATAGACTCACATATGTGAATGTGGAAGTGGGGCCGCTTCCTATGGAATTTTGAGGCAGAATTCCTAGAGCGTTCACTATACTGGGATAAACGTGCAGGACCATTAATGCACGGGCTTTTGAGAATACACCCTATGAAAAGGTTGTGTGTGGGTTTGATGTCAGAGATAGAGTTCAAGACTACGAGTCACTCTTATTGAATATGAATCTTACTTATTATGCAAAGGTTCAAGTCATAAAACACATTTGTTTATGCACAATCTTATAGAAGCGTTTGATGCTACTTCAGAATTTTTTTTTTTTTTATTCAAGTGGGGGATTGTTGGAACATAAAGTATGTTAGTGTGTGAATTTAAAAATTTGTTGAATTCCCACATTGGAAAACTCTCATATATTGAGTAGCTTTGAACTCTATAAATACTTAAGTCTCACATTGGATAGTTAACATATGTGGGTTTGCTTTCATCACTATATAAAGAATGTCAAGTTCTTGTGAAAAATACATCAAAGTTAGATGCATTTCTCAACTTTCTCTTTTCTCCCTCTTCTGTTCGATGCATTTTCGAGTCACTTCTCCCTTTTCTTTATGTCCCTTTGATATTTTAGAGTGGTTTTGTACCGTAGTCCCTTTGATATTTTAGAGCGGTTTTGTACCGTAGTCCCTTCGATTTTTAGAGCGGTTTTATGTCGTAGTCCCGTTGATTTTTTGAGTGGTTCTAATACTACTATCCTTTTAAAGTGGTTTTTATGTTGTAGTCTCGTCGATTTTTTAGTGGTCCAAATACCAATATCCTTTTAAAGAGGTTTTGTTGTCGTAGTCTTGTCGATTTTTTAGTGGTCCAAATACCACTATCCTTTTAGAGCGGTTTTTACGTCGGCTTTAACTGTCATATTGAGGGTGTAATTCTAGAATGATTTTCTACAGTACAGTAGAACTCTGATACAGTTTGTCTGGGCTGTTTTATCCTGGGGACGTCATGGTTGATAGTTTGCCTTGCACAATTTGAGCAGTGCCGCGAAACGTTTTAAAGAGAGAGACGTTTTAAACAGAAAGACCTAGTCCGCGACTCAACCCAGTAACATTTTCGGCGGCATAAATTTATTTTCAAACAATTTTTCGAAACTCAAAAACAACACTTTTCAAGCCCTCTCATATGTGACAATGATACAAAGTGTTTTTGTTTTGCTTATGGGTGGTGAGGTTAATTCGAAGGAAGATGCCTCCAAAATTCAAAGTTTTTTCGAATTCCAAAATCTATTAGTATAAAATTCTAATTTGGTAGTGAAAAATAAAATCTGGTAGGATTTTTTGTACACTATGAGTAAATATTAGAAGGTGGGTGGACCATCATTTAATCCAAATGCAATGTTTAAAATATTATTTACTTTTACGGTATTCATAAAAATTATAGTAGACATTGTATTTAGCTTTCAAATTAGATGAATGATCCTTGCTTAAAATACAGGTGTGACCTCTACATTTGAGCACAAGAAATATTTTTGGTTTTAGCCCTTTAATTCTCAGGAAAATAGAACCTTAGTTCAGAATTCGATTGAGAGGTAAGTAAAAGTCTGATCAAGAATCGTTTCAATCAGAATTTAAACTCAAATTCTCCTGAACAATACATCCTAAAATTCATTAACCATTTGAGCTCAATCATTTGGTTAGAGCACGAGAAAAATTATTCCAAAGAGTGAGATGTGCCCCCTAGAACCAAGTAAATTGATTATCAAAATTTTAGCTTAAATGATATTTACAGCTCAATATTATCACTAGAAACAGTTAATTTGAGGAACAGATACATTACATAAAATTTGTTGTAAATTACTCAAAGTTGATTTTTTTTTTTTATCAAAACTAGTTTTAAATATTTTTAATGGTTTTCAAATGGTATAAATAACATCTTATCAAGACTTGATATTTCTTTAGCATTTCCAACATATGTGGAATTAACTAAAAAATAAATTAAGTTTTTATTGAATTTATAGAAATCTGTCATGAAACTTTTAGAATTTTTTTTTAATAAAAACCGGGTCATAGAGTTCAATTAGTGACCCTCCTATCCGATTAGTAAATGACTTCCGATGTTTAATTAATAGAATTAGTGTCTTATGTGCATGATAATATGATTTCCCTGATACCATGGCGCTAAAATAAGATTTCAAGTTTGAGCAGGAACAGTGTTCATTTAATAAGGTGAACTCTTAACTTTTTTGCAACTGTATCTTTTCCTCTATCTGTAATTCTGTAACAGGGTTTGTCCAAAATCCAGACTGTAACTACAAAATTCCCGTGCATGTTTGCAACTTAACAATCAAACTGCTTCAAAAGTGCACATTGTAAAAGGCATGGAAGCATAGACGATAGTCCCCTCTAAGAAACAAAGGCATCTTTTGATAGAACTCTACATCAACACCATTACAAATTACAATGTAAGAATAAAAATTGTACCTAAACAAGTCAGTTTAAAGTACAACCATAAAAAAGCTGGTTACAATGACAATAGCTGTGAGTTGTGGTCAATGCCGTTGAATATGTAGGTCCCGGACATTGGTACAAATTGCCTTGTTATGAGCTGCGAGGAAGAAAAGTAATGTGATTCCCTAACTCAAGATTTTACTATTAATAAACAAAAATGAAAACTCGTTCTTAATACAGTTCATTGGAATCAATTTTGCTATGTATTACTGTTAAGTGTTAGCTGAAACTGCACAACTCATTGATATATAGAACAAAAGCCTCAATTCAAATGGATAGACCACTGCATGAATTTTAAGTTTAAAAAAAAAAATAGTAGAAGTTCCTCAATGGATTTTATCAATTATTTTGTGCCAATGTGACACGTCCCGTGTCTTTAAATTTTTTTTTTATAATAATAATAATATAATAAATAAAAATAACTAAAACACCCCACTCACTCTCTCACCCTCTTTCCACATCACTCCCTCATTTCTCTTTCTCTCTCACGGTCACTTTCCCTTTCTTCCCTTTCTCTCTCGGTCACCCTTACTCTCACCCCCATTCTCCATTTTTTTCTTTTTCTTTCCTTTTCTTCTTCCTCTTCTTCTCCTCCTTCTTCTTCTTCTCACTTAAAAATCAAGTTAGTCTCCTTAAATCTTAAACCCATATGAAGGGTATACAAGTTCTTGGGTAAGATTTTTGGGTTTGGGTTTGAGCTCTAAGGAAGGAGAAGGATACCCATTTATTGAGAGTTGTTAGTGAGACTCTTTGAGGTAAATCACAACTCTTATGTTAATAAATCTCTAGGAAATATAGTTTTGCTTCAAAATCTTATTTTTGTGCTTAGAGTAGATTTAATGAATTTTTATGGTTTCCTAGAGTTAGCTAAACTTTAGAATAATTTTCCTAAAGTCTTAAGAATATTTTTGATACTCAAATTTGTCAGCTGAGGTCCTGCCGGCTACTCTGGGAGTTGTTGGAGAACAAACGTAGCCGATTCTCCGTAGTTGTGAGTTGACGACGGTTATCGTCATTTATTTTTATGCTATAATTATTATTTTACTCGTTTTATATGTTAAAATATTTATTTAAAAATTTGGGAAACACAACCTTTGAAATTGTATCTCGACTTCGTCATTTATTTATTTTAATGCTCTTTATTATATAATATGTTATTAACTCGATATACGTATGCGTTAAAAGTATTTAAATTGTGAATTGTTATGCGATTGAATATATTTTCCATGAATTAAGATGAATTGAAAGATGATATTTAAGCGTGTTTTTTGAAGTCGTTGTTATAATTATGAAAACGTTAACGGCGGTAGGTGCACCTAGTTACCTCGTTTTGATTAGGGAGAGTTACCCGTTAGATGGAGCCGCCCCTATGTGAAATGTTATCCGTAGGAGGAGAGGGCTATCAACGAGATGTAAACTCCCTAATTGATGCGTGATGATGCGTTGCGAGATTGAAAGGGCTATCAATGAGATGAAGCCGCCTCTTGGTTCTCAAAAATTGGTATTTTTACTTGTTTGATTTTCTATGATGATTTTTAATGTTATTCATTTTGATTTCGCTTCACTATTAATTGAATTTTTTTAATATTTTTATCCGAACGGTTAAATTATAAATTTAGATGATTTTATTACGTGAATAACATAGTCGTCTCAAGGTTATAAACAATTATTCGTGCCTTTTTGTGTTTCCCTTCTAATTGATGGTGATTGTTGTCTCCTCACTAAGTCTTTGTGACTTACTCCTTCATGTTGTTTATTTTTTCAGATTCACAAGCAGCTGAGTAACAAACTGATAGTAGGCTCAAGTCTCGGTCGTATTTGTTTTGGTAGGCCTCTTTGATCGAGGACCATTTTTTTGTAAAGTCTGTTGAGTCATATGTATTTTGCAGCTATTGGAGTTTAGATAGTCCTTTGGGTAATGTACTGAATGTTTAGATTATGCTGTTTGAATTTGGCTGAATTTGAAGTTTAAACAGGGATTTTGTAAATTTGGAAATGTCGAAATTACAGAGGATATTCTGTCGAAATTTCGTGAAAAATTATTTATATATTTTTTTCGAAATGATTATTCATAACTATTTATTTGGTAAATTGTTAAGTTAGTTGACAAGCTTGCCAGGCTAGGGGTATAGCTTGTGCGCCGGTCACGGCGTTTAGTTTTTGGGTCGTGACAAAGTTGGTATCAGAGCTCGGTCGTAGGTCCTAATAGCTACAAACATAGGGTGATAATAGATTCTTGTCAGTAAATTGTGTACCCGGGCACAACTTACTTACAAGGGCTATTAGCACTCTATGAAAGTCTCATCTATTGTCTAAATCTGTGTTTAAACTCATCATCAATATCTTTCCACATCTTCTTGTCGTCTTGCTTAATTTTTGATCAATGTTCTTTGATTAGGTGAGAATGCCACCCAAGACTTGGAATCCTACAATAAGGGAAATTGCTGATGAGTCAATTGCCCAAGCCCAAGGGGCTCGCCAACGAGGTCGTGCTCGAAATAGGCGTAGAGCTAATGTTGGCGGACGTGGCTTGGATGCCAATGTTGAGGTACCTAGGAGGAGGCGCGGAAATCCAGCCATGGAAGAGTTTGCTGCTGGTCTGCAGGGATTACAACAGATTGTGCAACAACTTGTTGGGGCTGTCGTCGGACAACAACAGGAGGGTGATCAAAGATATGAAAATCCCAATGGTCAACAAGAGGTTAGACAAGTTGAGCGTCAGACGACTGCGGCAACGAGGGGTATTGAGGTTACTTTACCAAACTTCATGAAGCTTAAGCCCCCTACTTTTTCTGGGTCTAGTGCGACTGAGGACCCCCAACAATTCATTGATAGTCTAGAGCGGCTTTGGAGAGCATTGGGTTGTTCTGAGGTAAGAGCAGTGGAATTGACATCCTTTCAGCTAATAGGTGTGGCCCGAGATTGGTTTGATATAGTGTCACGTGGTAGACAAGTGGGGTCACCTCTATTAGCATGGAGAGAGTTCTCTCAGCTGTTCATGGCTCGTTTTCTTCCGGAGAGTGTTAGAGATGGATTAGCTCATGAGTTTGAGCGATTGGAGCAAACAGAGGGTATGACAGTTTTAGAGTACAGTGCTCGGTTTACACAGCTCTCTAGATATGCTCCTTACCCTATCACTGAGGAAATGCGTGTCAAGAGGTTCATCAGAGGATTGAGGGATTACTTATTTAGATCTGTGGTTGGGTCAAATTGTTCTACTTTTGCTGAGGTTTTGAGTTTAGCACTTCAAATTGAGCAACGACAGAAGGAAAAAGGAGGTAATAGACAAGATTCACGGAAGAAACAAAGGGTTGAAGGATCCTACAGTAACTATCCGAATCGCGGTGGTGGATCTAAGTTTGGTTATCAGGGGCAACAAAGACTCATGTCTCAAAGAGGTGGTCATAGCGGGCAGTCTTCTAGGATAGTGCAGAGTCGTAGATCAGATTCTGGAGCAGCATCACAGTCTACTTTCCCTCAGAGACATTCCGGCGTTTCAGCTACACGGTGTTCTGTTTGTGGTAGGTTTCACTTTGGAAATTGTTCTAGAGATGGTAAGGTGTGCTATCAATGTGGCCAAGTAGGTCACATCAGAAGGGATTGTCCTGTAGACACGACACGTCCATCCTCTAGTTATGCATCGGCCCCAACAGCTTTGGCATTTTCACAGGCTCATTCTGCATCTGTGCGACAAAGTGGAAATTCTTATGGCAGAGGTTCAAGAGCATCTCAGCAGGTAGGTAGAGGATTTGGTGGTAGAGGTCAGATATCAACAGGAAGAGGTCAGGCTCGAGTGTTTGCTTTGACTCGTCAGGATGCTCAGACATCCAATGCAGTAGTTACAGGTATACTTTCTATTTGTTCGAGAGATGCTCATGTTTTGTTTGACCCTGGAGCTACTCATTCTTTTGTATCCTCGTGGTTTGCTACTCGACTTGGTAAATGTTCATCTTCTTTAGAAGAGGCATTAGTTGTAGCTACACCTGTTGGAGGAAATTTGATTGCTAAGTCGGTGTATCGTTCTTGTGATATAACTATTGAGGGCAAGGTGTTGCCAGTAGATTTAGTAGTTATTTACTTGGTAGATTTTGATGTGATTTTGGGTATGGATTGGTTGGCTTTGCACTATGCAACTTTGGATTGTCATAACAAAGTGGTGAAATTTGAGATACCGGGGTAATCAGTATTCTCGTTTCAAGGAGAACGTTGTTGGGTACCACATAACCAAATCTCAGCATTGAGAGCTAGTAAGTTAATGAGAAGAGGTTGTCAAGCGTATTTAGCTTTGGTAAGGGATACACAAGTGGCTGAGGAGGAGTTGGGAAAAATTCCAAAAGCATGTGAATTTTCAGATGTTTTTCCTGAAGAACTTCCTGGGTTGCCACCTGATAGGGAGATTGAGTTCTCTATAGATTTGATTCCAAACACTCATCCTATATCCATACCTCCTTATCGTATGGCCCCAGCAGAACTTAAAGAGTTAAAGGAGCAACTTCAAGATCTTCTTGACAAGGGTTTTATTTGCCCAAGTTCTTCTCCTTGGGGAGCACCAGTCTTATTTGTAAAGAAGAAAGATGGATCCATGCGGTTATGTGTGGACTATAGGCAGTTGAATAAAGTAACCATAAAGAATAAATACCTTTTGCCACGCATTGATGAATTGTTTGACCAACTTCAAGGAGCTCAATGTTTTTCTAAGATTGATTTGCGGTCAGGGTATCACCAGTTGAAGATTAAGAAGGATGATATAGCGAAGACAGCTTTCCGCACGCGTTATGGACATTATGAATTCCTAGTTATGTCCTTTGGACTTACTAATGCCCCGGAAGCTTTTATGGATTTGATGAATCGCGTTTTTAAACCATTCTTGGATCAATTCGTGATTGTGTTTATTGATGATATCCTTGTTTATTCCAAGAGTAAAGAAGAACATGAGCGACATTTGAGGTTGGTTTTGCAAACTTTAAGAGATAAACAATTATATGCCAAATTCTCTAAATGTCAGTTTTTGCTGGATAGTGTGGCATTTTTAGGTCATGTTGTGTCTAAGAATGGAATAAGTGTTGATCCAAGTAAGGTGGAAGCAGTGTAGAATTGGCCCAGACCTACCACAGTAAAGGAGATTCGGAGTTTTCTTGGTTTAGCCGGTTATTATCGACGTTTTGTGAAGGATTTCTCAAAAATTGCATCTTCGTTGACTAGGTTGACCCAGAAGGGAGTTGAGTTCCAATGGAGTGATGCATGTGAGGAAAGCTTTCAAAAATTGAAGGAGTACTTGACGTCAGCACCTATTTTGGCATTACCCATAGGTGGTGAAAGCTATGCAGTTTATTGTGATGCTTCTAGAGTTGGTCTCGGTTGTGTACTTATGCAACAAGGTAAGGTTATTGCTTATGCATCTAGACAACTCAAGAGGCACGAGGTAAACTATCCTACACATGATTTGGAAATGGTTGCAGTAATTTTCGCTCTTAAGATTTGGAGGCACTATCTATATGGTGAAACTTGCGAGATTTATACCGATCATAAAAGTCTTAAGTATATTTTTCAACAGCGAGATTTAAATTTAAGACAAAGAAGATGGATGGAACTCTTGAAAGATTATGATTGCAAAATCTTATACCACCCAGGGAAAGCAAATGTTGTTGCAGATGCTTTGAGTAGGAAATCCATGGGCAGTCTCGCTCATATAGCAGAAGTAAAGAGGCCAATAGTTAGAGAATTTCAGGAAATTGTTGAAAGTGGAATTCAATTTGAACTTAGTCATTCGAGGTTATTTTTAGCCCATGTACAAATTCGTCCAACCATAGTTGATGATATCAAAGAAGCTCAAAGTCAAGACCCATACTTGGTGAATATGGTAAATAATGTTCAGAATGGTAAAATTTCAGACTTTTCAATTGATTCTGATGGTGTGTTGAGATTGAAGTCTCGATTGTGTGTTCCAAATGTTGGTGACTTGAGAAGGAAAATTTTAGAGGAGGCTCATCATTCTTCTTATACTATTCACCCAGGTTCTAATAAAATGTATCAAGACTTGAGAGAGTTGTATTGGTGGGAAGGGATGAAGAGAGATGTAGCAGAGTTTGTCTCTAAGTGCTTAGTGTGTCAACAAGTAAAGGCTGAGCACCAAAAGCCTGCGGGGTTACTGCAACCTGTTGAAATACCTGAATGGAAGTGGGAAGGCATCGCTATGGATTTCGTCACAGGATTACCACGAACCCAAAAGGGTTATGACTCGGTGTGGGTGATTATAGATCGGTTGACCAAATCTGCACATTTCTTGCCTGTGAAGACTACTTATACAGCATCTCAATATGCTAAACTTTATTTAGATGAAATTGTCTCTTTGCATGGTGTACCGGTGTCTATTATTTCTGACCGTGGGGCTCAATTTACTGCTCAATTTTGGAAGTCGTTTCAAACTTCATTAGGAACTCGTTTGAAGCTTAGCACGGCTTTTCATCCTCAGACAGATGGCCAGTCTGAAAGGACTATACAGATATTGGAAGATATGCTTCGTGCTTGTGTTCTCGATCTTGGAGGTAGTTGGGATCAACATTTGTCCTTGATGGAATTTGCATACAATAATAGTTATCAATCTAGTATTCAGATGGCTCCGTTTGAGGCTTTGTATGGAAGACGGTGTAGGTCTCCGATAGGATGGTTTGAAGTTGGAGAAGCCAAACTAGCCGGTCCAGAGTTAATTCAAGATGCCATTGAAAAAGTTAAATTGATTCGAGATCGCTTAGTGACAGCTCAAAGTAGACAAAAATCTTATTCTGATAAAAGGCGTCGTCCCTTAGAGTTTTCAGTGGGAGAACATGTATTCCTACGAGTTTCACCAATGAAAGGAGTTTTGCGGTTTGGAAAAAAGGGGAAACTAACTCCAAGGTTCATTGGACCATTTGAAATTTTAGAGAGAGTCGGACCAGTAGCGTATCGCTTGGCACTTCCACCGGATCTCTCGGGAGTTCATCCGGTCTTCCATATTTCGATGCTTCGGAATTATCTTCATGACCCTTCTCATGTGATTAATCATGAAGATGTGCAGTTAGATGAGAGTCTATCATACGTTGAACATCCGGTAGCTATATTAAATCGCCAAGTGAGACGTTTACGCTCAAAGGATATCGTTTCAATAAAAGTTCTTTGGCGTGGTCCATCTAGTGAAGAAAGTACGTGGGAACCCGAAGAAGTCATCCGTGCGAAGTACCCACACTTATTTGAAACTCAAGGTCAGTAGTATTTAATTAAAAAAAAAGTCAAATAAATTCGAGGACGAATTTCTATAAGGGGAGGAGATTTACACGTCCCGTGTCTTTAAATTTCTTTTTTTATAATAATAATAATATAATAAATAAAAATAACTAAAACACCCCACTCACTCTCTCACCCTCTTTCCACATCACTCCCTCATTTCTCTTTCTCTCTCACGGTCACTTTCCCTTTCTTCCCTTTCTCTCTCGGTCACCCTCACTCTCACCCCCATTCTCCATTTTTTTCTTTTTCTTTCCTTTTCTTCTTCCTCTTCTTCTCCTTCTTCTTCTTCTTCTCACTTAAAAATCAAGTTAGTCTCCTTAAATCTTAAACCCATATGAAGGGTATACAAGTTCTTGGGTAAGATTTTTGGGTTTGGGTTTGAGCTCTAAGGAAGGAGAAGGATACCCATTTATTGAGAGTTGTTAGTGAGACTCTTTGAGGTAAATCACAACTCTTATGTTAATAAATCTCTAGGAAATATAGTTTTGCTTCAAAATCTTATTTTTGTGCTTAGAGTAGATTTAATGAATTTTTATGGTTTCCTAGAGTTAGCTAAACTTTAGAATAATTTTCCTAAAGTCTTAAGAATATTTTTGATACTCAGATTTGTCAGCTGAGGTCCTGCCGGCTACTCTGGGAGTTGTTGGAGAACAAACGTAGCCGATTCTCCGTAGTTGTGAGTTGACGACGGTTATCGTCATTTATTTTTACGCTATAATTATTATTTTACTCGTTTTATATGTTAAAATATTTATTTAAAAATTTGAGAAACACAACCTTTGAAATTGTATCTCGACTTCGTCATTTAGTTATTTTAATGCTCTTTATTATATAATATGTTATTAATTCGATATACGTATGCGTTAAAAGTATTTAAATTGTGAATTGTTATGCGATTGAATATATTTTCCATGAATTAAGATGAATTGAAAGATGATATTTAAGCGTGTTTTTTGAAGTCGTTGTTATAATTATGAAAACGTAACGGCGGTAGGTGCACCTAGTTACCTCGTTTTGATTAGGGAGAGTTACCCGTTAGATGGAGCCGCCCCTATGTGAAATGTTATCCGTAGGAGGAGAGGGCTATCAACGAGATGTAAACTCCCTAATTGATGCGTGATGATGCGTTGCGAGATTGAGATGAGAGGGCTATCCGTTAGATGGAGCCACCCCTAAGGGAAAGGCCACCCTTAGGAGGAAAGGGCTATCAATGAGATGAAGCCGCCTCTTGGTTCTCAAAAATTGGTATTTTTACTTGTTTGATTTTCTATGATGATTTTTAATGTTATTCATTTTGATTTCGCTTCACTATTAATTGAATTTTTTTAATATTTTTATCTGAACGGTTAAATTATAAATTTAGATGATTTTATTACGTGAATAACATAGTCGTCTCAAGGTTATAAACAATTATTCGTGCCTTTTTGTGTTTCCCTTCTAATTGATGGTGATTGTTGTCTCCTCACTAAGTCTTTGTGACTTACTCCTTCATGTTGTTTATTTTTTCAGATTCACAGGCAGCTGAGTAACAAACTGATAGTAGGCTCAAGTCTCGGTCGTATTTGTTTTGGTAGGCCTCTTTGATCGAGGACCATTTTTTTGTAAAGTCTGTTGAGTCATATGTATTTTGCAGCTATTGGAGTTTAGATAGTCCTTTGGGTAATGTACTGAATGTTTAGATTATGCTGTTTGAATTTGGCTGAATTTGAAGTTTAAACAGGGATTTTGTAAATTTGGAAATGTCGAAATTACAGAGGATATTCTGTCGAAATTTCGTGAAAAATTATTTATATATTTTTTTCGAAATGATTATTCATAACTATTTATTTGGTAAATTGTTAAGTTAGTTGACAGGCTTGCCAGGCTAGGGGTATAGCTTGTGCGCCGGTCACGGCGTTTAGTTTTTGGGTCGTGACACAATGCTTCAATCACAGACAACATTAGGGTTATTCTCCATCATCTTTTGTTCACTGCATGTTAGCATGGAAATCTAATTATCAAACAAAAATTCCCTCAATCATACTATCATATACTTCTACTATAAACGCACATGTAGGATAACGTCCCACTTAAAGCCTTCTTACTTATACCGTCTCCCTCCTGCCAAACTCCATTTTCTCTTTAAAATGTTTCCATAGAATACTCATCTTCACATACATCGTGTGAAGCCATTTAGCCAGAATGAAACTTGTTCGCAAGTGTATAGATTCCATGAGTCTATATCAATACTGAATTGATTTGCTGCTGAATTATTTAACATACTTTTGCACCTCGGTTCCACGAAACGAATTTCTGTTAGTTATAATCTGCTATTGATTCTGGGCACATACATTGCACACATTTTTTATGCGGAGTTTCTAAAAAAATAATTACTAATTTCTAATATTGCAATATGTGATTACTCACAAATGCAACTGTTTGAGCTCAATTTCAAATCTCTTATGGAAGCAAGTATATGAAATGAATGAGTTGCTAATGATTTTTATAATAATGCATTGCGCCGGTATGGGATAGGGTTAAATCTGGTACGTATAGATTTTGATCTGGGCCTGCATGCTTAACACATGGCCCATGCTCATTAATTGGGTTCATGATATGGTTTATGTTTCTGTTAAGACTTATTATTATTTATTTATTTATTTATTTATTATTATTATTATTATTATTATTAGAAGACAGTTTTTATTTATAATAACTGCCATATGTAACTGCTTTGTGCTGTTAGAATAGGAATAAGTTAATTAGGAGAATAAGACATTTTGCTTATAAACAGAAGGGGTGATTGAGAGAACGGGTATCTTGGCATTTGTATTGGTTTGGGGGCCTAATAGGCATTGGGAGGGTTCTAGATCTCTCGGCATTTGTATTGGTTTGGGGGCCTAATAGGCATTCGAAGGGTTCTAGATCTCTCGAATATCCAGAGAACATAATTGTAATATTCATTTTACGGAAATATATCGGTTGGTTTCTATCAGTTTCACTCATAAAGCAACAAATTACAAGTTATACAAAACCTTTCCCACACTCTCCAGGCCAGACAAAAGACAGGGATACTTGCTAAAGCTGAGAAAACACAACAAAGGTCATAGTTTAGTTGACTATTTTTTGTGTTATTTGCTGTTAAATATCTGTTTATGTTTGCTGTTAAATATCTTTTTATGCTAAACTTTTCATTTATGCCCTGAATTTGCACAAGCTCAAAAGTGACTGAACCAAGCCAAAGGAGCCCATAGAACTTTCATATTAAAAACATAAGTTAATAGAAGCAAACCCAAGAGAATAATAACTAGCAATAAAACTATTCCAGATGAGATAGAATTGAAAACCTTGATCACTTCTTGCGATGCAATTCCTCCAACCAAAGCAGCAACAGCATGAAGCTCTGCAGCACCAAATCGACACATCTCATTGATAAGGTCTTCAGCCAAAGTAGCACCATTGCATCCCAAGTCATTAAGTAGGCCAATTGCTGTGCTCTTTAGTCGAGGTATATCCTCATCCATTGCACTGTAAAATATGAGCAATGTAAACAAAATGAACCTCAATAATAAGTCACATGAAAAATGCTTTTAACACACTTTTCAACGCACTACCTCCTATTAGTTGACATTGATGAGTCCCGTCAAATTTATGAGGAACCCGCATGATTTAGTTGGTCCCATATAAATTTTTAAGAATGATATGCTGAAAATTGTCTTATAAGACCACACATGATTTGTAATAATAATCACAAGGTGAATCAACTAGTGATTTCAAAGGTTCAAACCAAATCCTTTTGTGTAACTGTATCACTAACTCCTAGAAGTTACTATTTACATAATAAACACGTGTTAAATATGTTTCCTAATACTCCTTCCTCAAGTTGGAGCATATACATATGAATCAAGCTTGTTACAAATGTAGTCAACCAAAGAGCCTCTGAGGGACTTTGTGAACATGTCAGCCAACATCTCACTGGGTTTGACAAAAGCAGTTGTAATTTCTCCAAAAAAACACCCTCTCTGACAAGATCAGTTGTGAAGAACGGCTAGATTGTCACAATAAGTTGAGTCCCAATTTTAGCTGATGGAATAGCTACTCGAGCCATTTAGGCTTGCACGCAGCTGCTGCCGCAGCACAGTACTCATCTTCTGCATTGGATTTGACAGCTATATTATGTTTCTTGCTCCTCCACAAAATCATATTTCCTCAAATAAGAACACATTATGCAGAAGTGGATCTCCTAGTTCAGTGATCTTGCCCAGTCAGCATCAGAGTAACAAGTTATTTGGCATTGAGTTCATAATAATAATAATATAATAGTACTTGTCCTAGTGCATTTTTTATGTACCGAAGGATACATGTGACAACATCTTCCCAATGGCTATAACAAATTCAGAAAATTGGCTTACTGCGTTCACTGCAATGGTAATATCTTCCTAGGTCTTTCAATTGCTCCCCCTATCTGAAAGAAGCTTGACATAGATATTAAGATTATCAATGCGACGACAATCAAGCATATTGATCCGAATAAGAGTATCCAGAGCATACTTTTGTTGATTGATGGCATCGCCTGAAGAGGATAGGGTAACTTCAATCCCTAAAAAGTATGAGAGGCTCCAAGTATTTTGTTTGATATTGTCTGAGATACCCGTTGTTTCATCACCAGTAATGACAATGTCATCGATATACAACAAGATAAATGCAGTCCAAAAGGAGAATGGATAGAGAAAACAGGGGGATCAACTTCATATGTGGCCATGACAAACCAGGCACGGAGAGATTGCTTCTACTCCACCTCCTATGCTTACTTACAATGGCAAACACAAATTTCAGTGGTGCTTTCCACTGATCCACCATCCCTCATCTGCTCCAACCTCCCCTCCACCTACGCCACCTGCACCTGAACTTCCCATTCCATTTAAGGAAAGGTATCCAATCCTCCGCAACACACCTTGCCCAGATACCCACGAAGAATAATGATATGCTGAAATGCTGTCCTATAAGACAACATGTGATTTGCATTTATAATCACAAGTGGAATCAACTAGTGATTACATGAATCACTAGTAATGACCGTTGTTTCATCACCAGTAATGACAATGTCATCGATATACAACAAGATAAATGCAGTCCAAAAGGAGAATGGATAGAGAAAACAGGGGGATCAACTTCATATGTAGCCATGACAAACCAGGCACGGAGAGATTGCTTCTACTCCACCTCCTATGCTTACTTACAATGGCAAACACAAATTTCAGTGGTGCTTTCCACTGATCCACCATCCCTCATCTGCTCCAACCTCCCCTCCACCTACGCCACCTGCACCTGAACTTCCCATTCCATTTAAGGAAAGGTATCCAATCCTCCGCAACACACCTTGCCCAGATACCCACGAAGAATAATGATATGCCGAAATGCTGTCCTATAAGACAACATGTGATTTGCATTTATAATCACAAGCGGAATCAACTAGTGATTACATGAATCAAATCATTGATTTGTGTAACAGTGTCACTAATTTCTAGCAGTTACTATTTACATAATAAACACATGTTAAATATATTTTCCAACAAATTTCATCCAATGTGAGCGAATGTGTTGGAAAGTGTGTTAAATAAAATGTTGTTAGCACTCCTCCCAAATCCCATTATAATACGGGGAAAATTTTACCATCAACTGAGAGGCCTTACCTGTCAAACTGTCCAGGAAAACTGTTGTAATTAGCAGCAAACCGGTCAACAGCACGAAGCAAAACATAAATTCCCACAGCAATGCTGTCATGTATATAAAAAGGAAACCAGCTTTCAGTAAGATAAATACCTGTCTGTAGCTTATATCTTAACATAAAATAAGAACACTCCAGAAGGACAAAATCCATCCAGAAACATTAACTATATAACAAGCATAACCTGTAATCCTCGTCAGTTAGGTACTTCTGTAACTCAGGTACGTTTGGAGAATTAAACTCATCTTCAATCAGACGATATCTGCAAACCTACAAAATAAAGATTAGTATCTACCCAGTAGACTTGGCAAAAATCTCTACTACTGTCATAGCTAATTATAGACAAAGGTCTGGAGACAAATTTAGGGGTGCGGGGAATAGGCATTTCCAACCGTCTACTTGAAATATACTCAACTTACATGATACAAATCCATTAACCATAACGACAGCCTCACACACACCCTACAGACTGCAGTTGCATGTTGGTGTTTAACTTTCTACATTATCAATTAGATTCAATATCCATTTTTGTATGAAATGTTGGTGTTTAACAATAGAACCTTACAAATTTCAGTTATGTTTTAACCAGTTCAACAAAAATCTTAATTTTGAACAAACAAAATAAGATTACTGCAACATACAGATGGTATTAAATTAAATAAGCAGTCCTTTGGAGAATTCGTTAGAAGCATTGTGTTAATAATTTCATCAAAAAAGCCTTTTATAAAAAGCATATGTAGGTTTGAATGTAATAATCATTTCATCAAAAAGAAAAGCCTTGACAATGGCACATAAAAAACCAGACAAGAAAACTGGATGAGTTACTCCACTAGGAATATTGAGGTTGTACATTGTATTTATATAATCAAGGACCTTATGAAACGTTTAGATTTATTCAGAAGACAAAGAAAAGCAAATCATTTTTCAAAATAGGAGATGATTACACATTGATTATTGGCAATGTAAAATTTGACTCACAATTTCACATGCTTACTTTGAGTTTTCTTGCATTTTTACAGAAGCTTTTAATTGTTGCCCTTGGAATGCTATTTGGATCTCTACCAATTTTCTTCAAAGCACTTCTCGTCAGTCGTTCTATTGCAAGAAAGTCAGCTTCAGCCTTAGCCTGATAAATATGCTGCAAATTCACATATTGCCTGCAGGAGGGTAGATACACCTAGGGTAAATAAATTAATGATATTTATTTTCAAAAGTAAATCAACTTATTCTGAAAAGTATGTAAAGATTCGGTTACTAACTCAGTGGAGGAGGTCATATCTGGTATAGATCCTTCGAGAGGTGCCTCCCCACCACCTTCATTTTTAACAAAATCCTGTAAAATGATTCAAAATGTAGCAACAAATAATTTAAGTATAAGTAAACAACCCAGAACACTGATATGAATATAATTTTTCAGCCCAAAACTGAACAACTGGTTGAAAAAAGTCAAATTATGACAAACACTTAGTTACTTTCTATTGCTCCTCTAATCTTTCAAATAAGAAACATTTTTAAAAAAAATAAGAAAACAATAAATAGCAAATTACATAAGTCTTAGGTTTTTTAATTTAGTCTAATTTGTCCTTACAAAACCAGCATGTAAGATGAGCGATGTCTCAAAATATAAACATTTTTTCATGCCATATCTCATCCAATGCTCTCACACCCAGGTAAGAACATCTGGAGAGTGATTAGAATGATCAAAAGTGGGCAGTCCAACGGATTTTGGAAGGGCTCTAATACTATGTCGGATACTTTAGAATAATTTATTTGCATTTCACAATGGATCTGGACAAACACATCTATACAAGAAATAATCTCTCAAAAGAAGGGAAAATAGGAAATTATATCAACGATAATAAATAGAGAGAATAATCCTAATTATGACTATAATTATAATTAAACAATAAAACAAATTCTCAACACCAAAGTGTAACAAACTGTATTTGAAGCAAGGGCGAAGATGCAATGCGAGAAGCACCAACCTTCAGAGCTGCTACCAACACCCAAAAATCTGACGAACTAGAGTCTACTTCAGCAGAACTATCATTTAGTATCTGTTGCAACTCTGAACCTAAGAAAATAAACAGCATTTGAAATTAGAGAAAGCCTCATAATTATGATTGGAGTGGGGCTGTAAATGTTAACATTGCCTAAAAGTTGTAGATCAGAAGAACAAAATTTTTAATAAAAAAACAGTAAAAGGATTTATCATAAAGATCCCACCCTTAACCTTGCCAATAGCAAGCAAATTATGGTTTAGTCTATTGTAATAGACAAGCTAACAAAATTAGCAATTAGCAATGAAAAAGTTCACAGTAACTTAATTGCAAAGTTTAACGATAGACTTTCGGAACCTTTATATACTTGACAAGTTGACATTAACAAGATTCAACAGTGTTCTTTAATTTTATTCGTCTCCCATCAACCCTCTCCAAAGGTCCTATAAAATTTAAAACTACAAGTTTGCAAAAGTCAATTCATTCTTATGCTCCTTATCCAATAAAACAAAAGGATAGAGTGATTCCTAAAATGAAGATTGGCAGAAGCATTTGTTACAATTATATACTTACTAATTCCTCGGGAGGCAAATACTTTGAATGAGGATTCGATAGCTTCTTTATAATTATCTTCATCTTGTGCAACCATCCCAGCCTTGAGAAGCTCCTACATTGTTCACATTCAAAGCTAATTACATAACTAGAACGGCAGCAGATGAAACTGCTCAAACAACAAACCTTGAACTCCTTTTTTTCTTCTCTGGTCGATGGAAGCCTACCACCATGGCTTTTGGCCCACTCATCAGCCATCTTGACAAGAATGACAACATAAGGTATATGCTTATGAGCAACAGGGTCTTGCACGTTCAAGTCAATGTCCTCTGCAAACCTGTGGGGACACATGCAATTAGAACATAAAGTGGAACAGTGAAAGGACCATGTCTATGGTCTCTGCTTTTAAACAATTACATGGTTGACAAGTGAAATCGATGAAGCAGAACAGGATCATATATTATATAAAGGAAATAAACTACAAAAACAAAATAAAAACGAAACTAGTCTATACCTCTTGAGTTCAGGCCAAGGATTATGTAACCGAAGATCATCCAGAAAATGCTCAGGCTTTGACTCAATCACAGTATGTTCCTATTAAACCCAACAAAAAGTACTAATCACCCAAAGCATATGATTCAATATTCAATAATCTGTCAGTTCTTCATGAAATGTATTTTAGCTTTCTAGCCCATACTATTGCAATTCCATCCTTTATCTCCCTTCTCTTTTTAATATCATTTTTCAAATAACCACATTTATTTATTTTATTCTCTCTCTTTTAGGGTCAAATATCATATTAGAGTTATGTCGGTGATAAAAATTGATATTATGTTTCCTCAGGCATCATTGTATTACTTGAACTTGTAATATAAAAAATATACCAAAGTACCTTCAAACTAATTCGAACAAACCCGGTAAGGCCATAGGAGCGGGCAAAGATCAACATAACATTTGCCTTCCTGCAGATTTGGTCAAGCTTTACCATTGAACTTTCCCCCAGCTGAAATTTTATCAAAGAGTAAATTAAATGAGATCGCAGTTGAAAAGAATTGATAAAGTAATGTTCTCTTTATCATGCAAAATTTGACCAAGATATATTACCAATTGATTGGTTTACTTCATGTGAAAAGATAGATAAAACAATCGCCTTATAGAAGTTGAAAGAATTATAGTGCACACACCTGTGTGGCAACAACCAGGGTAAATTGAGAAAAGAATGATGGATTTGTGTCAATCAATGCATCTGGATACTCTTCTACAAATTTTGCTTTGACTGCATCATTCAGCTCCTGGAGAAATGAGCAAACACATTTTGCCTTTGACTGCCCAAGGCATGATTCATCAACTACAAAAAAGAGAGAGACAACGTGAGGACCAAAAGAGAGGCAAAACCAAACAAAACAAAACCAGAATGCAAGAAGAAGATAATGTACCCAAAAAATTGTTTCCAAGGTCACCGACTTCAACTTTAGATCCATCAACTACAGTGATGCTTCCAATACCACCAAGAACAAGATTCTTAAGTGTCTCAGAACCAGTAGGTCCACAGTTAAGCAAGCAAATATTAGATTTCTCAAGGGCTGCCTGTCCTTGGTCACCCCATATTCTGCATTTTCAGTAGTGAACAGTTTGCCATACAAATGAGATCAGAGATATCATAATTATTACCAAAAAAGAATAGCAAGGCAAGCATATATAGACAACAATTTAATTTTATATATCTGAATATATTAAACTTAACACACACACACAGTTTAACAGCAATCAAAGCATAGACGGCCAATAGCTATGTTACAACAATGTTTTAAATAGTGTTCGCGTCGCGTTCCTTGATAACACGGACAAATGCAACTAATGCGGTCAGTGTTGTCAAATAGCAGCTACAGCATTATAGCTAGTGGAAGTCGAACAAACTGTTATTGTTTTGCAACATGTGATTTAATACAAAGTGTTGTCAAATAGTGGTTATAAGTGCACTATAATGTAGCACAATTTGAACAAACTGTGATTTTATACAATCGGCAATTGACAACACTGGTCGCAGACTTTTATTTAAAACCCTGCTTACAACTACTATGAACAGAAAAATTTCACTATAAAAGCAACGATTATTACAATAACAACAACATTATATTTCACAAATAAAAGCAATTCCAGTTGAAAACACAGAAAATTCTCCTCCAGTTTACTAATAGTTACAGAGTAATAGTTCAACGAACTTCATCAAATCCCTAACACCGTACGATAAAATTCTACATGATAACAACAAACAACACTCACTGAACTTTGAATCAATCTCACGCAACAACAAAATTCGTCGTTGGAGCAGTAAACGGCGGTGAAAGGAACAAACACACACACAGTGAAGGAACGAATTGATAATCGAATATTGAATTACTTTGTAAAAAAGAAGAAAAAAAAATAATAAGTTAAATTTGTTGTTAGGTTTTTGAAGGGGGGAAACGGTTAGGGTAGAGAGAGTGAAGTGTTAGTACCTGAGTTGGCGATCGTATTTAACTTTGGGTTCTGCCATTGTTGAGTTAAGTAATGAATTTGTGTTTATTGTTGTTATTTGAGCTATAATTTGTTAGGTGTGTTTGGAAGTTGCTCGCTTGAGACTCACGCTGTCTGAGTTGTTTGGGTATCTCTCAGAAGAGGAAGATTTGAGAGCGAAGAAGAAGAAGAGTTTAATTCACCACTTCGCGTGTAAGAATCTATCAGATTCCCCCATTACTTTCCTCATTCAATCAGCCTCAAATAATTTATTTTTTTCATAAATTTCAGATAATTTTTTTTTTATAAATCTCAAATAATTTTTTTTGGTATATCTTTTCCTCGACATTTATTTTGATACTTGTATTATTTTGATTTACATTATAGATTTAATTTATTTTGTAAGTTATATACATACAAATACTATATTTTATTTTATTTATTCTTTTATTAAATATGAACAGATCTTTAAGTTTTAGTTTAATTAATAGATATCAATATGGTTAAGTTCAACTTATTATTTTGAATTCAAACTCAAAATTTATATTTTGTTTCAGGTTCTAATTTAAAATTTAAAAAAATAAAAGAGCAAGAGAATTATCAAGACTCTTCAATCTGATAGATGACATATAAAATAATTGCTTATGTAATTGGATTTTTACTATACCACTCCTATAGTGCTCTTTGGATGAAGAGGAGCATGACTATATGATGAAAACCTTTTCACTATGAGTATGTATTAATTTTAAGGGTGTTCCTTTCGTGATTAGAAAAATAATTTCAATATAAAAGTTATACATATAGATTTTGATGTTTATTATAAAATTAGAAAATTAATTTTAAGGAAAAAACATTTTAAGGAACAAATTAACTTTCCACTTACTCATGAATTTGTTCCTAAGAAAATTAGTGGAAAATAAAGGTTTCCATGAAGGTGGGAATAAATATTTGGTAACTACCTATATTCTCATTCTTACATAAGAATATGGTTAGCAATTAATGTTCACACACTTCAAATATGATCTTCAATAAATTAATAGTTGAAATAAAGAAAAACAACCAAATAAACTAAAAGATAGAACCCACACACACTTTGATCTTTTTCCTTCTGTTATTTTCTATTAGAGAAGACTAGAAATCCAAAAAAAATAAAATCTATTGCACCCTCCCCAATGAAAGGAGAAGGAAGATGGAAAGTTGCATTGCATTGCACTTTATAGCATGGTATTTGTAACTTCAAATTATTGTTGCATGCATAATTGACTAAAAGATAGTTTTTAAATTATGATATTTATCATCATGATCATCACAAAAAAAGTTTTCGAATGTCACATTGATAGGAGGCTTAATGTACTATTAAAGTTTACATATTAAATTTGTTGAGAGATGTCGCATTGATAGGAGGCTTAATGTATCTATTGAAGTTTACATATTAAGTTTGTTGAGAGGTAGATTGGGGAAGATGAAATAGGGTGATTTGAGTATGGGAACCCAAACTCCAATTAGGAATTTCAAATAAGAAAATAATCACATAAATAATTCTTTGATATGTCGCATGTAGAGCCGTCAATTAAGTGTTAAAGTCTAAAGTCCCTCTTAAAAATCTCTTTAATATTAAGTCTTCAATTGAGATAATTTTTTAAAGTTCTGGTTCATTATTTTATTATATTTTATGGATCTAATTTGAGGGACTCATAGACCCAATATTTTGTCTATTGAGATTTTTATCTTGAAAGATTTATGAAATTTATTTTTCTATAAAAAATCAAAAACTTTTTTTCTTGAAAATAATCGAAAAAAATTTAAATTTTGTTTTGGGAAAGAAATGGAAACTTTTTTCTCAAAAAATAATGAAGAAAAAATCAAAAGCTTTTTTTTCTTAAAAAATTTGTCGAAATTCTTTTTCTAGAAAAAATCAAAACAATTTTTATTGAAAAAAAATCAAAAACTTTTTTTATAGAAAAATTTATTTCTTGGAAAAAATATTGAAAATTTATTTTTACCCCATTTACCCTACAAAAATTTAGGGATTTTTAACTTTGGGTTTTTTTTTTGTCTTTTTAACTATAAAATATTTTTGTCCCTCCAACATGTTGGTTGTGGCTAATAATTAATGGAATTGTCAAATTGACACATATAATCACATGTAGCACTTGAAAAAGTTAATGGTCGATCAAACTCGCATTTAATAGAGATGAATAAAATCGTTAATTTGTATAACACTGTGAATATATATAGAGAGAATATATCAAATGAGAGTAGTTTTACGAGGGTGAGATAGTTAAATTTTAACCACATAACCATACATGGATGGTTAAGATTAAAAGAAAAAGGCATGTGACTTTTTAAGTGATCATATGTCATTTAAATAACTCTTAATCATGACCATCCAAGTATGATTGTGTGGTCAAAATTTAACTCTCTTACATTCTCATTATAAAACTCTCCACATTTGATATGCTCCTTCTATATATATATATATTGAAAGTATGGCAAATGATGAAAATTGGAACAAGGAAACCTATGTATAATTTAAAATACAAAACTTCAATATTTGATAAGAAAATTTATAAAAATAAGTCAATAATATTTAAGAAAATAACTTACAAATGAGAGCTTCAGAATTCTTTTGAGAATTTTTAGACAATGATTTTTTTTCTCTCAAAAAACAGATGTCTCATAACTACTCTGAGTTGCCTTTTCATAGACTAAGGATGCTTACAATACTACCCTTACTTTTGCCCCCAAAAAAAAATATATTACTAAGTTAAAAATACAAAAAACAAAAGTAAATAGTAACTCCTACTTTTCCCCAAACAAGGAAAAAACATATTACTAAGTTAAAAATACAAAAAAACAAAAAAAAAAGTGAATAATGGCTCGTTTCAGTGCACAGTAAGGTGAATAGTAACTAAATAGTAATTTGTCTCTAATAATTTCTTTTGGTATCAGATAAGATCGAATCTAATGTAATATTTTAATTCCAAGTTCCTGAGTAATATTGAACTATTTGTTCTTTAGAGATGTTAGGTAATACTTGCTTAAGAGTCCCTCCAAAACCTTTTTATGGTGAATCTGTTTTAACTATAAGAAATTTAGTCCTTGTTTAATTTTAGTTAACTATAAGAAATTTGTTTTAACTATAAGAAATTTAGTCCTTGTTCAATTTAGTCCTTGTTTAATTTTGAATTGTATCTTCATTCCTCGCTTGGTCAACAATGATCTTATTCAAAAATAATTCTGAACAAGAGGCTTTTTGATAATATGTTCTTTAGCTAATTCTTTATTTCTAAATCCAATATGAGTAGTTCTTCTAGATTGATTCTGTTCATATTGAGTTTGTAGATTTTTTAGATTGATTATGTTCGTATTTTGTTCAGATTGAGTTTGTAAATTCTTTAGATTGATTATGTTCGTATTTTGTTCAGATTGAGTTTGTAAATTCTTTAGATTGATTATGTTTGTATTTTGTTCAGATTGAGTTTGTAAATTCTTCATATTGATTATGTTTGTATTTTGTTCAGATTAAATTTGTAAATTCTTCATATTGATTATGCTCGTATTTTGTTCAAATTGAGTTTGTAAATTCTTCAGGTTGATACTGTTCATATTTTGCTGTAGATAAATCTTGACCAATTCTTGACCATATCGGATTTATTTCAATTGCACCATAGCGGATGTCACCATTGGAATTGAATGAGTTCAAGGACCAAATTTAAGATTTGTTGGAAAAATGATTTATTAGACCAAGTGTGTCACCATGAGGAGCTCAATTGTTGTTGGTTAAGAAGAAAGATGGATGCTCGCGCTTATGTGTAGATTATAGGCAACTCAATAAGGCAACTATTAAGAATCGATATACTTTGCCACACATCAATGATCCAATGGATCAGTTGAGAGGAGCAGTGGTGTTTTCAAAGATTGATTTAAAGTCAGACTACATCAGATCCGAGTAAGAGAAAGAGATATTCAGAAAACCGCTTTCAGAACCCGTTACAAACATTATAAGTATCTTGTCATGCCATTTGAGGTGACCAACGTACTAGCAAGTTTTATGGATTACATGAATAGGATCTTACACCCATATTTGGATGAGTTTGTTGTGGTGTTCATTGATGATATTTTAATATATTCAAGGAACACAAAAGAGCATGAACATCATTTGCGTCAAGTTCTAGAAGTTTTATGTGAGAAGTAGTTGTATAATAATTTGTCGAAGTGCGAGTTTTGGCTAGAAGAAGTGAACTTCTTAGGACATGTAATAACCAAGGAAGGGGTCGATATGGATCTGACAAAGATTGAGACATTACTTGCTTGGAAACAGCCTTAGACTGTCACAAATATATGAAGTTTTGTGGGATTGGCGGGATAGTACAGAAGGTGTATTGAAAGTTTTGCTAAGATTGTGGCTCCATTTACACAACTCTATAGAAAGGATCAACCGTTCTCATGAACAAAGAAGTCTGAAGAAAATTTTCAATTTGTGTAAAAAAAGCTGATAACCTCACCAGTTATAGTCCTACCACAACCAGAAAACTGTATGAAGTTTACTGTGATGCGTCTCACCAATGTTTGGTGTGTGTTCTCGTGCAACACAAGAAGGTTGTAGCTTATTCCTCACATCAATTGAAGACTCATGAAAGGAATTATCCTACTCATGATTTAGAGCTTGCTGCATTAGTTTTCGCATTAAAGCTTTGAAGACACTACTTATATAGATGCACGTTCACAATGTTCAATGGCCATAAGAGTTTGAAATAGTTGTTCGATCAGAAGGAATTGAACACACATCAAAGAAGATGGATGGAGACCCTCAAGGATTTTTATTTCTCAATGCAGTACCTCCCATGGAAGGCCAATGTGGTGGTTGGTGCGTTGAGTAGAATAAGTGTGTCAGTATCTTCAACAGTAATTGTCAGACAACAAGCATTGTGGGAAGCGTTTAGGGGCCTACACTTGGATGTGGAGTTTGTACCAGAAATTTTGAAATTTGGAATGGTTAAAATTTCGAGTGATCTACTTGAGGACATTGCAAAATTTCAAGACGATGCACTGATCCAAGAGAAAAGAAACCTGCTAGTGCAAGGAAAGACAACTGAGTTTAAAATTGGACCGAATAATATTTTGAGATGTAATGGAAGGATTTTTGTGCCAACGGTGGCAAATTTGAGAAAGACGATTTTAGAAGAAGCTCATAAAAGCAAATTGAGTATCCACCCTGGAGCAACAAAGATGTATCAGAACTTAAGGCAGAGTTATTTGTGACCAAGAATAAAGAGGCACATAGAAGAGTATGTATCAACATGTTTAACCTGCTAGAAAGCGAAAGTGGAACATTAGCGACATGCAAGAATGTTACAACCCTTGGATATACCTGAACGGAAGTGGAACAACATTTCCATGGACTTTGTCACTAGATTTCCTAAAACAAGGAGAAATAATGACTCTATTTGGGTGATAGTGGATTGGTTGACTAAATCCGCACACTTTTTACCTATGAAGACCACATATAATGTGGTCAAGCTAACACAGATCTACATTGTCGAGATTGTGAGATTATAGAGTACCCTCGAGTTTCGTTTCAAATCGTGATCTAAAGCATTTAGAACAAAACTATGATTGAGTTCAACGTACCATCCACAGATGGACAAACCAACTGAGAGGACAAATAAATCGTTGGAAGATTTGTTGAGGGAATGTGTATTAGATGATAGGGGAAGTTGGGATGATGTGTTGTCACTGATTTGGTTTACTTGCAACGATTACTTCCACACAAGTATTGGAATGGCATTGTTTGAGGCTTTGTATGGACGCGCAAGTGTCAAACACCTTTGCGCTAGTACTAGGACGGTAAAAGTATGATCGTAGGACCCGAGAAGGTACAACAAACTACACAGAAAGTTAAGAGGATAAAAGATAAGATGAAGATTTTGCAAGACCGTCAAAAAAGTAATGTGGATAAACATCGCAGACGCTTAGAATTCGAGCAAGGTGACCACATGTTTCTTAGAGTCACACATTTGACTGGATTTGGTAGAGCCATAAAATCAAGGAAGTTAACGTCGAAGTTTATTGGACCGTATCAAATTACTGCACGAGTTAGACCTGTGGCTTATCGAATAAAGTTACCTCCGATGTTGTCCAATATTCACGACGTATTTCATGTGTCGCAACTAAGGAAATACATTTCAGATCCGTGGAATTTGATTGAACAAGATACAATTTCGTTGAAGGATAACTTGTCATTTGAGGTGCCACCTGTAAGAATTGAAGACAAGAAGATCTCATTTGAGGTGCCACTAGAGATGCGACTTGGGAACTATAGACTAAGATGAGGGAGCAACACCCAAGTTTGTTTATCGACGCGTAGTTTAGAGGACAAAACTATTTTTAGGGGTAGTAATGTAAGACCCATAGCTTTCAAAAGCCTAATTTCAGTAATTTTGTTGTATTTTGTATTGAACGAGGTGCTAAGTCTGTCAGGTACATTTTTATTTTATAAAATTAAGTACTAAAATTATATTTTCTTGAGTGAAATATTTTTAATTGCCTTGTTTGTAAAAATAGTAGAAACCAGAAATGGAAAATTTTACATATTTTAAACACAACAGACAGTTTTATCATTCGTAAAATTTGAAAATGGCTTTGTTTCAACGAAACTTTTTGCCCTAGTTTTTGAGATTCTTAGGGTTAGTAATATGTTTGGGAAAATATTTTTTGAAGATCCAGTTAAAATTATTCATCGGATAATAATTTAATCAAATTACAGATAATTTATGATCGACAAATATTTTACGATGTCGAGCGTTATTGTTAAATTCATATGTCAATTGGATCGCGACGGGAGTAGATATTTTTACTAAAGTAGATCTAGAAGTGAGTGATGTGATGTGTCTAAGAGTGATTAGATAGTGTAATGACGAGTTTAGCAAAATATCTAGATATTTTTACCACATAGTAAGAAATGAGTGGTTAGGATTAGATCAAACAAATGAGTGGCTTAGATTTAATAATTTGGCTTGCCTTTAAAAGAGAAAAGACAAAAACTTCTTCTCATTTTTCGTCTCCCTTGGCAGAACTTATCTCCTTCTTCTCCCAAAACACAAAAGAAAATATCTTAAGTGTGGGAAGAATAATCACTTCGTCCCCTTAGATAGTAAAGAGTTTTCCTTGAAACTTTGAAGTAATGTGGAATTACTCTCTTGGAGTGTTGTTTGGAAACTTTGGTAAGTAGAAAAACAAATCTCTTTTTCTCATATTTTGTTAAGTTGAGTAGTTAATTATTTTCTTTCACAAATGTTGTAGATCTTCATCTTATGACACTAAATCTCAAGAAAAATTTAATTTTTATTTTTTTCATAAAAGGAAATACGTTTGAAAGTTGTTTTTTCTTTGTTAAGGTTTTAGATCCCTTGGTTGTAAAAATGAATCTAAAAGAAAGTTTTGATTTTGAATAGTTTTAATTCTTTCAACAACAAAAAAATAAACCATGTTAAAATGTTGTTTTTCTTTTGTTAACGTTATAGATCTATGACTTGTGATATTAGATCTATAGGAAAAATAAATTTTGGAACACTTTGGATTTTTGCTCAAAAAATGAATTTATGTTAGAAAGTTTGACTCTAAGTTTTTGTATTTTCGATGGTTGAAAAAGTTCTAAAAATGTGTATTTTGAATTAAAGATGAAAGAAAA
Organism: Cicer yamashitae; assembly: GCA_037974755.1. Classification (NCBI taxonomy): domain Eukaryota; kingdom Viridiplantae; phylum Streptophyta; class Magnoliopsida; order Fabales; family Fabaceae; genus Cicer; species Cicer yamashitae. The sequence goes on from JBBPBQ010020323.1 coordinate 23,193,158, forward strand.
TTTTGAAGAGATATTTTTCTATCCTTAACCAAGTGTGGCCGAACAAGAGGTTTAGGGTTTGAGATTTCAAAAATTTTCTTCTGTGCAAAAAGGTTGGGATCTTGTTTTTTTTTTTTAAAAAAAACCAATTGAAAACCTAAGGAGTTTTTGTTTAAAGTATTGTTAAAAAATTTAGGATTTTGGAAATGAAAAAAAAAATGAAATATTGAAGTTGGAATTTTGGAAGAAAAAAAAAACCTACAAGAGTTGGTGTTGCAAGTAAGAGTTAAAGATATTTAAGTTTATGTGGACAAGTCTTAAGAAAAAGTTTGAAAAAATAATTATGATAAGTGGTTTTTAAAAAGAAAACAAGTTTGTTGGATTTATTAAAAATGAATAGGATTTGTGTTTGAAGACTTTTTGTGAAGGTTAAAGTCTTAATGAATTTTTGAAATTAACTCGTTTGTGAGTAAAGTGGAAAAAAAAAACCTAGAATATATTTTAGGGTAATAGTGATTAGGTTTATTTCTTAAAGTTTTGAGTGTTGATTTTAACTTAAGAAGATTCTTTATTTAAGGTGTGGAAGGTATTAGTGTGACAGACGCTTGCGATTCGAGACGTTGGCAAGGTAAGAGTACTGTCTGAACTCGACATACCATGTTTGCTTAAGAGTAATTTAATTGTATACATGTTTAATTGAATGTACTATGTTGGTGTGTTGCTATACATGACTAATTGAAATACTTGAATTATGCATGCTTGGTGTTGTGGAGGGAAATCTTTATGTAAATGAGTTGGTTACTTTTATTATGTATTTACAAATGAGGATAAGTATGCATGAATAAAAATAACTTGGTGATTATGATGTGGTGCAATATTGATCATATACGTGCGTGAGAGTATATATATATATATATATATATATGTTCGTGCATACATGGTAAGTGACGTTCATAATTGGTTGACGTCACAGTGACATCAATAATTAGTTGAATCCCACAATTCCAAAACGGGGATTGGAGTCACGATTGTCCTTTGAGACTTCACAATTGTGGATCATACTAGATGGTGATCCAGGAGATGATATTCCAGAACTATTTGCACTGGCATATAGATATTGTATTTAGGAGTGTATGCCTTTCTATGAAGTTGGTTGGCCTGATAAGTATAAATAAGTTTTGATAAATTGTGAATTTCCATGTTATCTATACACGCTTTGTGTATTTTGCATATATGTTGTTTTTGGATCATGACCCTTTACAATTATTGTGGAAATTGGACTATACTCTTAGACAATGTCGGATTACGTACTACTGAGATTACTCTGACAGCGGAAACATCACTAGACTTCTCTGATCAACATTCGCCAATTGCTTAGGCATATGACCCCATCTCAAGGTCTACTTACACGAGGAGAGTGTTGATGACAACTAGCAGGGCCGGTGCAGTATTCATGTAGAGCTCACACACGAGAGGATTGACTAACCCGTACCTTCAGGTTTGGTAGTCTGGGCTGGAGGTGCATGGATGAATGCGAGGGATGCTTTAGTTAACGGTGATATGGAAGCCATAGTAGGAGTGGTGACTCCCACCAAAGGAGTATGGGCATTGTGTTTGGACAGAGAGCTGCAAAGAAGATTAAGGGGCCGATGCTAGAGGTTGAGGACATTGCAGGACCATCTAGATTGGTTGGGGAATAGGGTTTCGTTGACGGACCAGCGGTACCTTGGTTGGTGTCACCTGGGCTGAGTCAAAGCTTCCTTTTCCGGTGGATGATCCTCTACTGACTGTCTCGAAGGTGAAGAGTTGTTTTAAGCTTTTAAAAATCAGGGTATTACACCATCTTTTTAAGTCTGATGCATTTACTACTTAGAAAGTAGAACAACTCCAAAGTGATTTACTTGGTCTAATAAGACCTTTATCTTAATATTCATTTATTTCTTTTTTACAATATTCTAAAAATTATTGATTCATTTGTATTTGATTTAATAAATTTAAAACTAACTTCCCTTTTCAGGACTTTATGAGTTCCAAATATAATTTCATCATGTATATTTTTTACTAATAAAAAATGAGGTTGTATAACATACTTTATTTTTACAAATTTTTTATTTTGGTAATTTGTAAGATACTATTAACCTAGTTCCACTTAATGACTATTGTTTTTTCATAATGACTCTCTTGTTTTTTCATAATATTTGGTTGGAATTATTCCTTCTTGTATACAATTTAAATTTGCTTTTGAATCTATGTGTGCTATAAAATTAAATCTTTCCTCTTTAATTATTAATTCTATTAGACAATACCATTTATGCGTAATTAATCGATCTAAATTTTGTATATATGACCCAGTATTACTACTACTTTCCTGCTCATTAATTATTTTCTTTCCTTTTAACTCTAGATAATTTAATTCTAACTCTAAATCTTTTAGTCTTAAGTGTTGGATTTCTTGTTTTTAAATTTTTATGTCGCTTTGTAAATTAAATAAGGTTACAGGTACAAATGTAGATTTTTTAAATCTATCCATAATGTCTTTAAATTCTATCTTACGAATAATTCTTTTATTCATTTCTTAATCAGCAATAATATGTTTAACTTGTTTTACAAAATTTTGCTTTATTTATGAGTGTTGCATTTTTCCTAACATATCAATTAATGTATTAGCATGATCTTTAGTAATTACATTAATTCTTTTAACACAAGTATTATAATCACATATGGCTATGCCTAGACATTCAGAAGAGTTAGATGATTCATTTGATGATGATTCATTTATTTAATTAATGACATCCTCATAACAAAATTCTTCGTCTGAAGAACTTTCAGTATCACTGTAAATCAATATATCTTATAAGATGTTAATAAGGCTTTCTTTTAATTCTTCTTGAATATTAAAGTTATTTATTTAATTAATATTTTATTTAACTCTACATGTTGTTTGCGCAATGATCAAATCTTCCACATTTAAAATGCTTAATATCTTGTAAGTTTTTCTTTTGTTTTCTTTTCCCCTTAGTCCTATAAATTTGTTGCTCTTTATGTGATTATATTTTATATATTGAATGTGGTTTTTTCTTTCTAGTAAACTTATTTGGGGGTTTAGTTGATTCTATTCCAAACTGCTCACAAAAAGAACTAATTCTCTTCTACTCCGAAGACTTTTAGATTTAATCATATTTTGCAATTTATAATTAATACAAATTTATTTTCCGGATTCTACTATGTAATTAGATATTTCTCTCATAGTTAAATTACTTTACGGTATAATTCTATCTTTTGTTGCTTAATATTACTTTTTACTTTTTCTGCAAATAATTTAGATAATCCTCCAATAAATCTTTCTTTCCAATAATCTCTTGCTCCATCTAATCTAAGATAAAGTTTAGACAAAAACATATCTTTATACCAGCGATAATTAGATATAGTTGAAAAAATATAGGTTTACTAATTGATTTATTGCTCTTTGTTTCTTTTTTAAAGGTTCTCCAACAAAATGTTTAGTAATAGTATATAATAATGTAGTAGTAACATCTTCTTTGTGTTCATTAGGTTCATGTTTCACGGCATTTAGTATAGTTTGTCTATCTAAGTCAGACACAATATTATCCCACCAGTCTTTTAATTGACCGGTAAATTCTATGACTATTACAACAAATGTTTTCTTATCTGAATTTCCTCTAAATTTATAAGCAGTAGCAGTCATTGTCATTTGTTGTATAACATCTAATATTTGTTGCTCACAAGCTCCATCGATATTCCATTCCACTATAACATCTCCAGAATAACTATTTCTATAAAATCAGGTCTTTCTTCAAATTGTACACCAGCAAATGAGGATTGAAGATAGTAATTTCTAGTAGATTTTAGATTATTATATTTTATTTTATTGACTTTCTTCTTCATAATTTACGACATTTATTTCAATATCTGAACTTGAAACATTATTTGGTAATAATAACTTTTCTAATTTTTTAATTAAGTTTTCTACTATATTATTTTTATTTCCTAAATTTAGGCTTTTTAAATCTTGTTATGAAACATTAATGTGTTTATATATTGGTCTTTTAGGGTCTAAAAAATAATCTTTATGATTTTTAAGTTTTTGTAAATTTTGACATGATAATTCAACTTATCTAATTGTTGAGAAATAGTATATAATATTTGATTTGAAAAATTTAATTGACTACAAATATTTTTAAATTATTTTTTTTATCTTCTCTAGGATTAGTAATTGTTTTAAAGGGAGAAACTTCAACTTGTATCCCTTCTTTTGTTGGGGATAATATATCTTCTAAAGGTGGATGTATAGCGTCGATAAAATACTTTTTATTATTTGATTTTCATCTTATATTTAATCTAACATAACATCTACATGAAAATCTGTTAAAAAATGATTATTAATATTGTTTTCTTGACAATATAATTCAAAACATGTGAAAAAGTAAATGTTTAATTCTTGTGATTCTAGAGAATTATAAAACTTTTCTAAATTTTTTTTAGTTTCTGTTTTACTAAAAGCAGCAAACTACCAATCTAGTTTTTCTTTATAATAATTTGCTTCAAAACCTTCTCTAATCCAATTTTTATTTATTTCAAACTGTTCTTCATGTTGTATGACACATAAAACTTGAGATCTTGTTGATAAATGTTATGACAAATTAGATAATTGAGAGGAATAAATTGTAAATTGGTTGAGAACTATTAGGATTAAAATTAACTCATGTAAAGTTATTACGTACATTAGAATCTCTTGAATGCCAATGAGACACAGTTCTTAATATTTGTGGATCAATAATTTTAATTAATTGATCCTGATTTATTCTAATTCTTATAGAACCATCTTCATCTTCTATTATCTCTCAAATATTTTTGTGTTCTATTTTGGGTACTTCCATAATTTCACTTAAGACCCATTTTTCAGGATCTTTTTTAATTATTTTTGAAGCTTGTAATCTCTTCGGAGTAGTAGTTTTTGATTTTTTAAAATTAGCTTATGTAATAACCATTTCATTTTTTGGTGAAACTTTTAATGCCTTAAAATTATAATTAATATTAGATACTTTGTAAGTAATGCTAAATATAAGATATATATTAACAACTCTTTCTTTAAACATTCTATCTAAAATTTGAATATTAATGACTAAAGAATTGCTAGTCTGCTAATTTTCTAAATTTATAGAAAAATTTGGATAATAATTAAAATGCAAGGGACCATCACTAAGATTTGATTCTACTATAGCTAGTATGGATTCATGAAAATGATTAATTCTACTATTTCTTAAGATTAATAGTATAGGAATATTTAATCCTAGTTTATGTAAAGGTTTAATTGCTACTTGTATTAATCCTACATGTATATATTTATATCCTTTATGAAAATATTTTTCTAAAATATCATCTTTCAACAATATAATTGTTTCATATTCGTTTTCAATAGATTTAGAAGACTCTACAGCATGAGTAATATTTTGGGTTCTAAAACTAAAAGTAGTTGACTTATATATTTCTCTATATTTAATATCAGGTAACGACCAATTTTGTAATCGATTTTTCTATTTTAGCTATTTCTAGTTCTTGATTTTGATAATTATCTTGATCTATTTTAATTGCAGAAGTCGAGGTTGAGGAAGGAGAAGTAAAGACGGGTACTAAAGTTGTAGTTCCTCTTTTGGATCCTAGCTCGCTAAGTGTTCTAAGTAATTGAGTCATATTATCTTAGATATTACTCTTTACTTATTGGGACAACCGCTAAGCAATGAGAACACCTTATCTGGCTGTCTCTCGTCTTTTTTGGACTTACCAACGCTACCTATCCACATTTGACCAACGCTAAGAACAACATACCTTTGATAATACTAACTCAATTACCAAAACCTCTTTACGAGACTTTGGTACCAAAAGGAAACGACGGAAAATACGAAAATCAATTTTTTAATAAAAGACAAAGGACAAAAAATATATTTTTAACATTTTCAATACCACGACTTACAACATAGACCACCACCATAGGTGCTCCATTTTCTCACATTGCTAAATTTGTTGAGTTTGATGTGGTAGGAACTTAATATGGGGTAGACTTGTGTTTGAGAAATTATACACGTACACCTAGGATCTTATATGCGAATCCACGTAACAAATAAAGGAATACGAAAGTACACGATAATTTACGTGATCAACACCTCTTACCTACATCTACTAAAACACATCAACAATTATATTCTCTATCTCAAATAAGATTTATAATTCAACCCCAATATGTGTATTAGTCTACAAACTCTCACTATGAGAGTTACACAAAATGGTAACACTCTCACTACAAAAGACTCTCTCAAATATTCTCATATACACACACTTGCTCTTGGATGAGATGATACAACACTTCACAAAGAAGAGTTTGGTATCTTTCAAAAAGAGATTAATACTCCACAATTCCAATGATCTCTAGAAACTTTCGATTCATTTTTCTAAGTTGAAAACGCAAACCTCAATGTTCAAATTTTAAGACCTTTAAATAATCATCCACTTTTTCATGCATTGAAATTCCACACTCTAAAAATTATAATTGACTCCCAACAAATTCTCTTTGAGTTAAAGCTTCCAAACTTTCACGTACAGGCACATATTCACATAGTGAGCAATGGGGGAAGATGACTCCACTTGCTTTAATTTTTTTGAACCAATAATGAGTATTTTAGATATATATATATACCCTACTTAAATAATAAACTAATATTTTATCTACTTTGTTATAAATAAAACTGGTATATCCGCATATGTATGTATAGTATAAACTCAAAGACTTTCCAAAAAGTAAAACTTAAAAGTTTATGAACTAACCTCGTGAACACGATCGTCTTATATATTTTAGAGATCCTATTCTAATTTTAAAAATTGGTTCATAATAAAGAAACAAGATATTGTCATTGCAAATACGGATGAAGCATTCATGTTACAAGGAAAACCGAGACGTAAACTTGAAAAAGTTTCAAACTTGCATCACTTTCAAGTTGAGGTATTTTATCAAGGGATTGACAGACAACTTTAGAGATTAATAACAGATTTTCATATGTGAGTAGTGAATTGCTTATTTGTGTAGCAAGCTTAATTTGACTCAATTTTATCTGTCTGAATTTTCTTCATTGGAGCTTATAAGACTCGACAATCAACTTGAAAATTATATCAGGGATGTTTGTTCTAGTGACCAATTTTATAATTTAGATGAGATTAGTGATCTTTCAAGAAAATTTGTGGAAACTAGAAAAGATATTGCTTATCCACTTGTGTACTTACTCCTGAAGTTAGCATTGCTTTTGCCTGTCGCCACCGCACCTGTTTAAAGAAGTTTTTTTACTATCAATTTTGTGAATAATTAAATGCGTAACCGTACGAGAGATAAATTATTGAATAATTTTCTGATAACATATATAGAGAGAGTGATGTATTTGATAGTGTTGAAAATAAAAAAAAAATCTTACAACACTTTTAAAATATGAAGACACGCATAGAACAATTATAATTCTTAGATAATAAGATGTCTTTAATTTTTGGATATTCAATGATACAATTTTTGTAATCTCCAATTTTTTTTTCTTAATGATAATGATATTATCATTTTATCCCTTGTGCATTTATATACTTTTGTATAAATATTTATGATAAATGACATTGACCCGCTTATAAAATTTATGGATCTATCCCTGTTCACGTTTCCTAAAAATTTTACTTTCTTTTCACCACTTGTCTTTATCAGCGTCTGCCTTTCCAAGTAGCAAATATTATTCTCATTTTTATGTCCTCACAACACCAAACACCTCTCTTTGTACATCTTGCAACCCCATTTTGAACCAACAAACTTGTACCATGAGATGTCATCTTCCCCGAAGAAATTATATTGGAAACAAAAGGTACATATCTTACATTATAGAAAGTTTGGATGACACCAGTATGAAGCTTTACTTTCACACTTCCAATAGCTTTAACCTTCATTTTATCACAATTTCAAAGCATAAAATGAGCAAACTCTCCCTTAATCTTCAAGATGTTAAACATTGATCGATCTCGACAAATGTGCTTTGCAGCGACAGAGTCCATCACCCATTTTGATTTATCAATCTCCTCAATTGTTGCTAAGAACACATCTTCATCTTTCATTATTCTTAACCTCACCGGTTTGTGATTTGTCATCATCTTTTTTCATTTCTCATAATTTCTTTAAGTCATTCCTCATTTGTGCACATCACACTTGCACATGACTCATATCTTTGTAATAGTAACACTCTACATTGTTCATATCACGTTGTGGGTGGGTATGATTTATACTTCGATCTTCCTCTTGACTCACCTTGTTTTCTTGAGTGACTCTTATCTCGCTTAAACACCTCTAATGCTAGTACGTGATCTCCAATCCATAATTGATATCCTTATTTCTCATTTTCACTTAGAGCAGCGGTCACTTTATATAACTTCAATTTTGTCCTCCCTACAAGCAAATTTTGAACCTAAGATTTATAGGACTTTGGTAGTGATATCAAGAGCAACACTTGCTCCTCATCAGAATTTTTATCATCTGCATTCAATAATTGGCATACTAGTTGGTTGAATGCATTGATGTGGTCATAGAGATTTCCTCCCGTCTCCATTGTGAGTTGATACAACACCATTTTTAAGCAAAGACGTTTGGTCAGTGACTTTGATGCATATAGTCTTTGGTGTTGCGTCCTTCAACATATTGTATTTGATTTCCGGAGCTAGAGCCAAATCGAATCAGACTTACAACCTTATTTTAGATTTTGCTCTAATCACTTGCACTCATGGAAATTGGCTTCTCTTCCTCTAAAGCTTGATAAAGACCTTGTTACACCAAAAGATCTTGAATATATAATACTCTACCAAACTGTGAAATTAATTTTTCCATCAAATAATGAAATCTCAAACTTTTGTGTGTTCCTTGCCATAGCTCTGATGCCATTGTTGGGAAGTTATGCACATACCCACCTATGATCTTATATGAAAACACACACATCACAGATAAAAGAATAAGAAAACATATGAGAATTTACGTGATCAATAATCTTTGGCCTACGTCTACGAAAACACCTCAACAATTATATCTACTATCTCAAATAAGATTACAATGATCTGTAACTCAATCTTAATATGTCTATCACTCTATAAGCTCTTTCACTCTAAGAGTTACAAAAAAATGATAACACTCTCACTAGAAAAGACTCTCTCGAATATTCTCACACACACACTTGCTGTTGGATGAGATGATACAACACTTCACAAAACTACTTATTTATAGGAGAATAATTTGATTTCTTCCAAAAAGAGATTAATACTCCACAATTTCAATGATCTCTATAAACTCTCGATTCATTCTTTTAAGTTGAACTTACAACTCAATGGTCAAATTCTAAGACATTGAAATAATCATCCTCTTTTTTTATACATTAGAATTTTACACTTTGAAATTTTGAATTGATTCCCAATATCTTGTGGGTACATTATAACCATAGTTCTACACAAAGCTTACATCGTACACAAGCATGGAAGGGTGGCGATGGTTGATTGTGCACAAAAGAATAAAAGTGCATAGTGTATCTTTTTAGATTGAAAAAAATAATAGTTATATACATAAGAATAAAAGAATAAACTTTTCTTTTATGAAAGTTTTGGGTGAGAGAATAATGTCTTAGTCTAAGATAAGGAAGTCATTTGGGTTCATTGTTCACTTACAAATAGATACATATTGTTTACTTCTAGTGGCACTAACGAAATATCGAACATGCAACATGTAGATCAAATGTTTGTCTTTTTTACCACTAAATCAACCCATTAAAATCTATAGAAGTGCAAACGACTATCCCTCTCATTTTCTCATTATATATATAAGCCTTCTCATCTAATATATTCGTTCCAATAATGAGTACCTAAAATTATGGATCTTTTTAAGAAACCTAACATTATGATGGTGACTTAAATTTAAATTTAATATAATTTATAAAAAATTGAATTGTTAAAAATAAATTTATTTAGAATAAAATTGGACCAAAATCACGAGTTGCATTTGTATAATGGTATTATTAGTATTATTATTATTTGTAAAGATTAATGATTAATATTATTAAATTAAATTATTGTTGAAGATATAAAGTTAATTTGAGAGTTTGAGTGAAAAAATTAGAAAATCAAATGATAAAGAGATAACAAGTTTAATTTTTATCTTAAATAAAATCCTAACAATACTAATTAATAACATTGACTATTATTACTACTATTATTAATAATAATTATATAAGATATGATTGATCACCTAATAATCTTAATAACCTAAGAGAAGATCACGTCCCCCATAATCCTTCTTGGGGATGTCCTACACCTTTTGTCCTATGCCACGACCCTCATCCAAATGTCCTTATTTTTAACACATCAATCGTAAGCAAGAAGCATGAGTATAATAAGGCACGCGTCCCTAGTTCAAAACTTCAAATTCGGTTTCCACACTCCGCATAGGATATCACCACCTCATCTCCATTTCCATATCTTCTCTGTTCTCATTCTCTACTTGCACAAAACTCCACGAATGCGTAGTAGTAATCAACCACCATGTACATAACAACCTCTTCTCTTCTCCTCAGAACAACAACCAAACCCAAACTCTTTTCTAGAACCTTCTTCGCTTCTCCTCCTTCTCTAACTTCTTACTCATCCCGCACCACTTCCAGATCCTTCTTTTCCTCCATTCCTCGCTTCAACCGCCGCTTCCATTACACCTCATCTCGGTCTCTCCGTCCTCACATCTCAGCCGTTGCTCCCGTTATCGAACGCTTCCACCGCAAGATCGCTACCATGTGTACGCTACTCCATCAATCATCACCGTCCATTTTATTTCTTCATTTCCATTGCGATTTTTCGTTATCGATTATGAGAATTTTCATTGTGGAATTGTGTTGTGTGTTGTAATTTGCATTTTTAACGTGTAGTTTAGTTTCTAATACTCGGTTGTGAATTTTATGTTGTGATTGGTTATTGCAGCTAATGAAAATCCTTTCAAAGGAAACTTGACAAGTCTTCCTAAGCCTGGTGGCGGCGAGTTTGGAAAATTCTACAGTCTTCCTTCTCTCAACGATCCAAGGATTGGTAATTTCCTAACTTGGATTGCTATGTTATATTTCATGGTTTAGACAAATACTATTTTTTGTTTTTAGTCCAGTAAAAAAACTTTTTGTGCTCGCAAATATACCATATTTTATTTGAGTTCTTGCGAAATTGTAAATATTGGAATTAGTCTATGTAATAATATGTGTAATATTTATTTTCGTCCTTATGTAGCTCATTTTGGACTTATATTGGAGGACTAAAATCAAATATTTTATATATTACAAACAGTGTCCATGGCAAATGGCAGAAGGCCAAAAATTCATCATATAAACACGCCATTGCAGCCTATGGTGTCGCCATGGCGGGCATTCCTTCACACATTGCATATGGCGGCTGTCCAAACCCCCGCCATGGCGGCACCGTGGCCACCATTTAACAACCAATCGAGAGATTAAAAAAAGTCAATTTCAATAAAAACAAATTTTGCTAGGAATAAACAAAATAACAACAACCAATTTGCAGGGACTAAGTATGTGAAATTTTTAATTTCATGTTAATGTTGTATGTTACAGAGGATAAGTTTCCTTGATATATTAAATTACTGATAATATCAACTTTATGAATGCATAACAGAAAAGTTACCATACTCCATTAGAATTCTCCTTGAATCTGCCATTCGCAATTGCGACAATTTCCAAGTCACTAAGGAAGATGTTGAAAAGATTATTGACTGGGAAAACACTTCTACTAAGCAAGTTGAGATTCCTTTCAAGCCTGCTCGTGTTCTCTTGCAGGTAAATTGTACACTCCGGAAATCTAGATACAGTGTAATATTTATGTTGGTTAAGTGTAATATCTTTCCTTATTTGAACTTTTTTAATTTTCTCAGGATTTTACTGGAGTGCCAGCTGTTGTCGACTTGGCTTGCATGCGAGATGCTATGAATAAGCTTGGCAGTGATTCAAATAAAATCAACCCTCTGGTATTCATCTTTCTTATAACTTGTAAGCCCTTCTATTTTTATGAGTTCATTGATGACTGTGACCGATGTCACGATATTTCAAATTTTTTACAATAAATGATGTGATATATATACCTTGAATTTGGATTTACTAATGTAATATTACATCTCTACTTGTTGCGCACCGTAAAAAGATTTTCAATCTTATGTATTACCTAAGAGAGAAGTTAGCTATTGTCCTGTAACTTTGACATAACTAGATAGTTTTTGCCATCTTAACTCAGCATCTACTAATAGTATTTTATCTGAAAACTATTTTTTCATACGTTTAGCTTCCATGGTTAACAGAAATAGCCTTTGGTGGAGTTTGGCAAAATTTTTTGACTTATTGAATTAGAACTGATTCTTACAAGTTTGAATGATTACCAGCATAAATTTGGATAACTAAATTCATTCTGCATAGTTTTAACATTTCTGGTTTTTGGAGATTGAAAAATGCAATCTTAGACATATTTTCTTTGTACTTTATGTATGTTAGAAGTCGTTCTCAGCAGTTATTGTTGGCAGGTTCCTGTTGATCTCGTCGTTGATCATTCAGTTCAAGTTGATGTGGCAAGGTCAGAAAATGCAGTGCAGGCTAATATGGAACTTGAATTCCAGAGAAACAAAGAGAGATTTGCTTTTCTTAAATGGGGATCAACTGCATTCCGTAACATGCTTGTTGTTCCTCCCGGTTCTGGTATAGTACATCAGGTAAGTTTGGAAGCAAACAAGCAAGATGGCTAGTGTATTTATATGTCTTTTTGTTGTTGTTGTAAACGTTAGGGACTTATGATGTGATGTCTCAAATTCCAGGTCAATCTTGAATATCTTGGAAGGGTAGTTTTCAACAATGAGGGCTTACTTTATCCTGACAGTGTGGTTGGGACTGATTCACATACAACTATGATAGACGGGCTTGGTGTTGCTGGATGGGGTGTTGGCGGTATTGAAGCTGAGGCAGCAATGCTCGGTCAGGTACCTTCTTATTTTGATACATACACATGTTATATAATGAATTGAGTCTATCTAAAACACCAATCATTAATTATTGTTGATGGCATATTTAACTCTTTAGAAGTATTTGTTTGTTTGTTTTATCTTTAAATGAGCATGTGCTGTATTTTAAATACACTGGTGATTCTAATGTCGTGGGCTATGAATATGATCCTTGCAGCCTATGAGCATGGTTTTGCCTGGTGTTGTTGGGTTCAAGCTATCAGGAAAACTGCGCAATGGTGTTACAGCAACTGACTTGGTTCTAACTGTGACGCAAATTCTTAGAAAGCACGGTGTTGTAGGGAAATTTGTTGAGTTTTATGGTAATTAAATACTTTTGACTCTCGAGACCTGCTGCTAAGTATTTGTTTCCTCTGCTTTTCAATAAAGGACGACTGTCCTAACTAACAGTTTTCATGGTTTCTTTCAATAGGTGATGGTATGAGTAAGTTATCTTTAGCTGACAGAGCTACTATTGCTAATATGTCTCCTGAATATGGTGCCACCATGGGCTTCTTTCCTGTGGATCATGTTACATTACAATATCTCAAGCTAACCGGAAGGAGCGATGAGACTGTAAGTACTACCATCTCGTCTATTTTTTTTCTATGGGATGCATAACAATATAACTATTTGACCTTTATTCTGTCTGAATACAGGTGGCAATGATCGAGTCTTATCTCAGAGCAAACAAACTGTTTGTTGATTATAATGAGGTAGTGTTAGTACATGGCAGTTTCCCTTGACACTCCTTTCTTACAAAATGAAAAATGTATGTATGTTAGGGGTTTAGAATGCTAATTTATTTTCCATGAATTCAGCCGCAACAAGATAGAGTGTATTCATCATATCTTGAATTAAACCTGTCCGAGGTTGAGCCATGTATCTCAGGACCAAAGAGGTAAGGTTCCCTATTCTCTTACATGCTGCTGTATTCATTAATGTGGTTTTTAATTTCAATTTCCATCCTCTTACCAACCTAATAATTCATATGGAACAATATTCTTTCCAGACCCCATGACCGGGTGCCTTTGAAAGAAATGAAGGCTGACTGGCACGCTTGTCTTGATAACAAAGTTGGATTTAAGGTTAGTAATACTGTGACATTCAAAGACCTTTTCTCATGTTTTCGTGTTGTATGAAGATAATATGAATTTGTACCCTGTAACTTGAATTAGCTGTTGATTGTAGTTTTAAGCAAAATTTCTGCCCATTTGGTTGTTTTTGTTATAGAATGCAAATTTGGTTGAGTCTAGTCTCAGTTCCAGTTTTTGTCTGCACTCTGCAGTAGCAAAGCAACAAATCATATTGTTTAATTGTCTATGGTTGCTTACCTAGAATTTAATAATTAGAATTATTGCATCTGACACAAAATGGCCTAAATCGTTTTATTTCTGCTACGTCAAACCATCAAACATGAATATTATTTTAGTATGTTCATTCTAATTGTTTGAAGTGTAGACCCTTGACCTGCAGATTCAGTATCATTCACAAAAATCTTTAGGATATATAAGGTTCATTTTTATAATTGTGTTACTTATGTTTTCCTGTTTCATTTACTTACTCAATGCCTGAAGTGACTATGCTATAGTACTGATATAATTATCAACGTCATTTCTGCCATTCACCTGTAAGTTATATTATGCTTGTCTGTTTCATCTACTTATTCAAAGGCTCTGTTTAGTTTTATTATGCTTGCTTTTTTATCTTGGGTATGCAGAAGTGGAGTCATCACTGTTTCATGGACTGTTGCCTGATCAGAACCTTAGATGAGTGTAAGATTCTGAACTGATGTTCTAAATGTTTTATGTATTCAGGGATTTGCTATACCAAAAGAGGCACAGGAAAAAGTTGCAAAATTTGATTTTCATGGGCAGCCAGCAGAGCTCAAGCATGGCAGTGTAGTGATTGCTGCAATCACAAGTTGTACAAATACATCAAACCCAAGTGTTATGCTTGGGGCTGGTCTTGTTGCGAAAAAGGCTCATGAGCTTGGTTTGCGGGTTAGGATAACAATGTTACTTCTCTCCTTTGTGGTGTTTGTTTTTGCTTCCGCTAATCAAAGGGACAAATTTTATGTCTTATATGTGGTCCTTTTCTTTTTTAGATTTTAATCATTTTTGTTTTTCACTATTTCGACAGATCAAGCCTTGGGTTAAAACAAGTCTTGCTCCAGGCTCTGGAGTTGTTACTAAATATCTACTCCAGAGGTATTTTGTACTTCTTACTAGAATTCCACTACTGTGATTTGTATCATCATGTGGTCATTTCCAGTCTGCACAACTTAAGGAAAATTCATTCTGAATTTGTATTTGTTTCTACTTTATGGCAGTGGACTGCAAAAATATCTTAATGAACAAGGCTTTCATATTGTTGGATTTGGCTGTACAACATGTATTGGCAATTCAGGGGATCTGGATGAATCTGTTGCTTCTGCCATCTCAGAAAATGGTAATATTTCGTAACAAAATGCTATTTATTTGATCTGAAGCTGATTTCTGTGAAACTCAGATTTTTTATATAACTTATTTTTAATTGTAATGTATATATCATCCTAGATATTTTCTGCTTTATGTTTTTGCCTTATTGAATTTTTCTGTTTTCTGATGCAGACATTGTAGCAGCTGCGGTGTTGTCTGGGAATCGTAATTTTGAGGGCCGGGTTCATCCCTTGACAAGAGCTAACTATCTTGCCTCACCTCCTCTGGTTGTTGCTTATGCTCTTGCTGGCACGGTAGGTGTATCTAATTCATATATCTGACGTGTCTCTCCATTCTTTTTGCTTCTTTCTTCTTCTATAGTATTATCTAATTTTCATCTGTTTCTGTAAAAGGTAATAATAGTTATCTGACTCATTTGTTGGATGTAAATATAACAGACAATCTTAAAGTTATTGGAGGCTAATAAAAGACATTGGTATTGGTGCTAGTTACATAATCTACATAATCTTCATTTGTTTGCATGAATCAGCAGCCTTATGTCATGTGCAAGAGCTGGGTATATGTGCCTCTTTCGGTGGATTATGGGGGTAGGCCCACAGGGCTTGGACATAATTTGTAAAAAATTCATGCATATTATTTTTTGCACCCAATCCAATTGACTTGTGGGCCAACTCAATTAGATATGTTTAATTGTAGTCTATCACTTGTGCAAACTTGGTTGAGTTGTATACCCAGCTCTATACATAATGTAGTGTATTTGGACTCAAAGTGGGGGATCCAAATGGATCTTTTAGACATCTTTTTCCCATCTCAATTTTTGCATATCAAATAATGCCTTAATCCTATTCCAGTAATATTTTAGATGCTCACATTTGGGAGGCACTAGGCAGTAATCATAATCGTACACGTTGCATTTGAAACAATAAACACTAATATTTTGGTCTTATTTTTGTGTATAGAACTTGGATTTGAATTTTTTCCTGACAGAGAATGTCTGATCGTGTACTAACATTATTGCGAATGTTTTACCGACTATAAGCTTTTTCTTAACCTTCTTTAGTTGGTAGAATGCATATTTTATTTATTTTTCTTAAAAGGTTTATAAAATTTAAGTTTGAAAGCTATCAAGATCCAAAATGTTGTTGTAATTTCATCAAGTCCCTTTTGGTAAAATTTCCAGGTTGACATTGACTTTGAGAAGGAGCCAATTGGGACGGGGAAGGATGGCAAGAATGTCTTCCTGAGGGATATCTGGCCATCTACCGAAGAAATTGCAGAGGTGAATGATGCATAAATTGTTCATTACATGTAATTTTGGTCTAAATACTTACCAAATCATATGCCATATGGCAAAATTAACCCTGGGCAGTTTTATTCGTAGACTGTTCAATCTAGCGTGTTGCCTGAGATGTTCCGAAGTACATATGAGGCTATTACAAAAGGCAACCCTATGTGGAATCAACTGCAAGTTCCAGCAAACACTCTCTACTCTTGGGACTCCAACTCAACATATATTCACGAACCTCCATACTTCAAGAACATGACCATGGATCCTCCCGGACCTCATGGCGTGAAAGATGCCTATTGTTTGCTAAACTTTGGTGACAGTATAACCACTGATCATATTTCTCCAGCTGGAAGCATTAACAAGGACAGTCCTGCTGCTAAATACCTCCTAGAGCGTGGGGTTGAACGCAAGGACTTCAATTCTTATGGAAGTCGTCGTGGTAATGATGAGGTGATGGCAAGGGGAACTTTTGCCAACATTCGCCTTGTTAACAAACTCTTAAACGGGGAAGTTGGCCCTAGGACAGTTCACATTCCAACTGGGGAGAAGCTTTATGTGTTTGATGCAGCAATGGTGAGTTATGCCCTACTCAAGTATGTCATGGTTTTTGTTTACTGTCGAACTTTTCGAGTGGCAAATCATAGTTTATTGCTTGTGGGTTTCAATCCCCTGACTCTTTACATAAAAAGTTACTTCCTTTTACTCGCCCGAAAAAAAAAGAGAATTGCTGGATACTATTGCGCCAAAGATTGTGGTATGTAATTCTAGCTGTGTTTAAGTTTCTGATCCCCTTGGTTTGTTCTCTTTTGTCAGAGATACATGACTTCTGGGCAAGACACCATTGTGCTGGCTGGAGCTGAATATGGCAGTGGAAGTTCTAGAGATTGGGCTGCCAAGGGTCCAATGTTATTGGTAAGTTCTTTTATTTGAGTAGTGATCGAGTCGAGTTTTCTATTTGGCTTTCGTGAAATATTTAGGTAAATTTACTTGTGGATGATACATTTACATTTCAATAGGGGGTGAAAGCTGTGATATCTAAAAGTTTCGAGAGGATTCATCGCAGTAACTTGGTAGGAATGGGTATTATCCCTCTATGCTACAAATCGGGGGAGGATGCAGACACATTAGGATTGACTGGTCATGAACGTTATACAATTGATCTTCCAAGTAAAATCAGTGAGATCAGGCCTGGCCAAGATGTCAAAGTCACAACTGATAATGGAAAATCTTTCACCTGCACAGTACGCTTTGACACTGAGGTAATTTAAGATTTTCACCGGTTTGTGTTTTTTCCAGCTCCTTTTTACAGTCACAATTATTAATTCAGAAATGTTATTTGAACAATAATTCGGAACAACAAAATTCAATTTCTAAGCGGTTAATGATATTACAACTTATTAATCAGCTATTGAACTTTATTAACCACACAAAAACCTGATTAACTGTGATTTTGAAGTGTTCAAATCTACATGTAGTTGGAACACCTGATCTTAGGTAATAATGTTCAAATTCGTGGTGAATTAAATTTGGTTGATGATTAATGAGTTAGTCAATCTTGATATATCCATTAACCACATGTGAACTGCATTATAACCATTTAAAAGTTGTTGAATTTTGTTGTCTCAAATTGATGTTCAAATACATTTATGTTATTCATTAAAGCTACTGTAGCGTCTGTGGTCATGAGGCAATTGTTAGGGGATTCCAAGGATTTAGACGAAGAACACCAATATTTAGAAAAAAGATACGAAATAATAGGAGAGAAACTCTCCTAAGAAAATGATACACAAGAGCAGATATGCTCCTATAATGATGTACACCGCTCAATTTCTAAAGTTGCTAAAAGATCCTTTCTAAAGGAGAGGAAATCATTATTTATAGACTTTCCATACATAAGGGGGAAGGGATTCAAAAGCAACTATCTAACAAACTCTAACTACCAAAACAAAAACATAACCAACATAACTAACTAACTTCCTAACTACTCTAACAACTCATAACTACTTTGACTTCTAGTAACATATTCTACTGATCTAAGTCCGAACAATATTCAGGTGGAACTTGCTTAGTTATATAACCTGTTATTTACCCTTGGTTTTGTGCTTGATATTCAGGTGGAACTTGCTTACTTCAACCATGGAGGCATTCTTCCATATGTCATACGTAACCTCATTAAGCAGTGAAGCTGTGGTTGATGGAAAACCCCAAGGTCATTGTCACCGTACGCTTTTTTGTAAAATGTCACGGAATGAATTTTCCAATAGATAGGAAAAGATCCCTTTAAGGGAGGTAATTTTTGGCACTTTCCAAGTATTAATTAGGTAGATTTCAGTTTTTGTGCGATATCTGTGTGCCCATTGAAATTGTGGACAAATTGTATAAGCCCATTCGTACCCTGGCAATTGCTGGTGGCATTTGTTTGCCCAAGTACCCAGTTGGTGAATATCAAGAAACTGGTCCAATGACTGAGACAGTAGAAGTCAAGCGAAAATTGAGATTGAATTATCATTAAAGATGGAATAGATAAGAAATAAGGGAATACTTACGATATATTTCATGTAGAATTTATACTTGCTTATCGATTTTCCGACCCTGCTCCCCCTCCCGTTTGGGTCCGGAGCGTAAATAAAGAGATATTCTCATTTATTTTCACTGGATTAATCACAAAAATTCATGGAAATATTAAGAAAATAGTATCCGACTTCAATTATTATTATACTTCTTGAGAAATATGTATGGGTTCTGTTAAAGAAAGAAATATATACGTGTGAACTGAAGTGCAAGTTTGAAAATGTAGAGTTTTTTTAAAGTAATTATGAAGTTTGTTTTGAAAATGTAGAGTTGTGGCAAAAAGGTGTGTGAAATTGGTAAAACTATCAAATAAGTACGAAATAAATATGCATTACTATGTCATGTATTTGAGTTAGTTTCCAGACCGTTTGGTCATGCCTAAGCATTTATATGCCATTTGTGAGGTGGGACAACGACTCCAATTCTCAGTTCAGTTATTGTATGTTTATAAGAAATTAAGTAAAGAGAAATGACATACATTGTGCTTTAGGTATCCTTTGATGTGTGTTAATATAAGTTTTTAGTCTGTTATAAGCATTGGTCATGACAGATTAATCCTATATTTTAAGGTGAGTTTGACTAGTTGGAGGTTAGATTGATTTTTCCAGTGCATTACATGCACAACTTCAAGGGACTGCTTCCCCCATCTCAATGGTGCTAAAAAAACTCAATGCTATTTTTTTTTTTTTTTTTTTTATATTTTTAATTATAACTTTTTTCGTATGTACAAATTTGGACTGGAATGAACTTGATGCATGCATTCAGACAATACTAGTCAAGATGTATTCATTTAGACAATTACATGAGATTTTTTTTTTCCTCGCTTTATTTCAACTCAGCAAAAGGTCAGGATCTTCTAACAATATTGAAAATTTGCAAAGGTCTCATTTCTTATTAATGGGAGTCAAATAGTAGAACTTAACATGGAAAGGGGCCTAAAACAAAGGGATCCACTATCACCATTCCTTTTTCTATTGGCGGTAGAGAGTTTTAATACTATGGCGAATATAGTGATGGAGTTTGGAAGAATTTTGGGTTTCAAATTTGAAGGGAGTCAAGATCAAACTTATCATTTGCATAATCAAACTTCTCATTTGCAGTATGCAAATGATACAATGGTAATGAGTGAAAATAGTTGAGAACATAAGAACTATCAAGGAAGTTTTCGAAATGGTGTCTGGCTTTAAAGTAAACTTCTACAAAGTTTGCTTGTAGGGATATATGTGAATCAAGAGTGGATGAACGATGCATCTGATGTCCTTAACTACAAGATTGGAGCCAACCCTAGAAGAATCTCTACAACAACCAGTTCTTAATTCAGTAAGAAGGTAGGGTGATCCTTATTAATCTGTCTTGTCTGCCTTTTAAGTCTATTATTATCTTTCCTTCTTCAAAGCTCCATTGGGAATTATATCTCGTCTTAAATCTATTTTTAATTTGCTTCTTTGGAATGAGAGTGAGGTGGATAATAAAATTAATTGGGTTAGTTAGGATAAGATATGGAGAGATATCGAAGATGGGGGGCTAGGACCGAAGAATTTGAGGGTATTTAACGTGGAATTATTAGGAAAATGGAATTGAAGAATCAATATTATGGTATGAGACTCTATAACACAACAATGGTGAGTTAGTAGAGTTTTAAGGAGAGAAAATTAGTAGAATCTCTTTTCGGTGGAGGGATATTAACAATTAATAAATGAATTAAGGGTAGAAATTATTTTTAATTTGAAAATAATAGTCTAGGTTCACGTTTTTGTGGGTTTCCATAAAGTAGGAGTACTATTTATTTGTGTCATGCAATATTAATAAGATTAGATCATTAAAATCTTGCTTAGAATATCAAAATAAAAGTGCAAACCACGTATAATTAATATTGTTTCCTGTATTTTGTTGGATTTAGGTCTCGATGGGTGAATTTTGAAATCCGAAACCAAGCATATAAACTCGTATCAAACCGTGTTTCTTCGTTTTTTAATCGGATATATGATTCCAACAAGGATTTTTTTCTAAAATATCCCTTCTTTTTTCCCTTCCCCAAATTGCCTTACTTTAAAAAAAAATTCTCAATCTACCTTACTTTTTGGGCTAAACTGGAGGTTGCAGTGAGGGGTGCGACCAGCTGAAGGCCTGGAAATTTTGGACGCCCGGGAAGTTGCTGGTTGGGGGTGCAATGTTTTTTTTTTTTTTTTTTTTT
>JBBPBQ010020323.1:23214767-23292242 GCA_037974755.1 Cicer yamashitae
AGGTTGCAGTGAGGGGTGCGACCAGCTGAAGGCCTGGAAATTTTGGACGCCCGGGAAGTTGCTGGTTGGGGGTGCAATGTTTTTTTTTTTTTTTTTGTCTTTTTCTGGTTTTATATTATTTTAATTAATTAATTAATTATAATTATAATTATAATTATAATTATAATTATAATTATAATAACAATAATAATAATAATTAAACAAATAATAATAATAATAATAATAATAATTAATAAATAATAATAATAATGATAATTAATTAATTAATAAATAATAATACATTAATAATAATGATAACAATAATAATAATAAATTAACAAATAATAATAATTAATAAATAATAATAATAATAATTAATTAATTAATAATAATAATAATACATTAAAACTATAAAATTAATTCATTAATTAATTAAATAATTAATTAATAATAGTAAATTAATAAATAATAATATTATATTAATAAATAATGATTATTATTAATTAATTATAAATGATAATAATAATGATTATTATTATTAATTAATGATAAATGATAATAATAATTAATTAATTAATAACAGGAAATTGATAAATAATAATAATTAATAAATAATAATACATTAATAAATAATAATATATTATTATTATATTATAAATGATGACAATTAAAAATAATTAAAAATAGAAAATTATATTAAAATTTTAAAGAAAATACATTAAAAAAATACATCAAATAAAATGAAACAAAATAAAAAAAATACATTAAATTATTGATGTCCACCTAAATGACCTCCAGTTCCACATCTAGGATGTCGTCGAACTTGTCTAACTCTTTGCACGAGTTGAGGTTCTTTCAGTTCATCCTGATCATTATCCTCCTCAATGTAAGTCGTAGGTGGATTAGAACCACTACCACTTGCTTCCATGAAATTTTGAGGCTGAGGATTATACATGGAGTCAAACACAGCACAAGCCGACTCAGGAGTTGTGCACTGAGTTCCAAACAAATTATAGAAAAGCCCACTTTCTGTCGGATAACCGGGGGTAAGTATTTCTGGTACTGGCGAAACGTAATATTGAGTCGGTGGTGGATCATAAGATGGAACTTCTGTATGGACATGTAGATGAGGTGATGATAGAGACGGTTGTGTTGTGTTTTGTTGTTGTGGGGTGGATTGGGAGGTTGACGTCACAGAAGGATACGACGGTGGTTGCAAACGGGGATCACAGAGATATTGTTCAACATATATAAATAATTTGGTGTGCTGTCTAAACCGAATCATATATTCCGTAGTATGGCATAAAAGACCTTCCACGATCTTACCTTGCAACACGTAATTGTGACGCACATTCCAGTGTTTAATTTCTTCCCTCCAAACCCAGTTCCAATTATCATCAATCCTGTGTCTCATGTCGACCTCATGGTACATTTTCATGTCATCTGGTGGTTGTGGTATTTCTTGATGGAAGCCGAACTGAAGTATGACTCTATCTGTATGATGTTTTTCAACGATATGATAGCAATGCAGATAAGTACATGCAGTCCAAGTGACCATCTTTTCTACCGAAACTTCATGTTGGAACATGAGATAAGATCTCCAATAGAACTGTTATTTAAAAAACAAAGTAAATTAATTATAACAAGTATAAAAAAACAAAATATTTAAAAAATTTAAATAAAAGGGAATAAATATATTACTTCATGAACCATCATGTGATCAATTGTTTTTTGGTATCCTTCTATGTCGTTATGAGGAACTTTACCGAAATTTAGACCACCAAAATTAAATCTGTCGAATATATTAAAAATAAAAAATATAATAAAATTAGTAATATGGTAAGCAATTGGTTTTAAAAAAAGGAAAAAATAATATAAAATAAATTTGTAAATAATTACCTTTGTGCAAGTGGAAATATCCATGGATTGAGTGATTCTGGAGCGACACAAGACAAACGATACCATGCCTAATTTTGCAACAAAAGTGCACATCCACCTATAGACATGACACCGGGTTTTGTTGCTTGACATAGTTCTCTGTACAATGTAGCTAAAACGGCTGAACCCCAACTATATTGGGATGCTTTATTTAAATCTCCTAATAAAGAAAGATATTTTAAATGTATACGGTTGTTGGATTTGTCAGGCATCAATAACCCTCCGATCATACGTAGGATGTATGCCCGACAAGATGCTGTTTTTCAAATTCAGATGCATCTTCACCAACATGGTCGAACGTATCCTTAAGCCACTTTAATTTAATAGAATTACCTCTTGTTTTTCCCACTTTAATTTAATAGATGCATTCTTTCACCCATCGACCTCAAACATACCTTATCAACCATCAATCTCAAACATACCTTATCAACCCGACTTATATTCTCTATCACAACACTATGAACCATACTCTACCCAAATAGAACAATCTCATTGGGAAAATGATCAACTCCATCATCAATCTTCTCCAACAAGTCCACAATGCGGTCTTCCTCTTAATGAAGAGGAACAATTATGTGATTCTAGTGAAGAGGATGAAACTTACTTCGATGAATCATCTGATAATTCTGATGATGACATTGATGTTGATGAAGATATGGAAGCAGAAGATCAATTTGATCCACCATCTCACTTGAAGAGCATCAATATAGATACTCAAGCGCGTTCAACTGAATTTGATCAATTGTTCATTAACGACGTCCCAGCATCAGATGGAACTCTTGTAGTTGGAATGAAGTTTCAAAACAAAGATGAATGCGTGCATGCAATCAAACGTTACCATCTAAAACATTCACTGAATTTTATGGTACAAAAATCAGATTTAGAAAGGTATGTTATTTATTGTCCAAGTCCAAATTGTTTGTTTAGATGTAGAGCTTCAAAACGCAAAAAAAAGTGAATGTGCCTCACACATGCACAAATTCTATATTGTCACAAGATCATACAAAACTTAATTCTAACATGATATGTACAAGCGTAATGCAAGTTGTGAAAGTGGATCCTTCAATCAAAGTGAAGGTCATTATTGCTGAGATTCGGGCGTTACACAACTACACAGTTAGTTATAAAAAGGCTTGGATAGGAAAAAATAAAGCGATTGAACAAATTTATGGCAATTGGGAAGAGTCTTACAATCAACTCCCACAATGGTTATTGGTTATGCAAACGTTTGCTCCAGGAACCAAAGTTGAAATGGAAACCATCCCAGCTTATCATGAGAATAGTTTGATAAGTGGGATAAGGATCTTTCATAGACTATTTTGGGCTTTCGTTCCGTGCATATCTGCGTTTAAATTCTGCAAACCAATAGTACAAGTTGATGGGACTTGGTTGTACGGCAAGTACAAGGGAACTCTATTGGTAGCAGTTGCACAGGATGGGAACGACAATGTAATTCCTATTGCTTATGCTCTTGTGGAAGGTGAGACAAAAGAGGGTTGAAGTTTCTTTTTGAGAAATTTGAGAAAATACGTCACTCCACAACCCAACATTTGTTTGATTTCGGATAGACACGAATCCATTAAGAGTGCTTATAATAATCCGAACAATGGGTGGCAAGATCCTCCGTCAAAGCATATGTTCTGCGTCCGACATATTTCACAAAACTTTGCAAGGGAATTTAAGGACAATGCTTTGAAAAAAAGAAGTTATTTCTATGGGTAATAATTTCATTTTTAATTGTTATAATTAGTGTAATTTTTGATACATTTCATTCTTAATTTATATAATTACTGTAATAATGCTTTGTCTACTATTTCAATACAGGTTACTCGATCAATGATCCTACATATCGATACTACCGCAGAGAAATCGGCATAGTAAACCCAGAGGCTTTGAAATGGTTAGACAGCATACCTCGACAAGATTGGATTCAAGAATTCGATGGAGGTAGCCGTTGGGGTCAAATGACAACCAACCTTGTGGAGTCGATCAACGCAGTATTAAAAGGCCCGCGCAACCTTCCCATCACTGCTTTGGTCCAATCAACTTATTTTAAAACAGGGACATTGTTTCCAACCATGGGTAAACGACACACATCAATTTTAGCTTCTGGTCAGGTATACACATAAACTTGCATAGATTTTATGAAAAAAGAAATAAGTAAATCCAATAGTCATAGAGTGGATAGTTTTGATCGGAGCAACCATACTTTCATGGTCCACGAGACAGTAGTTCCAAAGGAAGGGCAGCCAATTGGTCACTTTAGTGTAAACCTTCCTAAACATATGCCTTGTTCACATGTCATAGCAGCATGTTCTAGCATAAAATATGATTATTGGAGCCTTATACCTGATGTGTACAAGGAGGAAACGGTACTAAAAGTCTACGGCGAAGCGTTCCCACCCATATCAAACAAAGGATATTGGCCAGAATATAAAGGTGTTAAGGTGTGTCACAATCCATTAATGCGGAGAGTCAAGAAAGGTCGCCAAAAGAGCAAACACATTAGAACAGAAATGGACGCTACAGAAAAGTACCACGAAAATGCGGATTATGTCGGATATCTGGTCATATTAGGAAAAATGTCCAAACGCTGCAGGCACATCTACTCAAATTTGATGTATTTTTTTTTTATAATGTATTTTCTTTAAAATTTTAATATAATTTTCTATTTTTAATTATTTTTGATTGTCATCATTTATAATAATAATAATAATAATTATTATTATTATTTTAATTTTAATTTTAATTATTAATGTATTATTTATTACAACTATTATTATTATTATTTATTAATATAATAATATTATTTATTAATTTCTATTATTAATTAATTAATTATTATTATAGTTTTAATGTATTATTATTATTATTTATTAATGTATTATTATTATTATTATTAATGTATTATTATTATTATTATAATTAATTAAAATAATATAAAACCAGAAAAAGACAAAAAAAAAAAAAAAAACCAGTAGGAGGTCGCACCCCCAGCCAACGACCTCCCACTGGGCCCAAATTTTGCAGGCTTTCAGCTGGTCGCACCCCCCACTGCGACCTTCGGTTTAGCCCAAAAAGTAGGTCAGATTGGAAATTTTTTTTCAATGTAGGGCAATTTGGGAAAGGGCAAAAAAAAGGGGATATTTTAGGAAAAAATCCTTCCAACGACCTATCTTTATCAGAATTCGGTTCGGATTTGGCGGGTCCGGGTTTTTGTTCGAGACGTATAGTTTACATAATTATATTTGTGGTTAATTTCTAATCCAATTTAAAGTCAAAATAAAATTAACTCAAGAACGTTGCAGGAGTTCCTGGAAGTCAGTCAACTCTTGGCTTAAATGCATTTTTAGTCCCCTTATTTTAATTGATTCACAATTTTTGTCATCCTATTTCTAATTTCGCAATTTTGGTCCCCCTATTTTAACTGATGCGTAATTTTGGTCCCTCTATTTATAATTTCACAACTTTAGTCCCCTATTTTAACTAATTCGTAATTTTGGTCCCTTTATTTCTAATTTCTCAATTTTGGTCCTTTATTTCTTAAAATTGAGACATTTTGTAAATCTAATTGATCACATACTTTTTTTAATAAAATTTAATGGATTACATTTAAAAAACATATATAACATTAAGAAAATATCATATATTTATTTTAAAAAAGATTTTTTATTATAAAAACTATTTAAAAAATAGTTTTTAATTATTTAAAACTAATTAATTCTAAAAATAGTTTTATTTATTATTTTTTTAAACTGATTTCAAAATTTATTATTTTAAAAACTTTTTTTTGAATAATTTTTAATTATTTATTAATTCAATTATGATTTAAAAATAAAACATAATTTTTATTATATTTTTAATATATTTAAAAGAAAACAGAATTTAAATAAAAAATTATTTTTATCATAAAACATAATTTTACTAAAAAATAAGATATTTTCGTAAGAAAAAAACATATTTTTTAAAATAAAAAATAGAACTTAAATTTTTTTCATTATTTAAAAAAATCATAGTTTATTAATTATTACTCATTATTTTAAATAAAACATATTTGAATTACTAACAATAATAATTAAAAATTCTTTTAAAAACAGTTTATAAAATAATAAATTTTGAAATCAGTTTAAAAAAAATAATAAATAAACTATTTTTAGATTTAATTAGTTTTAAAATAATTAAAACCTATTTTTTAAGTATTTTTTATTATAAAAAATATTATTTAAATAAATATCTAATGTTTTTTCAATGTTATATATTTTTTATAATGTAATCAATTAAATTTTATTTAAAAAAATGTGATTTATTAGATTTATAAAATGTCTCAATTTTAAGAAACAAATGGACCAAAATTGAAAAATTAAAAATAGAGGGACCAAAATTACGAATTAGTTAAAATAGGGGACCAAAATTGTGAAATTAAAAATAGAAGGAACAAAATTAAGAATCAATTAAAATAGGAGATCAAAATTGTAAAATTAAAAATAGAGAGACTAAAATTGCGAATCAGTTAAAATGGGGACTAAAACTACATTTAAGCCCAAATTTAAAAAAGAATGCGACGTGGCTTAATTCCACGTTCGGTTACCACACGCCCCCAATACTAACCCCCGTGGACCTCTCTAATCACTCTCTCTTCTCTTAATTGTTTTCACTGCACCCTTTCATTCCTCTCTTTTCCATTTCCAATCTCTCTCAATTCATCAATCACCACAATGTCTTGGCTCCTCAGATCCACCAAGACCAAGCTTTTATCTTCCTATTCTTCACTTTCTAGAACCTTCTCCTCCATCCCCCGCTCCACCAATCAGATCGAACCTCTCTCTCCCGTCGCCGCCCAACTCTTCCACCGTACCACCGCTACACTTCCCACTGGTATACTTCATTTTCGATTCTCTCTATTCTCGAATCTCTTTATTCTTTCTGCAATTGCTTCGATTATTATTTTCATTCATCCATCAATTAAGGAATCGCGTGTTTTTTTTTGTGTCTCTATTAGCTTATGCTAAGTTTTTTTCTTCTGATTTTTAATTTTTTTTATTGCGCATGTTGTTTCAGCGGATGAAAACCCTACCAAGGTACACGCTAATGGTCTCCCCAACAATCCAGCGAATAAGCTTGGTGCTTTGGTATGTGTCTTTTCTCATTTTTTCCGTGTGAATTTTTTAAATTGATTTATTTAGTTAAAAGTGAGATTAAGGTAAAATGATTTTTGTTTTGATATGTTTACGTGAAAGTCAGCTGAACATTAAATTAAATTTGAGCTTTTGTAAAAAAGAATTAATTCTTGAGGCAAAATTAATCCTATTCGAAACCCAAACATAACAATCAATTTCAAGTCTTCAGAATAATTTTTTACTCTCTTAAAGTGAAACCACACATGCACATGTGTTTGGTTTTGCTGTGACTAAAATTGATTTTAGTTATAAATGAGTTGAATGTTAAGTGATATATGTTTGGATATATTAAGAGAAAAGTGATTGGACAAAATCAATTCTACTCGATAGCATACAAACATGCCAAAATCAATTATACACCTCCAAAAATGGAACCAAACATGCATGGTGTAAAGTATGTTATATATACCTTTGACTCAATTTCTTTTGTAATGTTACATCTATGTTTTTGTATCTTATTTATTTTTCTCTTTAAGAGAAGTTGTCTTTGCTTCTCTAACTTTGATATATATACATATAGATAGATGTAATGTGATGCTTTTCATTTTCCCTCTTTACTACCTAGCTGCAAAAATGTTGTGAAGTTGATATTAGACTAAGAGGTTTACTTCGTACATATATTGCATCTTAATAGTTAGCTCTAATTGCCGTTGTTTTTTAGTTGTCCTGATTTTTAACTTTTGGGTGATTGGGCAAATTTAGAGTAGGGGTGGTGAGGTTTGTTTAAATTAAAACTGATTACTTTCTTAAGTATGCATAATCCATTAATCTTTTTTAGTTCTATTAAGTTTCTAATTCACATGAAATTATTTTCTTTTGTCAGAGGTACCAGGCTTTTGGACTGGACGCTAATGTGCTGGCTGGAGCTAGATATGCTACTAAAGATTGTGCTGCCAAGAGTCCAATGCTATCAGTGAGTTCCTTTATGATATCTGATTGAGTCTAGTAGTAGTCTATTTGGCTTTCCTGACGTGGTTGATGACATTTACATTTCAATAGGGACTCAGTGCTTTGATGGCAAGGAATTTTGAGAGCAGTGTGGGTGCTGACCCATTGGGATTGGCTGGTCAGAGACGTTTTATGAGTGACATCCCAAGTAAAACCAGTGAGACAAAGCCATCTGGTTTTCGCCCATTATCTCCTCATCTTCCTGTTTATCAGCCTCAGCTTTCTTCGACGCTTTCAATTATCAATAGAATTTCCGGAGCTTTCCTATCTGCTGTCGTATTGCTTTTTTACATGATATACATGAAAACGGGTTTGGTTAGTCTCACCTATGATTCATTCTACCAGTTCGTATTCTATTCATCAAAACTCAACTTACTTGTTCTTGAGATTTCTGCCTTAGCCATGTCCTATCATCTGTATAGTGCAATTCGTCATTTATTCATATGATATCACAGTCACAACGGATACCTGAACAGTGTGTTTGGTCCTGAGGTAATTTAATCTTTTTCTTGTTCATATTTGGTTTTTTATGGTCACAGATATCTGAGCCAAGCATTGTCTGCTATTAGGGTTTGCTTGGCCAGCGTTGAGCCATTTATTCAGCTTTTCAAATATGCTTCAGTACCATGTTTTTGATTTGGATTAATGTATATGTCATATTTTCAGGTGGAACTTGCTTGTTTCAACCATGGTGGCATGCTTTCTACTTGTCATAAGGAGTTCCATTAGGCAATGTGAATTGGCTTTATGTAGTTTTGCTATTATCAACTTAATAATTACTATTTAGGTAGAACTTCATGTTTAATGCTAAGCATGACTACATCTGTTTTGCATCTGAAATTTCGGTGTATTTTTTTGCACCCCCTTAAATTGCAAGTAACTGTTGCATTCAATAAAGCATTTGAGTTTAGTGACTCTTAAACTATACGATCACTTATGCGACTGATGTTGCAGAAAATTATTTTTATTCAAGGCATTGTTTAAGTTTTACATCCCTTTTATTTTGGAAGAAATATGATTGGAAATTAAAGTGAAATGGGGTAGCAAAAAGCACGTTAGCAGGTTTTTGGAAGAGATATATTGATGTGCCACTTAGTTTAAAGGTGAATAAATATTATTAAGACTCAGTTTATCTGGCATGTGAGAGCTTAACCTTAAAATCACATCACAAAATGCATAATTTCTTACTCGCCATCATCAGCTTCTCACACTAATCTTATGTGTTTATACAACTGTTAAAGTGTGAATGATATACCAGCTAGGTACACACCCTTAGGTCTCTTACAAATATATTATAAACCAGTTAATCAGTTTTTATATAGAAAAATTAACATTTAGCAATTTTCTGTGAAAAAGAATTGAAGCCATTTTTGCAAGAGCTGAAATAAGAAATCGGAGGTTTTCAAAGACGTAAGAAATCTCTGGCTGAAAAATCAATAAGGAAAACAATGCATGTTTGCAAGTTTGTTCATTGCTCTAAACAAAAATAGCCACTGCTTTAGGTGTACTGCTTAATTTGTTCTCACATTTCTAACATGAATTCATCTTACGAACCCACTATTCATGGTGAACATGGACCTAAACCCCAACTGTGTATGAAATCGATGATGAGAAGTATCAGGGCATCAATCGATACTCCACACCGCCCATACCATTAGTAAGTTTGAGAAAAGATATAATTTACGTGGTTGAGATGAGACACTTGAAAAAGTTTGAATAAGAGGTTTAAGATTCAAATCTTGACTATTAGTAAGTTTGAGAAAAGATATAATTTACGTGGTTGAATGAGACACTTGAAAAAGTTTAAATACGAGGTTTAAGATTCAAACCTTGACTACTAATACTTGACAGCTAATATTTGTCTATAAGAAGTAAGGAAAAAAATTATTTTCTAAATTTTTTGTAATGTTTTTTTTGGAAATCTAAGTATGTAATCTAAGTTCACATAATCATTAATTATGTTGTTGTAGAATGAATGCCTCATCCAAACAAAATGAGTCTTTTTAATGTTTATCACTAAGAACATAGAACCATACCCACCTTAGGTTTTTTCTCAAGCCAAATTGGAACCCCTTATTAATATATAGTTCATCAAATACTCCTACATCAATCAAAATGATAAAATAAAAAATAATACGATGATAATTTACATAAAGGTATCGTTAACAAAACATATCAATACTTAATTAAGCATCCTCTGGGATACTTTCTAAATTTGGACTCCAAGAAAATAAACCCAAATCATGTTTACAAATTTTTCCTCCTCTCAACTTCATAACACTTAGTAATTGCTCCAATGAAGTGTTCTCATTTTCATCCTTGCAACTCAACATCCTTTTCAACTCATCTTGAGTCATCACCACTCTAATCCTCACACTTCTAGAATTACCATCACTTCTTCTACCATCACCTTCTTCATCATTTTGTATCTCAAACCTAACCTTCTTCTTTTTACTCCTCATGCAATTTTCTTTCCTCGGAGCTTCGAACTTCGACGACGAAGATGTCTTCATTTTCTCAACTTTTGCTTGATCATTATAGTTTTCATGATCATCATCTTGTGCTAATATTTTGTTGTTTGTTAAGCAGTTTCCCATTGTTGTAATGAAGCATATAACTCAACAAAGAAATGTGAGAGAGTAGTCTTTGCAAAAGTGAGACATAATAAATATATAAATATAAAGTGGAGGAAGGGAAAGCACATGGAGTAACCGGTTATTGCGCCGGGTTTTTGAGATTAAATATGTCGAGATTCTCTTGATTCATATAACCAATACGGTTAATATATGCTTTTCATACCTATGTGTTTTGTTATTGTGTGAGATTTAATTTGTATGAATATCTTATACTAGTTTATTTTACACCATTAATTAATCATAATTGTTAAACATTAAAATTGCTTGTACGATATAAATTTTTTTACCTTTGAAGCTCTTAAAAAAAAGCTTGGGAAAGTAGCATTAAATAAAGCATAACAAGCTCGAAGTTATTGCCCTCTAATCAATGCTAAAAAAGCGGTAATAATCTGATGAAACATGAAGGGTACACCGTACATGGCACATTAACAGCAACACTCAACAATTAACGTTACTCTAACGCGATTACTCTGTCTAGCGTTTTGATATTGGTCAACCCCATATTTCAACTGGCGGGGTCCATATATTGCTACCAATTCAAAATTCAAAATACTCAGTCGTGTTTTTTCTCTACCACCATTATATTAAAATAAATTATTTTTAAGTAAATATATTTTTGTTTTTTGTTTTTTCGTTACTTTGTTGTCTGAATGCATTAATTTTATCGTTTTATTATAGCGTTTATTTTATTATGATAATTTCAATTTAATATTGATAGATTCAATTAACGACTATGGTGTCATCAACTCTGCAAATCTGATGTTTGAATATTTTAATTATTTTAATTTTATCAAATTTATAAATATTTTTTAATTTTATATTATTAAATTATATGCTATATAATTTGAATGAATGAATATTTTTTAGTGAAAATAAAAAGTATATTAGCCCACACCTTATATTTATACGGTGGCTTTTTTAATTGTGTTTGGTGATTATTTGTTATGTATGACTTTAAATGAAATTAATTTGATTATGAAGTTATACTTGAAATTTTAGTTCAGCAATTCAAGATATCAAATAGATAAGATACAATTAAATGTATGTATAAAATTAGAGCATATACTAACTTATATCAATATTACCAAAAGAGTTGAGAGTAGTGAAATGAATTAAATTTTTGAAAAGTGATAAATTAAAATTAGAATATCATTTGAAAAATGTATTTATATTTAGTGTTTGACGAGTCTTTTATATAATTAATTTTGATGGAAAAATCTATGAGAATTATTTATTTATTTATACAAATCAAATTTAATACAATGAATTGTCTCACAAAAGTTTGAATGCGTACCAAATGCATTACAATAACTTGAATTTGAGCAAGAAATTAAGCCATAAAAACTCAAGAGTCATGTTCACGAAAAGAAATTTCGAAATTCATCTATGGCGAGATCCAATGAATGTTACCATAATTTAATTGCCAAAGCAAATGTATGTGCCCTGAATAAGTTAAATGAGATCTCACGTAAAGATGAAGAATATAGAAACAAGGAGGAGATTTATATCACAAGACACGTCATCAGCATCAGGACGCGATTTATTTACCCTACAATTGATTGATTAATTGATGTATTTGTCCCATTAAATATTAGCAAAATGGAGTTAGATGTGCATTTCTATATTAAGATTATTTGAAATTGATTTCAAACATTCTACTTGTTATATGTCACTTTATTAACCATTTTTTTTTCTCCCATTCATTTGTTTATAAATACTTTTATTTGAATTTAATATAATGATTCTCTTTATAATAGGTCTCCTATACATATTAATTGATTCATTTAAATTTTTGACAAGATATAAATAATGTTACTATTTATAACAATAAAAAATATAACAAATATCAAAATTATTTATTATTTTCACAAACTTGTTACAAAACACTCCTTCCAACGGCCAATAATCATATTTACAAATATAAATATAATTAATATAAAATAATTTAAATAAAATTGAAACGGCACTAAACATACATCTAAAATATGAATTGAATTGTAAACAGAGTACGTATTAATAAATTTTCTAAAATATGAATTGAATTGTAAACAGACGTACGTATTAATAAATTTTCTAAGTTGACGTTGCCTATATATTTCAATTCATTCAAATTCAATAAAATAAAAATTTAATTACAAATAAATTACAATTACAACTATAAATATCTACAAACATATATCTACAATGTTGCTTCAAAATAACTCAAAGAAAGGCAAGTACAATACGAATCTGACAATCACCATTTCGGGTCCTTCTTTTTCTTGAAGGTGCTGGAAGACACAAGAAAGAGGGGTTTGAATTGTGTTTCGCCATTTCTGAAAGATACTTCGATTGCTTAACAAAAAATATATTTTTTATCAAATCATTCAACTTACGAATGATACAATCCTATGTTCTAGTGTTTTGATTTCGTTTATGTGAGTCTCAGATGATGTTTCAAACACGTTATACACCAGAGGCAAGGATCTTATCCTCAGACAGAAGAAGAATGGCTTAAGACCTTCTAGTCATAGGATTGCCAAAGCAGTTCTTCTTAGGTTCTGATATCCCCATGAGTTTGACCAGATGATGAGTTATTTAAACGAATTTATTATACAAATTTCTCTAGTGGAGGGATTGGATGATGATCTTTCATGAGAGAGCTTTGGTCATTTACTTGTCATTCAGGTTTCCTTGAGGATAATCATGTTTCATAATTATTTCAAATACATCTATGGATCACATCAGATGAAGATATTTGTTCCATAAAAAAAAAATGAACTTTCAGCTTACTCTGACATTAAGCTCATGCTTGCTTCTTCCTATAGGATAATGATTAGATGATTGATTTTGTTTGATCTACCCTTTTTAATCACTGTTGGTTTTGACTTGATTTTAACCAAGGATGCTTGAGTGTATCCTCAAACCTTTGTTTTGACGAGGGTCTTCGACTTGTTGTCATTCAACCTTTCGATTTGGTATTGTTGAGTGAGGGGTTGCACTACTACTCATTTCTTCTATCAGGTTACTTGCACATTTGAACATATATCATGGATCATTGAAGTTTTTTTTTTTTGAGAACTTCTCCTTGATTGGTTATTTTCATTGTTGACATGCATTATAATGTTTAGTTATATCAACTAATACTTCTTGCTAACGGAGGATGAATTTTAGTATTAGCATATTGATTTTTCTCACTGATTAACTCACTCTGCCTTATTGAAGCATAAGAGATTTTTTCTAGTTTGTCATTGAAGAGTTTCAAGAAACACAACTAGAAGTCGTAATAGAATTGAAAGAATTTTCAAAACATATATAAACAGATCTTAGAAAAAGACACAAACGAAAGGGAGCTTCAGCCGACTATTAAAAGCTAATTACGATGAAGTATTTTCTTATATAGTTTTAAATCTAACATAATATTTCTCATATAGATGCGACTTTGAGATGTTTACTCTGTTTTAGGGGACATAGTAAGAATCATTTTTTTTCCGTATCTATTCGTCTCTTTGAGTATTCACTTATCTCAATACAAAGATTTTGTTTTACAACTCAAAATGTCATTGAAGAGTAATTTGCATAAGAACAACTTCAACACAAATACTCTTGCCCTTAATAAGATAAAATTGTAAAAAAAACTTTGGAAAGGAGATGAAGTTGATATTTGAGAAATAGATGTTATGCTAAAGTGTTTTATCTATTCTTTAGATAGCAATTACAGTCTTTACGAATCATTTTTTTGTCAATCAAAGTTTTGAAAAAATTCTAAAAAAAAGAAATTTTTAAGAAAAAGAAAACATGATTTATCCAAAAACATAGCCTAATTTAGACCATTTCACTAGTATTTTCAGCAGTAAGGGACCTTTACTCTTACATGGTAAAGTGCTCAATCAAGAGATCAAGCTCTGATACTAATTAAAGGTGTTGGAAAACACAAGAAAAATGAGGGTTTGAATTGTATTTTGCCATTTTTAAAAGATACTTCAATTGCTTAACAAAAAATATGTTCTTTATCAAATCATTCAACTTACTATTAAAACAAGTTTAGAGACACAAAAGTTGAATCATGAAAAACACAAATAAGAGAAACAGAGAGATAGAGGGAACACATATATTTTTATACTAGTTCACAAGAGACTGTTGCTACATCTAGTCTTCCTTTTACAGAAAGATTTTACCTCAATATAGTTTGGGAACTTAATCCACTATTTCAAAAATAGCATACAAGTATTGTTTAATCTGTCTCTTTAGACTTTGAGTATTCTTCTCTAGCCTTTCCAGACTGTCACCGTTATAACCCTTCTTCAACATTCTGGAAGCTTGTCGTTGAGATTCATAAGTGTTGTTGTACCTATTATGGTACCTCTTAGGGGTGAGATAATTGTTGCCACTATCCTACTGATTTACATTAGTTCTAGTTTGTGTCAGAATGGACACAAAGTTTGTCTCTGGGATTCTAACTCTCATTGAGAGAATATTACATATCAAGTCATATCTCAATTCAAGTGTATGAAAAACACTTTGAATGATTTACATTAATTCTAAATAACTCTCTATTGAGAAGATTTTTCGTTCATAATTTTCTTTTGATGTGTACTTGGCTTTTTTAATATTCTTTCTTTTAATTCATTGCCTTTTCATTCGATCTCATTGACTTGATTGATTGAACATGTTATTCTTAAAAAGAGAAGAAATGTTTGTTGCAAATGTTACTGTTGGAGATCTTCAATCACCATGTAAGACATATCATATGTTAAGATGTATCTGTATATATCTTCATGATTGATTCTGTGCATATTCAATTTAAGAGAGTAGATCTCAGAGGATGTTACTACTAGAGGATGTCATAAAGACTAGACAATTAACAAATTCAAGATGTTGACTAGAGAATGAACATATTTGTCTTCTTTAGAGTGTTGACTATTCAGAGCATTAATTATCTTGAGTGTTGTCTTTTTATCAAAGCATTGACTTTCTATTAGAGTTAGACGATACAATGCTTGTCACAATTGTCAGAGACAAACTAATTAGATATTTGACGCGATTATCAAAGGCAATCAATCACTTGCTTGTCACACTTAACAAAGGTAGACAATTATTTTGCTTGACATACTTATCAGAGGCAGGGGATCATTTTGCTTGACATACTTATCAAAGGTGGACAATCATTTTGCTTGACATACTTATAAGAGGCAGAACAATCAACTTGTTGTTTGTATTAATAGATTCATCATAGACGCGTTTGAGAGTGTGTTCATCAGAGTCAAACATAGCTGTAGTAGTTTCTTCAACGTCACTGTGATCCTTATTTAGAAGATTCTATTTTCTTTGTTCATAAGAGAATCTAGCTTATACCATAAACCTTTTTCCTTTAATGCTTTGGCTCGGATTATAAATCGCAATACTTCTTATTACTATATTATGACTTGCTCAATTAGTAAACATGATAACTTGTTTATTAGGTGATAATATTCTCTGTGTTTAGAAACGCTTAGATTATTATCTCTAACTCACTTGTAATTTATGCTACCTTAAAATAGATAGACATTAATATATATCTCTGTCTTCTAACTTAATCTGCACATTTAACAAATACAATTAGGGGATAGTTGTTCCTTATTTATTTGTTTTTGTTATCATCAAAATATCAACCAAAAGATTGTAGTTAAAACTACTTTTACACTAACACTCCCCCCGTTCCCCGACTTTTTTACTCTCATCTTATGTGTTTGATGTAGCCTCTAGAATGTTCGAAACTAAAAGTCAAACTGAATTTTTAATTTTTTTCATTGTTTACTTTCTTTCTTTTGTTATTGTTCATTTGATATGCAATGGATAATGAAGAAAAAAAAACACACAGCCAAATTACTGTTGATTGGGTAAGCATTACAAAAAACCCTTGATATTTTTCTATATCCACACACCGAAGATTTGAGAAAAAGTTGTCATTTTTTTTATTCTTTCCTGTTTTATTAAATTTATTTTACAAATTTTTTTCTAGTATATGCAGTACATGAATAAATACTTGAAAATGCAACAATTATTTTCATCTTGGATGTAAGATCCAGTAGACAATGTTAATTGTACAACTTTAATTATTTTCATTTTAACTACAACTTTCCTCTTTCAATTCATTTTTGCATAAGCTAATTTTTTCCTTCAATTTTGTTTATTGTTGATTATTAATCATCAATTTTTATTTATGCTTTATTAAGGTAGGTTCCTCTCTTTGTCTTTGCTATTATTTTTGCTTAAATATAATTTTTGTCCTTTATTGTTTATTTAATATTCGTTTTGGTTTTTTATTTTTTTTTTAATTCATTTTGACCTTTTATCTTTTATAAGTGGTGCATTTTAGTCCATTAAATCATAACTCTTTCAAACAATTGTATAATTATTGTCATGAATTATTAAGATCAAATCTTGGATTAGTTGTAAAGTTAAGTATGCAATCTTAATAAAGTAAACTCTGATAAATGTCTTTCGTTTCAAATAGTTTGAATATGTTTTAATGCATGCCATAATTTTTTTTCAAGTGCAAGTCTATTATTAGATTAAATGAATGTTTTTTAAAAGAATATTATACTATATACGCAATGGTAATGACCAAATGTCGTTATAACTTTTCTTCTTCTTCTTCTTATAATTTTATAAAATTATTTTATAATTTTTAATTTTAAATTTTAAATTTTAAATTTTAATTGTACATTCTCATCCTCTCAATACTCTTCATTCTGCTTCATTTGACAATAGATTCAGTTTTCAAATATTTTAAATTAAAAATAAAAAAAAGGCATGTAATTAATCGGATAATAATAATTATACGTATTTGATTTGACAATTTTTTAAATATTTTTTTAATCATGTTAATTTTTATGTAAATTATACTATTTTAGTTAGGTTTTATATGAGTGGCACATAAACTTATTTTTTAGGTTGAATGATTCAGAAAAATATAAATTTTAGAATATATTTTTTAAAGTTTTAAAATTGTTATTATTTCAAAATTAAAAAAAAATACAAATAAAGACATAAGAGGAAGGGATGACTAAAAAAAATCTTTTTATGGGGGTGTAATAAATTGAATTATTTCAATTTTATTAAATTCCTTATTTTTATTGTTTTTAGTTGTTATTTTTTATTTAAATTTGAATAATAATATTTTATAAAATAGGTTCTAAATAATATTAGTATAATTTTTACTTGCCAAAATTTTTCATACTCTCTAAAATTCTTATTGTTATGGTTTTTCTTTATTAGATAACATATTAAATTACACACTTTATTTGTGAAGTCGCAATTAAAAATGACATTTGTGACTCTATAACTTTCATCTACGTGTTGAGTATTTTACAAGTGAAGACCCTATTTTGCATAAAATTTCTTGCATTGAGGGGTTTTCCACGATAAAATATCGGTGTTCTTGTAAATTGGGGGAATATTATATCCGCTATGTATTATTTGTTATTGTGTTTTTGTGTTTATTCCCATCAGGAAGCACTATCGTGATTTGAGGCTCGAGTTGGTCGCGAGCTGCAACATTTCTAGACCAAATATGTTCGGTTGATGATGGTTGGGAGTCTTCTTCAACATTGTTTCTCATTTAGGACTACCATACTATACTCATCCACCCAAATATAAGATGAAGATAAAGAGAAGATGAAGAAATATGAATGGAATTATGAGATGAAGAAATATTAATAGAATTATGAGAGTAATTTCAGAAGTTGGGTATTCTAAACATATAGTATAAATATAAATTTTTGATGGACTATGCGAATGGTTTACACATGAGTTCAGTGTCAGCCCTGATTAGTTCTAGATCAATCGTTATTGAACAAATTATAACTTAAATGTCTCTTGTAAACGAAATAAAAGGAGCCGTATCTTTTAAAAAATTGACGAGGACTTTGGGTGGTCGTGCCACCTATATCCAAATAAAGCTCCGCCACTAATTACGGTAGTGATAGATTTAATACAAGTTTTCTAGGAGTAAAAGAAGATATACTCAACATGTATTTAAGAGGAAGGAGTAACAGAGGGTCACATAATTAATAATTAAAATCAATCTTTAATAATTATTTTTGATTTATTTAATATTAATATTTTTAATGTATCTTTATTTTAATATAAAATATTTAATGTTAATAGTTGAGTATTTGACGTTCAAATAAACAATTTAGTAAATTTAAAATATTTTTTACATAAAAACTAAAATGTTAATTATATTTAATTAATTTTCTTAATACTCCTTTCTTCCTTGAACTTTGGTCAAATATTTTATTTTTGTCCTAAAACTTTTTGATTTTTTTTAATAATTAATGATATTTTTCTTTTGTACTCTTATAAATTTAAAAATACACATTAAATAAATTTTATTTTTACATCAAAAATAAAAATAAAAAGGACAAGATCGACTAAAATTTATGGTTTATTAATATATATTTAAATATTAAAATAATCAAAATCTATAAAATATAACTATAAAAATAAGGTTTAAATATATTTTTAATGAGTTTTAAGTGAGACTGTAAATCTATCGGGAGACGGAGGGGAGGCGTAAGGATGGGTCCCCAAGTTTTTTTCATATTTTTTTATATTGTTGTATTATTATATAATATTTATATTAGTTATGGCCACTTACGTTTTCATATTTTTTTATATTGTTGTATTATTATATAATATTTATATTAGTTATGGCCACTTACGTACGTAAGTCCGCTTTCAAAGCCCAAATTCCATTATAAATAACACCATTTTTTTCTTCTAACATTTAAATAAAAGATATTTTTAATAATTAAGAAAAATGGATTGTGCATTGTATAAATAATACTATTTTTTCTTCTAACATTTAAACAGGAAATAGTTTTAATAAAAAAAGGATTGTGCACTTTATGAGCAAATAAAATAGTTTTGTATTCGTTTATTTCGTTACATCATAAGAAAAAATAATCGTACTACTCTATCTTAATTTAATAAAAAATAATTTTTATTAAATTAATTGATCAATAATTAAATGGTACTATTAATTTAATTAAATTTTATACAATATTGGCATAGATGAATTAATGATAAATTAATTTAATTATTAATTAAAATTTTGATAATATTAATAAACTCTTCTATTTCATAATATTATAGAAGTTGTATTTATATTAAATGTGAATATAAAATTATTTTATTAAGCTCATAAAAAACCCTGACCGAAAAACATTGTATCGGCGTCGGCAATTCCGTGTTTCAACGTTCAATACAACTTGTTAGACCAATATTTGTATTATAAAATTTCTTTTATTTTTTTCTTTTAATATTGAGTTTTCATTATTATATTTTTATAACAGTTACATATTTTATAAAATATGATTTTTAGGTTCTTTAGTTTGCTAGAGTCAAAATAATGTCTAAGAAGATCACTATTGACTCATTCTTCAAAAGAAAAGAGAGAATTAATGATGAAACACATTCCAATTCACTAAATTTATATTTAGAGAGCAATGTTAACAATACTTGTTGAGCAAACGATTGAACCACTTCCTTCTAAAGTTATTAGGAATGAACAAGAAAAAATTAATATCATACTTTAATACGTGATCCGGGAAAACATCAACAAATTTGGGATTATCCCATCAATCAGCAAGATGAAATTCGTAGAGCATATATGAACTTTGGACCATATCAATTTATTATGAATGTTTGTCCACTTTGGGTTCAGAAGATCATCCTCGTCGACTTCAAGCTCATTGGTTTAAAAGTTTCCATTGGTTAGAATATTCATCGAAAATAGGTCTGGAAATATGCTAGGCCGTGATGCTTATGGCCTAACTTAGTTATGGTTTGGTCTAGAGGTGTACGTGAGTTGGGTTGTACTGGTTTTTGACAAAATTCGATATCCGATCTGATCGATTATCTTTGGATTGAGTTAAATTCTAAACCTGTATTTTTTTTCATTTAACCCGAACCGAACCAATGAAGAATGGGTTGGGTTGAGTTGCCGGGTTATACATAAATAATAATCTGTTTTTTATTTTATGGAAAAATATATTGAATGAAAATATATTTAATACTTGATTGTCTTAAAAAACTATAAAATTTCAATCACATCATTCAATTCTTTAAAAAAGCCAACAACCTCTCACAAAAAAAAAATCCAACAATCTTCAAATACATAAATAAATTCAACAAAAGTAAATCAATAAAATATGAAAATT
Organism: Cicer yamashitae; assembly: GCA_037974755.1. Lineage (NCBI taxonomy): Eukaryota > Viridiplantae > Streptophyta > Magnoliopsida > Fabales > Fabaceae > Cicer > Cicer yamashitae. Next base: position 23,235,633 of record JBBPBQ010020323.1, read on the forward strand.
CACCAATTCTAAAGAATGTCAACTTCAAGTCCAAATACTTTAACAAATTCCTCAAATTATGGAAGAGAACAATTGGAAATATGCAAAATGTTCAACCACTTCAAGTTCAAACACTTAACAAGTTCATCATTACACATAATTTACCAACCATTTTAGTTTACTAAGCTACCATAATTTTTTAATAGTAGTTTTTCATTTGTTTATTTTTAGAGTACTTATTATTTTCAAATACAATACTAAAAAAATGTTTAATAGATTTAAATGTAAAAAATTTAAACTAAATTCATCATAAGCATAAACTTTTAAGCATCATTTTTGCTCATAAATAGTATTTAACTCAAAAAATTTATATTCAACAAATGTAAATAATTTAATCTAAGTTCATCATAAGCATAAGCTTTCAGTTCATACCTTCATTATGCAAAACTATAACAAAATATAACATTTAAATAAATATCAGTTATGAGCACCAGCGGAACAAAAGAAGAACGTGGCGGCAACGCGGCTGGTAGAACAAAAGAAGAAGGTGGGCAGCGAGCGACTTTAGAAAGTCTGGACAAAAAATGAAGGTGAACCCAGATACGGAACAGAAGAAAAAGGTGGATGTATGGAATAGAAGAAGAAGAAGGTAGATGACGGCTGCCGAAAATTCGAAGAAGAGTAATCAAACCCTATTGGGCTGCCAAACAATTTCTGGTCGGGTCGACGGGTTCAAATTGTTGAACCCATTACCCGAACCAAATATAAGCGGGTTTCCACAGATTGGGTCGGGTCGGACCCGAAAGTGACTGTGTATAGGGGTGTACATAGTTGTGGGTCGACCTGCCAACCCGATCACCCAACCCAACTCAACCCGATTTTTACCCGTACCCGGTCACTTTCGGGTCCAACCCAACCCAACCCGTTGAAACTCGCTTATATTTGGTTCTGGTAATGGGTTTAACAATTTGAACCCGTCGACCCGACCCGGTAACTAGTTATATTTTTTTTTAAATTTTGTTTGGCAGCCCAGCAGTCCAATAGGGTTTCAGATATTATAAATAACTGATTTTTATATGAATACTGATCCAAGGTGTTTATGCTTCTAGCCTAAATACTTAATTTTTCTCGCAACTTAGCGTTTAATTTATTTTGGCCTTGTAATCTCGTATATGACTACTCATAAAATTCGTATCTAATTTTTGAATTGTCTCTTTCAAAAGAGCAATTTAATTTTTGAGTTAAATACTATTTATTTAAATGTTATATTTTGTTATAGTCTTACATAATAAAGGTATGAACGGAAAGCTTATGCTTATAATGAATTTAGTTTAAATTTTTTATATTTGTTAAATACAAATTTTTTTAGTTAAATACTATTTTTAGTTAAATACAAATTTTTTTAGTTAAATACAAATTTTTTTAGTTAAATACTATTTTTAGTTAAATTTTTTATAGTTTTTGAGACATTTAAGTATTAAATATATTTTCATTCAATATATTTTCCCGTAAAATAAAAAACAGGTTATTATTTATGTATAACCCGCCAACCCAACCCAACCCGTTCTTGATCGGGTCGGTTCTGTTCGGGTTAAATGAAAAAAATACGGGTTTAGAACTTAACCCAACCCAAAGATAATCGATCGGGTCGGGCATCGGGTTTTGTCAAAACCGGCCCAACTCAACCCATGTTCACCCCTAAATGTGTAAAGGTAAAAATTGGGTTGGGTTGGATGATCGGATTGACGGATCGACCCACGCCCATGTACACCCCTAGTCTGGTCTGCCATGATCTGAACTTATTAATTTAAATAGATCAGACTCAGACTTATAAAAAAGTCTATTAGGCCTGATAGGCCGGTATATATATATATATTATTAACATTGTTATTTTTTATTAATATTAGTATTTGTTATATTAAATTTGCTAATTATGAATTCATTTTATTTCTTTATTTTATTGGAAGGTTGCTGCAAACTTGCTAGTTATAATTTTATTAAATTTGATTATAATTTTATTAGTTTTTCGTATATAAAAAGGCTTAGTTTAGTCTATTTAAAAAAAATATAAAATATACTATTTAAATGCTTAGTGTGAAATCTGCTTTTAAATAGATTTTCAGGCCAGACCAGACTTTTAATAAAGGTCAGGCTAGACTCAGACTTTTCAAAGTCTGGACTAACCTGACCTATTTCCACGCCTAACCGGAAATAGATGCAACTTTTTGTCTCATGTGCTATTTATTTTCTAAACGATCAAGTGCATTCATATTAACAAGATTTAGACTTTGGAAAAAACTGAATAATAGGAAAGAAGTGTGCATTTTTATCTCATGTGGTAAAAACTCCTGATTCTCTTCACTAGAGTCGGTATTGGGCTGTGCAATAGCACAAATCCCCTAATTGATAAGGGTCTCAAAAAATTTATTTTTATGATTTTAGGGTGAATTTTTTTTAGGTTAAATATGTTTTTAATTCCTATCAAATTACAACATTTTAAGTTTAGTCCCTAAAAATATTTTATTCATAGTTTCTATTTTGATTTTAGAGACTTTTTTATAAGTTAAAAATATCATTTTTTTTATAAAGAAATTTTTCAAAATAGGCCTAAAAGTGAATAAAAAATATTTTAAAGACTAAAAAATTGAAAAAAAATTATGAGGATTAAAAGTGAATAAAAAAATTGAGAAATTTTTTATATAGACTAAAATTAAATTTTTAAATTTTATAGAGACTAAAGTTTATTTTCTCTCTTTTTTAAATATTAAAATTATACTTTTTTTTTATTAAGGATCTACTTTTTAAGAATAAAATAGGGTCTCTAAAATGTTTGAGACCACCTCTACTTTTCACTATGTAGCTGTTAAATGCTGTGAAGATTTGAAGAATCAATCATGTCACATTGACAAAGTGATGTTTAAACAAACTTCACAACAAATTCTAGCTAATCGGTTTCGTCTTATAACCTCAATGGATGTTGTTAAGAGGCGCTAACGTTTTAGGTTTGTTCTTTTAGAGAACATGATGAAAGTTTGGAATCTAAAAATCGAGGAAATTTTATTGAAATGATTAAACTTCTAGCTTCTTATAGTAAGTAAAATGAGGAAATTGTATTGGAGAACGCCCCTCAAAATGAAAAATACACATCACCTATTATTTAGAAGGGAATTTTTACATGTCTTTGCTACAAAGGTACAAGATGAGATTTGTAAAGAGATTGGTGATGCAAAATTTTGCTTGATTGTTAATGAGTCTCGAGACGAGTTTAGAAGAGAACACATGGCTATTGTTTTTTGATTCGTTGATTAGTATGGTTTTGTTAAGGAATGCTTTATAGACATTGTACATGTAAGATATACTACTTCAGCCACTTTTAAACAAGAGATTTGTTCCACATTACCTCGTCATAATCTTAACATTCAAAATGTCCCGGGTTCGATAATATGATGGATCTATTAAAATGTGTGGAGAGTGGAAAGGGTTACAAGCTTTAATTCTGTAAGATGTCCTTATGCGAAATATGTACATTGACTTGCTCATAAGTTACTTTTAGCTCTTGTTGCATCTAAAGACGTAGTTGACGTTCATTATTTTTTTCAAAACTTTACTTATATTGTCAATGTTGTGTGTTCTTCTTGCAAAAGAAATGATGAGTTATGAGCAACTAATGCAGCTGAAATTGCTCATTTAGTTGAAAATAATGAGATTGAGACTGGAAGGGGAGTCAATCAAATTGACACATTACAAAGACTCGGAGACGAAGTATGAAGTTCTCATTTCACTTCAATATGCAACCTTTTACACATGTTTAATACGTGCTATTGAGTGATTCCTTTAAGATAGAAAAACCTTAAAAGGATCAAACACATATAAATGAATCACAGGGTCAAAAAAACTTTCTAACAAACTTTAGAAAATTATGTCCTGAAAGATCATAATGATCATTTACGAGTGGAAATAATAAAACAATTGAAGTCATGTTTTTGAAAAAGAACAAAAACATAATCAACTCAAAACCACACATTCAATAAATGATCAATTAAAAAAATGAAAAATCTTCAACTTTAAGATAGGAAAACCTTAAAAGGATCATACACATATCAATGAATCACAAGGTCAAAAAACTTTCTAACAAACTTTAGAAAATTATGTCCTGAAAGGTCATAATGATCATTTACAAGTGGAAATAATAAAACAATTGAAGTCAAGTTTTTTATAAAGAACAAAAACATAATCAACTCAAAACCACACATTCAATAAATGATCAATTAAAAAATGAAGAATCTTCAAAATTCTCAGAACTCATTTTAGACAAGAAGAATGTTCAACATAATAAGTTATAAACTTATCAGATATGCTAAATGAACTATTAAAAGGAATCAATTAGAGCCGAAGTCTGTAAGGTTCCAACAACTCAACATGAATAAAATCAATTACCAACTTTATGAACATTAAAAAGGATGAATGTTCTAAAAGTTCAAAGAAAAAGTACAAAAATACTTTTTGTGACAGAAAAGTCGTTAAGTGACTATACTTGCACTGTTCACTACATTAGTATGGAAAAAAGTGAAAAACTCTACGTTTTCTCTTGCATTAGTACAAATCAAGAACACACTCAACAAACATTCTGAAGTTGACTTAAAGTTCATAATGTTCACAATTCTTCAAAAAAATGCTATCATATTTATATCTTGTTTTCTTTGTTTTATGCATGCATCTTTGGTTTCATTAGGTACATTTTCTTTATTTTTGTCTAGTTTTTATATAAATTATATAATTACAATTTGTATTTATTATTTTGTAGGAATGAAAGATTTAAGGGTTGGAATGTGGTTTGGATACTATTGTTTCAATTTGAAGTCACTCTAAATGCATTTTGGATGCAAATCGGAGTTCTGGGAAGAAGCATGACATGGGTGTGTCACCTAACATGACCATATTTCTTGTTTTGAGTTGTTGTTGAGCTTGAGAGGAAACACAACCAAGTTGTCTTAGCTGACACAACCGTGTTTCGAGGTATGGCTTGTGTTCCTTAATGTTTTGATGAAACACAACCAGGGTGTATCAACTTACACGGTCGTGTTTCATGATCTGAAGTTTATTTTGTAAATTTTTCAATTTTATTTTAATTGGGCTTGACCCACTTTAAACCTAAGTATCAATAGGATTTAAAAAACTATTCTAGAGTTCTGAAAATCAGAGTTTAGGGAGGCTTTTGGATGATAGGATTATCTTTAGCTTCCTTCTCATTCACTAGTACTTGGGTTTGATTATTCTAAACTATTTTATGGATTATTGCTCTGTCATGTCTGAGTAGTTTTCTGTTTCTAGGATTGGACATAACCCTTGATATGTTTATGTGATAAATTGATTAAGTTACTCTTGATGTTGCACACTTTTTGATTCAATTCTTATCGAGGTTTATTCATATGAATTTGGTAGCCGCTTATTTACATTTCATAGATAATTAGGGAAGTACTTAAAAGAGAACCTAATTATTAGAATTATAAGAATTGAACTTGAGACTTTAATCAAAAAGTAGGTTTGGTCTCTTAAGGAACAATTGAGTTATCATTAAACTAAAAGGTTTAATTTAATTTCAATTACCACGAGAGTAAGAATTAAGTTAATTGAACACAATTCTTGTTTATTTGAAAAGAAGACCAACTATTTTATTAGGATTACTTTACCTTCTAAAGGAGTTCAACGTTAATCAAAGAATAGTGAATTTGAATCACAAGCTATCATTGTGGTGAACACCAATCCTATAAGCTTTCTCACAATTATAACAATCCAATTCAATTTTCTTGCAATCTTAATCCATTTGTTCGCAACTAGATTCATTACTATTTCTGTCACAAACATTATTTGAATGAATTAATTTGTTCTATTCAATTTAGTTTATTAATAATTAATTGGTACTAAAAAATAACAGTGCATGTGAATTCAATATTTTATTGCTTGACGAAAATTGTACACTTACGGATTTCTGCCAATAAAAAACTTCATCAATGGTTACCATGAGTTAGGACTCAAGCCCAACTATCCCATGAAGGCCTGAACACATAACTTAAGCTCCATAAGATTCCTATATATATGGAAGAGCTCAGATTTTGAACAACAAGAACTTACATCAAGTATTTAACACATTTATGATAAAAGTGCAAAATATGATTAAAAGTTCAACCACACTTAGAGTTCATCCTAGATCATCAAATCTAGAGGATACAAAAGCCTGATATCAGTTTCACCTCTGTCAAGTCATGAGAACTTAATTAAAAATGAAAATCGTATTTGTAAAATTTTTGAAGCCATCTTTTTGTTTGTAAAATAGACATAGATCCAAAATTGTTTTTTTTAAGTCTAGAGTGACTTTGAAGAAGAATTGTAAGCTTACAAAGACTAAGAAAATATAGAACAAATTGACATATTTGTATAAGGGCAGACATGGAGAAGTTGTCTCAAGCATTATAATGGAAAATCTCACCAAGGATGAGAACTGAACGTAGCCAACGATGAGTGAACTAGTGTAACTGGTGTGAGTATTTTCTTAACTCTTAACTCCTTAATTCATATAGCGCTACTCACACACTTACTCACTTTATAATATGCTTTCAACACTAACTCTGCTAAACATTATGAAGTTTTGTATTTACTCCAAGTTGAAAAACTTGAGAACTAATTTTCTAAGTACATATCAATTTTGAATGCCATGCATTTATTATCTAGCACAAAATCATTGATTCAAAAGTTAAGAGATCGTAGTTGGGAGGTTCTCTATGGTAAGGTTACAACTTTTTGTGACATCCAATCTATTGAAATTCGTTATATGGATTCTCATTGTGACATCCAATAACTTCAGTGAGCAAGCAACAAAGTTTCTTACATTGAGTCTGTCTTTAGAATTTAAAGATGCTTACAAATTATTTAATGCTTACAAACCTTTGTACTCTTATTAAGAATTTTTATTCTTCGGATTTTTCTAAAACAGGAAAAGATCCAATTGGCATATGAATTGCAACATTATGAGTTTGATGTGTCTAAAGATCTAAAATTTTAGAATTTATCCACCATTGTTGAGTTATGTCAAAGTTAGCAAAGATTGGAAAATCAGATGTTTATCCCTAAATGATAGATTGACTCGCCTTATTTTAACTCTTCCAGTGTCAACAAAACTACTAAGCGAACATTTACAGCTATTAAAATTATTAAAACAAATCTCTAAACCAAGATGTAAGATGATTTTCTTACTGACGACGTGATTCTTTACATTAAATATGAGATTACTCAAAAGTTTTCCTCAAATGTGATTATTGATGATTTTCACTCTCTAAATAATCGTCATGCGCAATTAAATTAAAGAAGTGAAGTTTTAACTAAGTACTTGAGTTGATTATAGATTTTTTAAATATGTTATTAGTTATATATCAAATTAATATTGTTTCATATAATAATAATAATAATAATAATAATTATTATTATTATTATTATTATTATTATTTATTTTATTGTTATTTTGTATTATATATGTTTGTTCTTGACCCCAGTCATATAGATTTTCTGGCTGCGCTTCTGCATACATCAAACCTAAACATGAGGCCAAGCAACCACCTAATAAAAAGACGAACTTATATATATATATATATATATATATATATATATATATATATATATATATATATATATATATATATCATGTCCTTTATGTACCTACATGGGGTAAGAGGGTTAAATGAAGAAACCTCAAATTCAAAAGGCTAAGTCGAAACAAGTTGATCGCCCTTGGCCTCGCCTCTAGTATACTTGGCCAAACAACTGTATGGACGACTAATGCTGCCAACTCGTTTTCTAGCTAAGCTATCGAGCGTGCGATCCTCATGGATGGCATAATGAAAATCCCATATATCATGGAATGCTAGTACCTGAGTGATGCAGATGTGTCTGTCGAACGTCGCCTCGGTGCGTCCAAGACTCCTAAAGATGTAGCTCACAAAGTTGATGTACATCACCATGATAACCTCTGCATCGAGACTACAATGTTATTCGTTTGTCTTCTCTTTATATTGAATATCAAGGTCGATCTAAAGGGTCTGACCTAATGCCTTGGGAAAGTGCGGTATAATGAAGTTCACCATCTATAACACAATAAAGTATTCCACGCATATAGAAAAATAGGGGCTAAGATTTACATACACGTATAAAATGGAGGATGGAGTGTCAAATAAGAATATATATGTCATACACAAGTATTCAAATAATCACACCATATGCCACCAAGATCATGACATAACTCTTTCAATGCATTCTTAAGATCATGACCTAACTCTTTCAATGCATTCTTGAGCTATATTTTGACCCAGTCCACTTAATTATGTATCACATGGCCATATGCCACCAACGTCCCCTAAATAATAGTCATATGCCACTTGACTTCTCGTGGAGTCGAAGTGTTATAATTCGACTGCCTCCTAGGAAAATATGTGAAGATATCAATCTTGCCTCGCATGCGGTAATAGTAATCCTTGTACTGATTCAACCAGAAAATCAACTTCATGCACCCATACACACACATCATTAGACTTAACAATCCTCGTGCAGGTCTATATGGTCACTCTAACCCTAGGCACTACCATATTCATATCATATTATACTTTCCAACAATCACCTATGTTAAGTGTCATGTTTTCATATTTATCAATAACCTTTCTTTTATTTAGCCTCACCATAATCTATCTAAAGTGATCATCCATTATTTCATCATATATTGAAGTTGAATCATCATTCCTAATATAACAATCACAGGTATATAAGCATCACATAGCACATTCAAACAATTAGGGAGAACATCGCACACAAACAAATAAGCATTACATCTCCCAATAATTGAATATATCATTCCTATGATAAGGTACTTAAATCCGACATAACCTTATCAATAACCTCACGAGTTACTAACGATAATAAGCTCTCCATAATAGGGCGTTTGTTTCACTTCTATTGATTAAGTTCCCATGAATCTAAAAATGGGAATGATTAATTCTCATGTTTGGTACTTGTGCCCCTTAAAATATTCCAAGGAAAAAATTATTTATGGTAATTTTTTATATCTCTTTTAACTATACTTTTATTTTGTGACATAGAGGGTGGGAATGATTTATTCCCGGCAGGTAACATCATTTTCATAGTCAAAAGTCTAGTTTTATCCTTTTAGTAACTGCAAGTACCCATATCTCTGGACCCATTTTTACTTGTCACGTTTAATTTTCTTTCTGCCTTTGCACATGTTTTGTTGCCTACACACGGTTAATGAATTCATGGCATTTTTATTGCATCAATAAAAGAAGTCGAACATTATTTATAATGATAATAAAAAATATTCTCAATAACAGTTATTCTACTTTGTTATACTTTGCCACTATTTGTTATATTTTTATGGCATGAGATTTTAGATTGTTCACTGCCAAGACCAATAATAATTTAAAAAGAAATAGAGTAATTTGATATACCTATTTTACACTAGAATTTAAATCATCACCCAAACACTTTTCCAAAATTTTATGCCTTTATTTTGGCCAATCGAAAGGGCTTTGTGTCATGGCCCACCTCAGGCTTCAAACGAGATCAAAGCAAGTGATACACCTCTTTAGAGACAAATTTTTTTAGGAAATTTTCGTATTCACTTAGTCATTTTTTTAGGATTACATATAGACAACTTTTCTTCAGTAGCAAGTTACCTTATTTTGAAGACTTTCCAATACTCAAATGAAAAACTTCTCGAAACAAAAAAAATGTTAATAATTATGAGACATACATGAAAAACTGGATAGTGAAATGTTGGATTATCTGATATTTATCAAGTTACGAAAATCGGGATGTTATGAGATTCATGTTGAGAAAAAAGAGGAACTTTGTGAGAAAGAGAAATGAGCATACGAGAGCTAGGATGATAACAATTTTTTGATGAGTCTAGATGCCTGTGGTGGTGGAAATAATGAGGGGGGCCTCCTGTTAATCTTATGGTTGATGCTTTTGAATTGAAAGATGAAAAATATGTTAGTGACTATGAGTTTGAAAATAACATTGTCCTGTAAACTGTTCCTTTGCAAATAAATGAAGATGCTCACCACTCTTTTGAAATTGAGCAAAGAGAGCAAAGATGCACAAGGTGCATCATGTAATATATAATTAGTTCTAAGTATTGCAATAATTGTAATTTTTCTTTAAAATAGAATATAAGTGGGTTGCCAATGAAAAACTATTTAAAAAACATGTTTTACATCGGCTGTTAATAAAACCAGCTTAAAGACATCTCAAAGTCATTTTTAACACGACATATTATATTTCAATCGGTTTAAAACATGCTTTTTATGCTGGTTGGAAGGTCTCCCACGAGCATTTAAGTCGGTTGTGTAACCGACATTAAAGATTATATAATGTGTTGAGTATATCTTCCTCCTAGAGTAGCTATTAATATGAATAAAAGAAACTTTGTACTCTATGAATTTTTTTAAAATATTGTGTCTTGATTGTCGTTTTTGTTTTCTATTTTTATCAATTCAAAGTATTACTTTTCCTGTTTTAAAAATACATTTTTAGTATAGTTCTTATATTTTTTAACTAAAAAATAGTGATTTAACAGACATTAAATGACGTGATATTCAATATTATAGTGTAGAACCATATAGAGGGACTAAAAATGAAATATGATATATTGTAGATATCAAAAATTTATTTAATCCAATAACCCTTATTTATATATTATTAGTTAAATTGTAAAAATAAATAATTCCAAAAGTTAAAATTGATGTTTTTTAGAAGATTTTATTGCAATTTCAGAGATATTAATTATTCAATATCATCGTATCATATGTCATGTTGTTTAAAATATATTATATTATTATTTTTTAGATTTTAAAATAAGAGAATCAATTCTACAAATTAATAAAAATAAAATGATAAAAACTACAATTTCATTACCAAACACTTTTTAATTTCTCGAATGATATTCATGAAAATTATGTAGCCGTGCTTGATATTTTAAGAGTCCCACAACAAAATAACATAGTTATTACATAATCAAATAATACATTCAATCTAGAAATCATTGTTAGCATTTTAGTCCATCCATCCACTAATCTTGTATGTGTGTATCAATCAAATGCATCCCTTGAGTATTAACTTTACGTCTCTTTTAAAACTATTGCACATCATGCATCCAAGTTTAACATGTTGCAACTCTTTGTACTAACTCTAAATATCTAGCACCTGATAAAGACATTCTCGTTCTTTCTTTTTCATTACTTTTTCCATAGGAATTATACAGCCAATAATAATGATAATAAGACATAAGAATAGCTTCGAGTCGGTCTCAAAGCGCACAAATATCAACTACAATTTATTCTTTATGTCGAGTTAAAGTATTCGTCATAATAGCAAGTTATATGAAATAGTTTGTCCCTTTCTTGGAGCAACTATCCTAAGTGATGTGCATGAATTGATGCCATTACTAACAATGAACTTCTACATTACTCTTTCAAGGTTATATATTAAGTGTAGTTTAATGTTATAAATACTTTTTTAAGAAAATTATTCCGTTAATTTCTATTATAAAATGATGTTTATCACTACAACATTATTTTCAACGATGTTTGAATTTTTTATTCAAGAATGGAAAAATATTGTCTAACAAAATAGAGAACATTTTTCACACGATTCATGTACGAGTGTTGTATATTATCTTAGACAACATTTTTTTCGCATTTAAGGTCCGTTGATGGACAGGATAAGAGACATGATATGAATAAATTATCATGTATAAATCAAGTGTTTGATTAATCAACAGGATAAGATATTCTCTAGTTGAAATTTTTATCATGAATATGAGCTGAGTTATAAACCCAACAGGATAAGATAAGAACAATAATTTACTTAATTACTTTTTATGAAATTTAAAATATAAAATTGAAATATAATAAAATATAAATAAAATAATAATTTATAAAATATAATCTAAAATATAAAAATGTAAATCTAATCAAATATAAATACAAAATGATTAGTAGAATTTGATCTTAAACTTAAAAATGAAATATTAATAATTAATTTAAAAATTATTTATGATTTTATCACTAGGATGGTTTTGTCTTTTTATAAAATTTAAAAAAATTAGTATTCAAAATTATAAAAATATGAAAATTAAGTGAAATTTTAAAATAAATATAATTTCTTTGCAAGAGTATTTTTGCCATTTACATATAATATATATCATATCTTTATCTATATTCTAACAAATAAAATAAAATTATTTAGTTACTTATGATTTTTTTTAAAAAATTTGAATTGTTTATTTAGTAGTATCAATAGATAGTTTTAAATATAAAATCATTTCATTACTTATTTAATTTTTCAATATTTTTTTGTTAACTTATAATATTTAAGATATAATAAGTTAATTTTAAAAAAAAACTAATATGTAATTGTTCACAATAGTAATTTTGTTATTTAAATATAATATATATTATATTGATGAGATGTGTACCAAATATATGATAAAATAAAATATGATTATTCTGTTGGTTATCACGTGTGTATCAAATATTGGATATGATAATGGGTTAAGTAAATTTTTACTCCTTACAAGATCTCACAATTTTATTTTTAGTCGTTACAAAATATTTCATTAATTTTTAGTCTCTAAAAAATTTTCATTTTCATTTTTAGTCCCTGATTTTAATCCAACTTTTGTGTATCTTTCAAAAAATTTGAATAATTATTTGCACTAATGATTAAGAATTTTTTAACAAGCGATAAATTAAATTTGAATTTTTAAATGTCAAAAGATTAAAAGTTTATATTTAATTTATCATTTATTAAAAAAATTTAAATTTTTGTAAGAAAGTTGTTAAACATGTCCTAAACATTACTGAAAAAATTATTCAAAAATTCAAATAATACTCAATAATTGGTTTAAAATTATAGATTAAAAATGAAAACGAAAAATTTTAAAGTACTAAAAGTTGATGAAATTTTTTATAAAATCTAAAAACAAAATAGTAAAATTTTATAAAGACTAAAAATTTATTTAACCCTATTATAATAGTATCATTTTTAGAGGGTCATATTCAAACATCACTTTTAAGAATGAAAAATATTTATTATTACGAAAGAAAACTTCTATGTGACAACATCTAACTCCAAATAATAATCATTCATTACCGCCCACTACCATCATGAATGGCAGTTAACCAAAGCTTGATTGGTACAAAAATCATATTTTCATGCCTTCTTCTCATTCTTCTAATAATTATTTATACTAAACAACACTTCTCTTTAAAAATTACCTGAAATTTTTAGCCACAAGAAAAATTACTTTAAGAACTTGAATTGAATTCATATATACACTTATAGCATAATGAGTTTACACTTTCAGCCAATCAAAATTATTGTATCTTTAAAAATATTTAATTTTTATCATAATTATTTCTAAAATTATGACTATAAATAATTATAATATATACTAACAATATAAAAGTGTTTACACTTATGATGCATGTCAATTAAACTCTAAGAACTTAAATTGAAGTCCATCATTTACATACTCTCTTTATTTTACCTATGTTTTCTTTTAGAATAAATTTGTAGTTTGGACTTTGTTAAATCTTATTTTACTCCAATAATTTAATTTATACATAATCTCAGTGAAAAAGATTTTACGTTAAACAATTACAATCGTCAAATCATAAAAATATTTAATTTTTTTATAACTATATATTTCTAAAGATACAAACATGATTGATAAAAATAAATGGCAATTTAGGACGGGGCATTAGAGATATTCATGTTCATGATCCTTGACATTTTAAAAATAAATGACAGTTCTTAGCTAACAATTTTTAAAATGATGTTCTACAATCGCGTGTGAGATCATGGATTGTCGCTGCGTCGTGCTTATTCTTATTGTTAAATAAATTTAAATAATTTAAGAGAGAAAAAATAGACATTGAGGTCGAATTATCTCTCATTATGAGTTTGAATCCCTCTTGATGTATAAACGATTAAATAAATCCCTTTTCATATAACAAAGACTTGACGATACAGATTTGGATTATACTCAATTTGACTTATCATTCATTTAACTGCTCTAAATTCGATTTATTATAAATTCAGTAATAGGTTGTTTTTGACTAACAACTTATAATATATGTGGTGTAAACAATATCTATCATATTAATTTACAAAGAAATTTAAAAATATCTCGAAATATTATCATTCTATTTTTTCAATAATTTTTTATTCTAAATGTACTTTGTAATTAGTACTACGTTACATTCAAATTATTATATTTTACTTTACATATATATGATACTAATAAATATACTAACACTAATAATTTATAAAATCAATTTTTTTTAGTTAATAAAATCAATTTAGTAAAATTATTGTTGTAGTTTTTCGTATATAGTTTCTTAATTTATGTAAAATCATGGCTGACCAGTGGAGGAAAGCTAATCTCACATAGAGTTTTTGAATATATAATTTTATTTCAGTTTAAATATATTTTTAATTCTCTATTTTGTTTAAAATGAATTTTTAGTTTTTTTATTTTTAAAATTAATTTTTTAATCTCCACTATTTTTAATAATGACACTCTCATTGATGATATAACATTTAGATTGCATTCATAGATTAAATAAAATATTTTTCGTATTATTATTGTTACAGTTTAAGCTTAATATTTTGAATTCATATAATTATATATATTATTAAGTAGATAATACGATTAAAAAAAAGTAATTAATATTATTACAATGAAAATTAAATAAAATGATTTATTTTATACAATTTTAACTTAATGAATAGATCAATCATTGCGGAAAGGAACCTTATTTTTTATGTGACGAAATTTATTACTTAATAGGTCCATCGTTGGATTTTCTTTTTGAATTTATATTAAGTGCACCCATCAATTATATTCGGACTCACGTGATGTGAAAATGTGACATGTGTATTCAATATTTCAACCTCGTCATGATTTTATATACTTTTTGACCCTAATGACTCAATAATTTCCCACTTTATATGTAAATAAACCTTTAACAGCCATCATCAAGGATATATATATATATATATATGAAAATATCTGTTATTATAAATTTTACAGTGTCATTTTAATCACATAGACATACCTCCTCTAAAAATAGCATAGATATATCTAATTTTTCTGTATATATACCCAATAGATTACAAAACTACTTTTTTTAATATACTAACTATAAATTATAAATTCTGTTTAATAGCAGTCATTTATAAACTTATAATTTATACTATTTTTTAATACGCTAATTCAAGTTGTTTATGAGTTTATAATTTATCATTTTTTTCTTTCTAATTTTACCCTTATTATTGTGGTTAAAATCCTCTTTTATCCTTCATAATTTTATTTATTATTATTTAAAATAAAGAATTTTAAAAAATTTAAATAAAGAATTTATTTATTAAAAATTTATATAATTCAAAATTAAAAGTAATTTTAATTAAAATAATTTAAAGTAAATAATTCAAAATTGAAAATAATTTAATTGAAATAATTTAAAGTAACTAATTTAAAATAAATTATTTATAAATAATTTCAAATAATTAATATTATAAAGTAAATAATTTATTTATTTAATTTTAAAATAAATAAATAAATAACATATCAGATTAATTAAAATAAATAATATATCAGATAAATTAAAATAAATAAAATAGATAAAAAAAATAACAGATTGATAAATTTTAAATTAATAAAAAAATAAATTTTAAATTACTACTTTTAAAATATTTTACGTGCTAATTAATAAAATTTATTTTTAATTAATAATTTCATTTTACATTTTAAGCTAATTAAACTACTAATTTTACCGAATACTTCAATTAGTTTAATAGCCATAATCTAATTTTATCAAACATAACTTAAATATTTTAGTTTCCACTCCCATCTACTATGGGTTGATGAACAACCAGTAAATCTCGCCAACTTCATTGCAAAACCTATTAAGCATATCTCCATCTCATAACTTTATTTTCCACCCAACTCTCTTATAGTGGTGTAAATATGTTTGTAAAAAAATTATTTCAAAATATATATTAAGTTTTAATAGAGATAAAAACTACTTGTAGAATAATTTTGTAAATATTAAAAAATGTAATTATTTTACAGAGACTAAAAACAAATTTTTTAAATTATATAGAAACTAAATATTTATTTAAACCTTTAATTAATATATGTATAAAAACCCATTTTAATTACAAGAATTGTATTTTGATATATAAGTTGTGATCTAATTCAAATTATATCTTAAGGTGTATTTGGTACAATGGAGGAGAGAAGATGAATTTTAATATATGGAGGGGGAGATGAGGGGAGGGAAGGAAAGGAAAATAAAAATGTGTTTGATTCAAAAGAGGGGAGGGGATGAGTTTTAATTTTAGATCAAAGGGAGAGGGAAAATTTTAATAAATCTTTTAGCTATATTGAGCCCTCCCATGTGGTGGAGGATTTATGAATTAATATTTAGGGGGAGACGACCAAAACCCTAATATTTATATAAAACTAAAGAGTTATTTCGATTTCATAAATGTGTGATGTGCAGTCACTATAGTCTTTTTTGTATCAAATTTAAACACATAATCATACCTCCTCTTTTGTTAGTAAATATATGGATCAAATTGACTAATAAAAAACACATTTGAGGATTAAACTAACTAATGAAACATATTTGAAAATAAAAATGACTAATTAAATACACATTTAAATACCTTTTTCATATAAAAATTGTTTAATAATTAACTAATCACATAATTATAAAATAATTGATTATATAAAACTCAAATAAACCCATAAAATTTGGGAGGACCCCACCTGTCGATTCCCCGCTCTCTCTGTCCCCTGCTTCCCTCATCTCCAAATCTCCTCAAAATAGAAGAAGAGCAAAACGAGCTTTAGAAGACATTTTGGTTTCCTCCCCTTCATCTCCTTTCAACTAAACACACCTGTAGAGTCCAAGTCAAAATATACTTTTTTTTTTTTTACAATCTAAGTGTTTAATAGGTCACCCATAAATAATTTTGACGGTTACATTTATTTATTATTAAATCAATTATTCATATTAATTTCACCTTTATTATCACATTTATCTTTGAAACTATGTTAACTTTCCCCTTGACATATATACAGACGAATTTAATTTGGTAAAGAGTTTATATATTGTCAATCCATTACATCTATTAAATTGTTAATAATGTTTGACTTTTACCATAATTACTTATAAAATCATTCACATAATTGATCATAATTTATCGTATAAAACTTTATACACTGACAGTAAATACAAATTAGACTCTAATTCACAAATTACACTCTATACATGCATCTTAAAATATTATTCGTGTCTCTAATAATACAAATTTTACACATAATAAGTTAAAATTCTGACCCCACTATTAGAGGTAAAAGTTGTTAAACTTAAGGCCAATTCTATGGTAAATCTTAGACCATTGGATTATATGATATATGATGAGATTTATTGCTTTTATGGTAGAAAATAAATTTATTCACGGCGCAGTTCTATATTACTTGTGCACATTAGATACAGTCTAAAATTAAATATAAAAGTTAGTTAGAGTTAGATTTTAGTTGATTAGTTTATTAAGTTTCTACTAGCTCTATATATAGATCATGTATAATATATTTATTTGTATCTTTTATCACTCTATCAATATAAAATTTAGGGTTATATAAGTTTTTAATTCTATAAAATTTCAATATTTTAATTTTATTCTTTATATAAAATTTCTTAACTTTATATAGTCCCCAAAAAAAATTTGTTATTAATTTGTGTCCCTTCTTTTAAATTAACGCATGTCTATTTTTTGAATGTTTGAATAATTTTTTGTAGTCATGTTTACAATATTATACACATCATTATAAAAATTTAGATTTTTTTAATAAGGGAAGAATTTTTGTAAATTTTTGTAATTTCTTATAATATTTTAAACATACATCAAAAAAATCATTAAAAATTTAAAAGGTACCCATGAAATGAATTAAAAGTATGAATCAAAAATAAAAACAGAAATTATTTAATAACTAAAAATCTAATAAATTTATTTAGAGATTAAAAACAAAATTTTAAAATTTTATATAGACTAAAAATTTACTTCACCCTAAAATTTATTTTCTATTTAAATATTTTTCCTCTTCAATACCATCTATGAAGATTCTAATCAATCTCCAAAGTTATAACAACCAATCCCCCAACTTAGCACACCCTTTATAGTTTCATTTGCTTTTGTGGCTAAAACAAATTCACAAACATGGATGAACCTTTTCTATCCCCTAGTG
Source organism: Cicer yamashitae (assembly GCA_037974755.1). Classification (NCBI taxonomy): domain Eukaryota; kingdom Viridiplantae; phylum Streptophyta; class Magnoliopsida; order Fabales; family Fabaceae; genus Cicer; species Cicer yamashitae. The sequence goes on from JBBPBQ010020323.1 coordinate 23,253,997, forward strand.
ACCCAACAACACCACAACAACTACCTTCAATATTCACTCATTCATCATTTGGTTCAAAACATGAATCAGATGGTGAACTCGAACGAATACTCTCAAATACAAGTGTTCCTTTCATAAAACGTATTCAACTTGCTACAAGAGTTGAACTCAAACTACTCTTTTACCTTGCTGCCCCTTCTGTTATTGTGTACCTTCTCAACAATGTCACATCCATGTCTACTCAAATATTTTCTGGGCATCTTGGTAATTTGGAACTTGCTGCTGCTTCACTTGGAAATAATGGCATTCAAGTCTTTGCTTATGGACTCATGGTAGTATTCACTCTGTTTTCTCTGTTTTAGTACTAATATCTACAATAATTTAATCATTGCTATCTATGTTAGTAAAATTAGTTTATATATTTAGAGTTTGTTTGTTATAACTTTTATTAAAAAAAATATATAATTTTTTGAATTTGTATCGATTTGTTACAAATTTTGAAAAATAAAACATGATCTGAAAATAATCTTAAAGTTGTAAAAGCTGTTATGAGTAATTTCTTATAAAAATCAAATTTTGTAATCAATTATTTTTATCACATATCAAAATCACTTTTTTTATGATTTCTTATAAACCAACCCTTAATCACAACAATAAATGAAATTAACAATCAAGATCCACTTCTGCACTTTTGTTTCCTATGGCTTTGTCTAGAAAATTATTATAGTTTAGGTTTGATAATATTTTTTATCTTCTAATTTGGGTTACGTAACGATTTTAGTTTGACATTTTTTTTTATCATCAAATGGTTTTATATTTCCAATATATCATATAGTTCTGAATATTTTAATAAAAAACACTTGATGGAGTTTAGTAAAACCGATATTTATGGTACAAATTTATTGACATAATTTTTAAAATAAAAGGATTAAAATTGTTTCAAAAACAATAAAAAATCAAAATAAAATATTTTTTAAATTATATAGACTAAAAATATAATTAAATTAAGTATGTATTTCATTAAACACGTATTCTCTTCAAATGATTTTAAAAATTAATAGGCCACCTAAAAGAGAGAGAGTATCAAAAAAATTAAATTAACCACAAAAATTTAAACTGAGTGTAATTACAAATTTTGTATCTAATTTCATAACTAAATTTAATAATAAAAAATTATAGACAAATTTCACTTTTTTGACCTTAATTGTAGTTGTTAATCTATTTTTTTAGTTGCACATAATACATTTCTTATGGGGAAATCAGATTCTCTAAATTTATTTTTATCTCATTCCCTCTCAACAAATAAACTCTAACCATTATATTGATCTAACGGTAGAAATATAAAAACACAATTATTAAAAAACTACACTTCAGCAAAAGCTTAATAAGAGTCCTAATGAGTTAACTAACTGATAAGGAAACAAAAATAACAAACTTTCTAAAAATAGTTACCGAAAATTAACTTTCTAAAGACTAATTAAACTTATGGCTAATTACTTATATTTCGAATACTCCCCCTCCTCAAGTAGGGTGGTATACAGTATACACCAAACATACCTAACTTGTTGATGAAATGCTGGAATTGAACTTTAGAAAAAGCTTTAGTTAGAGGATCGACCAACTCATGTTTAGCAGGAACATAGAAAACCTTGATGAATCGTTATTCGACATATTCCTTTATGAATTGACAAATATGTTTGAACCTTTCATGTGTTATGGGGATTGGATGTCAAATGAATTGCATAACTACTATCGTAAAAAATCATATTATTCTTTATCTCAAAATCATATTCTCGAAGTGGTTGTTTGATCCAAAATAACACTGTTGTTAAAAATAAAGTTGTTAATAAAATTCCAAAGTCTAAAATCTCATTTAAAAAGTCTTCTACTAAGTCTTTAATATTAAGCCTTTATTGAAATAAATTTTTTAAACTCCCGACCCATAATTTCATTATTTATTGTGGGCTTCAGTGGGGACTCATAGGCTCAATGTTTTGTTAATTGAGATTTTTTTTCTTAAAATTTATTTTTCTGGAAAAAATATCGAAAAAATTTTCAAAAAATTCTAAAACATTTTTTTCTCGGAAAACATTTTAAATAATTTTTTCTCGAAAAATTTTGTGAGAAAAATCAAAAAATTATTTTTCTTGAAAAAATTGATTTTTTTCTCGAATCAAAAAAATAAAGAAATTTGTAATTTTTTTTATCCGAAAATTTTGAGAAAAAAAATAAAAAATAAAATTTTGAAATATTTTTCAGAAAAACATCGAAATTGTTTTTGAAAAAATGGGCCCATAGGCCTCACTAAACTCATAAAGTTTTAGGGGTTTTTTAGTTTTGGGGACTTTCTTTTTTTTTTTTGGCCTTTTTGACTATGAAATTTATTGGCCCCTCCAACATGTGGACTGGGCTAATAATTAGTGAGCTTGTGAAATAGACACCTATGGTCAAAAATAATAATGCTCTATATTCTGAATTAGCTGGTCATTGAGCAATAATAATTTGTTTCTTTTATCTCCATGCTATTAAGGATTCTCTTAGATAAATGCAAGAGCATGTTGTGGACTTCATTGTAGACCACCAACTACCCCAATTTGCATCCACATATGTGGAAATTTTCATTGATGCCTTTAAAACAAACAACTATTCTAATTCTGGTACATTTTTAAGATATTGTAGTATGTGATAAATTGCATAAAGAAGACTCTTGCAAGGCTTTCTCAGACATTGACTCATTTTGTTGACAACAAAAGCTACATCTGGTCATGAGATGGTTAGATACACGAGGCTACCAATTAATCTTCTATAAGTATTTGGATCTTTAAGTAGATCTGATGCATCTTCGGAGAAAACCTAATTAGGTTCCATTGGTTTTGGCATGAGCTTGGTTGTTAGGATCTAAAGAAAATTATTGATAAGTTTGTGTTGAGTGATGATATATGAAAATTTAGTGAACCGTTATCTTGAAGCTTGCTTCAATCCACATAAGGATTTATGTAATTTTCGTACCATGTTGGATGTCTCCCCCTCATTTAGATAACCCAAAGGCAGTTCCATATAAATCTCTTCAGCTAAATCTCCATTTAAGAAAGCATAGTTGATGGAGATTTAGCTGACAGACATTCACTAAATTTGACAACCTCGTGATAATATTGAAAGCATATGTAATTTTTCTTTTATAGCTGACAGACATTCATTAAGTCTGACAGCCTAATGATAATATTGAGGCTCATAAACATAAGTGACCTGCACAAAGTAATCTTTGTAAGGAGGGCTCAACTTATAGAAGGAATGAGGATGTTGAATAGGACAATTAATGTGGCAAGCATAACTGTCAAGATATGGAGGTGGTATGTGATCTCTTATAGATCTTCTAAGGGGATGAGCGTGAGAGGATATTATGGAATCAAAAGGAACATGTGGATCACACGAGTCATGTGGTTAATCTAGAGGATTATGAGGATCAACAATGCCAACAAGTTAATCTTAGATCATTTTAAGCAACATCCACAATAGGATGAGAAGTAATAAGTGATATGAAGAAATCTGGGTCACAAGTAGAAGAATCTAACTATGGAAAATGATATAGTCTCATGAAACACTACATCTCTGAATATGATGAACTTTCTAGTTGTGATATTGTACAATTTGAAATCTTTAATTTCTGATGGATATCCCACAAAAACACACAAATCAACCCTTGGAGTGCACCTTTTTTCTCAAGGATGGGATAGTGGTTGCCTCTGTAAGACATCCAAACACCTTGACAAGGTTATAAACAGGGTTAGTCTTATATAATAAACAAGAAAGAGAAGAGTATGAGTTTGATTGATGAGACGAGTGGTTGTTTTAATACAATCACCCCAAAGTCTGATGGAAATCTTGGATTGAAAGTATAACGCTCTTACCACATTGTGGAGATTTTGATGTTTGCATTCAACCATTGAATTTCCTTGTGTTCTATGTGGACAAGATAATTGATGAAGTGTTCCGATTTCCAACAAAAAATATGTGAGAAAAAACTTTTTGGAGTTATCAGTCTCGATGCATTTTATAGGACAACCAAATTGAGTCCTAATGAAACCAAAAAATTGTTTAATGTGACCAGGTGCCTTAAATTTACGTTTTAACAAGTAAATCCAAGTGAAATGGCTATGGTCATCCACAATAATCATAAAATAAGTTTGGCCATCATAAGTTGGATGAGTCAAGGGGCAGTAAATGTCACAATGTATTAAATCAAACCCATTAGCAACAATATTATTGTGAGAAGTAAAAGGCAGTGTATGCATTTTAGCCATAGAACGCATAAAAAAATGTTGAGATGAAGGAATGGAAAATTTGATTTTTTTTACTTAAAATTTTCAATACAAGATCAAATACACGACCTAGCCTACCATGTCATAAACTACATTAATTGTGTTTGCTAGAGAAATTAGTATGGAAAACTATGTCATTAGTATCATTACAATAAAAAAATGTTAATAACAACTTCGTGACCAAAATTGCAATCCTTTGAAGTAGAACATAAAGCATCAGAAACAGACGAAGCATCATAAAGATAAAGGTCATGAACTAAATCACCCGTACCAATCATCTTCTGATGAATTGGTTTCAGAATTTCAAAAGGATTAGCATAGAATATTAGTATAAAATTAGAATCATGAGTTAAAACACTTACTAACAAGATGTTAACACTGAATATGTAAAGCATTATAAGTTGAATATAAGTTGAAAGATTGATACATCATATAACATGAATTTTAACTTTTGATTTATTAGGAAGAATAACAAATTTGTTAAAAACAAATGTATAAGAATTGAAAGCATATAAATCTATTGAAATATAGGAAGTGACACTTAAATCCACAATCCAAGAACTCGATAAATTACTATAATGCTTAAGAATAGAGAAAATGATATAATCATTAAAAAAATATTCAACAACTTAAACCAACAACATCATCTAATCTGTGAGGAAGAGATTGTGTTCCTTGTTCATTTGGGCTTGAAAAAAAAGATATGCCTTGTTGATATTGTTGAGCATTCAAAGAAAGGGCTCAATTGTTGACAACCAAAACTTGTAAAATCAGAAACCTAATTGATATATGAGGGCAAATTTGGTGTTTCTATAACCATGTAACCTGAAGCACTTATCATCGGTATGCCCCCATCATGTTATAGTGAGAGCATCGAGATCTTTCTTTCTTGAGTTCTCTCTTTGAAGATTTGTCTTCAACAACAAAAGTCATGGCTGAATCAGATGATGGTTGAGAAGTAACTACATGTTTTTGTTTTTGATTTTTTTTTTATCTTGGGTCATTAAAGCAAGAACCCAACTCATAAATGGTAATGTCTCGTTAAATATAATTTGGCCATGAACATGGCCGAATGTATCATTCAAGTCCATGAGAAAAGTGAGAACATATTCTTGATAAATGGAATCGGTAAGAGGCTAAAAACCTCTATAGTTACAGTGGTGAATAAGCCAAAATTCTCCCAATTCTTCCCACAAAGTCTGTAATTTTTTTGAAAGATGCATCGACTAATAAAAAAGATTGGTTGTAGTTGATAAGTTATTTCTTCAATTGAAAAATTTGAGGTCAACTGTTCTGATGAAAATGCATAGAGAGAACATTCCACATTTCAAATTTCGAGTTGGAATAAACTACTGAAGTTTGAATGTCCTTGGAAACTAATTTTAAGATCCACGAAGCAACATTAGTATCATTCCTTCACCAAGCCATATGAACATGATCGTCTTCAGGTGACTCATCAATGGATCCATTAGCAAATCCCATCTTGTTTAGTCCAACGAGTTCCATTGAAATAACACGATATCAATACTCATAGTTGTTGCTGGTGAGAAGGTGGGTGACAAGAACCAATCTAGGATTATCAGAATTCACAATGAAGAATGGGTTGGCATTGTTTGCCATATCCATGTGATCTTCCATGAAGAAGAAAAAATGAAAAACATAAAGGAGAACAAAGGAGAAAATGCAACAATGAGATCAAGAAAGCTTGATCACTTCTGATATCATATTAGAATTGTTAGAGAAATGTCCAAGTTTCCAAGTTTCAAACTGTTTCTTGTGCAGCAAGCAAGACAAAAAATGTATATGCTTTGAAATGAATTCAGGTTTTCATTGATAAAGCTATGCTATTTATACATGGCTCTGACCTCATTCATTCTAACTATCTTCTAACCAGCTAACTAACTAATCAAGTGGTTAGTTAGTTATCATATGTAACTAACATATTAGTTGAATTACAAGTAATCTAACACTTTCCCTTAATTCAAGTATCTAAGTGATACTACACCTAACATTTGTCTTAATTACTCAAATCTACTTGTCTTCAATGCCTTTGTTATGATATCAGCCAATTGAATTTCAATTTGGCAATATATGAGTTTTAGCTTGCATCTTCCAACTTGATCTCTTAGGAAGTGAAACCTTGTTTCAATGTCCTTGCTTCTTCCATGAGACACAGGATTCTTTGCTAGATTTATGGATGAGATGTTGTCTATCATCAATGGTATTGACCTGCATACTTCAATTCTCAATTCTGTTGTCAATGATTCCAGCCACACTGCCTGACAGGCTGCATAGCTGCCAACAATGTACTCAGCCTCACACGATGATAATGTTATGACTGGTTGCTTCTTTGAGCTCCATGCTATTGGAGATTTCATGAACTTAAATACATAGCATGATGTGCTTCTTCTGTCACTCTTGTCTCCACACCAATTAGAATCTGAATAGCCTACCAAGTCTTCATTTTCTTGCTTTAAATTTGTTTCTAACAGAATACCATGCTCCAATGTGCCTTGAATATATCTCATGATCTCTTGGCTGCCATCTAGTGGGAATGCTTGGGATTCTCCATGAATTTGCTAATAACACCTACACTATAGTAGATATCAGGTCTTGTATTGCACAAGTACCTTAGGGAACCAACAACTTGCTTAAATAGGGTAGTATCAACCAGCTCTTCTTCAATTTCTTTTCCCAGCTTAGCATTGATATCAATTGGAGTGACAGTAGGATTGCAGCCAGCCATATTGTACCTTCATAGAATTTCTCCAGCATATCTCTTCTGATGTATTAACAACCCTCCTTCTATCTCAATGAATTCCATGCCCAGGAAATAGCTTAGTTTTCCCAAATCTAACATTTCAAATTCATCCTTCATGATTTCTTTGAACTCTTCAATTGCCTTCATGTTGCTGCCTGTTTTACCAGCAAGTCGTCAACATATACGCACAATAGGATCATTGTAGGGACTTCATTCAATGTGTAATTCCTTACATGGAATCCATATTCCACCATGCATTTGATGAAACCAATGCCAATTAGGAATAAGTCAATTCTTTTGTTCCAAGCTCTTGTGGCTTGCTTCAAACCATAAAGAGTTTTCCTTAATCTGAGCATTTTATCCTCATTTCCCTTAATCACAAATCCTGGTGGTTGAGAGACATACAATTCTTCTTCTAGAAATCCATTCAAAAAGGCAGACTTGACATCAAGTTGGCACATCAGCCAGCCTCTAGCACAGGCCAGTGCTATCACTAGTCTGATTGTTTCAATTTTGGCCACTGGAGAAAACACTTCACAATAGTTTATACCTATACTTTATAAGAATCCTTTGGCCACTAATCTAACTTTGTATTTGGTAATTGTTCCATCAGGATTCAGTTTGAGTTTGTAGACCCATTTTACTCCAATATGCTTTTACTTTGGAGGCAAGTCAGTTAGATACCAAGTATGATTCTTCTCAATTGCATTGATTTCTTCTATCATTTCTTTCTTCCAAGGTCCTTTCTTCATGGCTTCTTCAACATTCAAGGGTTCTGTATTTGCAAACAAGACAAAGTGAACCACGTCTCCACTCTTGTCAATGTCACTATCATTGTATACTTCAAAGTCTTTTAAGTGTGTTGGTGGCTGCCTTGCCCTCTAAGATCTGCTTGACTCTATCCTTTCTTCAATTATGTCCATATTGGTTTGACAATCATCTTGTACCTGTAAAGGCATTTGTGTAGGCTGGCATGTGCTGCTAGTCTCCTATTGCCAGTCCCAGTGTTGGCTGCTAGCAATCTATTTCTAGTGTTGGCTGCTGGTCTCCTTATGTTTCCAGTCCCAGTTTTCTTGTTCAATGATCTTCACATCTCTGCTGACTACCACCTTGCCTCTGGCAGGATTATAAAGCTTGTATGCACCAGTTAGATGATATCCTACTAGTATCATAGCTTCATTTTTTTCTTGAAATTTTTTTCTCTTCTGGTCTGGCACATGTTTGAATCATAGACTACCAAATGTCCTCAGATTCCCCACTGATGGTCTTCTTCCACTCTAGATCTTCTCTGGTACCGTCTCTGGCAACTTCTTTGTTAGACACTTGTTTAAGATGTAGGCAGCTGTTGATGCAGCCTAACCCCAGAATTTGTGTGGCAATCCTTTTTCCTTTAGCATACTTCTAGTCATGTCTAATATGGTTATATTCCTTCTTTCATCCAGACCATTGTGTTGATGTGTGTAAGGAGCAGTCACCTCATGTTCAGTTCCATTTTTAACACAAAATTCCTTAAATTCATATGATGTATACTCACCATCTTCATCTGTTCTTAGCACCTTAATTGTTTCTCCAATTTTATTTTGAAGTTCTTGAATATTTCCAATGCTTCATCTTTGGTTTTTATCAAATAAATCCACAGCATTCTACTGAATTCATCAACAAAAGTTATGAAGTACTTATTACCTCCTAATGATGGTACTTTAAATGGTCCACAAATGTCACTATGAACCACTTCAAGACACTTTTTTGCCCTTGCTTGCACTTGTGATTTGAAGGAGTTCATTGATTGTTTTTCTGCAAAAACACACTTCACACACCTTCTCAGGGACATCAATCATAGGAATTCCACTAATCGTTCCTTTTATCCCTAGTTGTTGCAAGCTTCTGAAGTTTAAATGACCAAATCTTGAATGCTATAACCAGTTTTCATCAACTGAGCTCACTGCTGTCAGGCATTGGATATCTGCAGCTTATATATTGATGACAAAGGTTTCGTTCTATGATAGATAAGCCTTCAATATCAACTTCTTTTGCCTGTCATACATCTCTAAAGCATCATCCTTCATGATCACCTAAAATCCTTTCTGGATCAGCTGACCTATGCTCAACAAATTGCTCTTCATTCCTGGAACATACAACACATTTTCAATCACAATTGTTTTTCCATTTTTCTTTTTGATCACCATGTTGCCAGCTCCCTCAGCTTCCAAGGTTCTTTCATCAGCAAACCTGATCTTGCTCCTTCTTGATGTATCAATATCCACCAGCCACTCCTTGTGACTTGTCATGTGATTTGAACATCGAGTGTCAAGAAACCAGAATTGGAACTGAGAGGGTTCTTCATTCATGGTAGCCATCAACAAAACTGTGTCTAAGTCAGAATCATCTTCTTGAGCAACACAAGCCTCATCTTCATCTTTCTTCTTCTGCTTTCCTTTTCCAGCCCAGCATTCATCAGCAAAATGTCCATACTTCTCACAATTGTAACATTGCACCTTCTTCTTGTCAAAGTTCTTTGATTTTCCTCTTGATTTACCACTTGTATTGCCTGCCTTTGATGAGAATTTAGGCTTGTCATCAGGTTTCTTGAATATATTATTTCTCCACTTCTTTTTCTGGTTTCCCTTCTTGTAGACTTGTGCTGCCAGCGCCTGATCACCAGGTTTCATTCTGCTTCTTTCCTCCATTCTCAACTCTCTTACTTCTAAAGTTCCCTGCAACTCTTCAAAACTCAACGTGGAAATGTCTTTGGATTCCTCAATAACATAATGTGCACCGTTGATGAATAGTGTGTTTATACTTAACTATAAAGAGAAAAATTCATACTTAAAATTAGGGGTATTCACGTTCAAATCAATTTAAATAAAAATGGTAAATGGGTCCAACAAACCAAAAATTGCACACAATCGATATTATTAGATGTGTTAATTTGAAACTTCTTTTATTAAAATCGTTCGAATCAAATCAAATTTTATATTGTTTTTTCAAATCGAATCAATCCGCATATATAATTTTTAATACTTATTTATTTTTATTTACATTATATATTCCATTAATCTTTTATTCTTTAATTTTAATTTTTTTAATAATATTTTAGTTTTTAATTTAATATATTTTAAAATTATTTCATATATTTCAAGCATAACCTATCAATGTTATTTTTATAATAAATTATTTTTTAGCATATTATTTGTAATATTTCTTTTCAAATTTGTTAATTCAACGTAATTTTATAATAATATTAAAATAATTTTTAAAATTTTATTTTTTTTTATTAATAGAAAATTAATCTAATTTAAATTACACCTACGAGTATTTTAATAGAAAAGTGTATTTTTTAAAAATTTCACCAAAATCAAACTAAACAACGAGTATTTTAATTTTTAAATCAAATAATTTTCACCGTTAACCAATTCAAACTGCCTCACAAACATACTTTTTAACTCTATGCGTGCATATTTTTATCTCTTTGTTGCACTGCTTCAATAATATATTCGTACGTAATAATTTAAAAAATATAATACATTAATAAAATACAATATTAATTTGGTCAAAAAATTTCGCACCATGTTTATTTCAATCCGGTTCATAGAGTAGTTCTCTAAAGAAAAAGTCTGGTTCATAGAGTTACCAAATCAATAACGAAAAGGAAAAGTAAAAGAAACTGAAAAAAAAAATGGATGAGAAAGACCCACATTTAAAATAAATAATATTTAAAATTCAACTATTTTACTCCTATGTGAACTCTGACCTTGGTAAAATGCTGATGTGGCAAAATATAGGATTAGATGAACAATTTTATATGATGTCATATTTTTTTAATTGATACAATTTTTTTTAAGAAATTTAATTACCCACATAAATATGCAACCCAAAACCTTAAAAAATTTACAGCTTCTTTCACAAACTCTGGAATGAGATTGATGGGTGTAGGTCTAATGGAATGGGAGGGGTAGATTTTGCTCGTGTCTGATTTGTTTGTTGGAAAAGGTAAGGGGTAGGTGGTGTGAAGGTATGCCACTATGATGGAGGGAGATTCAAGAAAATAGATTTAGTGTTTTTTTAGTTTAATGATTTAAAATAAAAATCATAATAAATATAGTATAGTGATAATGTAAAGAAAATATCAATGTCATTTAATTGTAATTTTCTACGATACAACTTCATCAGATAATTAAACAATTAACGGTGGTTTATAATGTTAAGATTAGATCTGTCAAAACGGATTATTCGGTTCATTTAGAGTCGGCCCTAACAGGTTGCAGGTTTCTTCGGACCGGACTAAAAAGTCTTGTTTTAATATGGATTGTTAAAACATATATTTTTTTTTAATTTTTTTGCAACTCTGTTAATTTAAAATTTTTCTTCATGCCCATTTAAAAACAACTTAGTTCGGAATTTCTTTATGCCGTATGCCGTGCCCGTTGAGTGAGATGAGTGAGATCGTGAGTCTGTATGTGAGAGTGTGGTCATATTTCCCTTCAAAATAGGATTTGTTGTGTCTTTGTGAATTCTTTAAAAAAATTGGAACCGACCCAAGTTAATTTTTGTTTGATCGGGTCTTTTTTGTAAGACCAATTTTACTATTTTTATTTTTTTAAAATTGATTACGCGGGCTGCAGGCTACCCGGTACCCATACGAGCTAACCCTAATAGGTAACGGGTTTATTCGGACTGAGTTCAAAAGCCTTGAAAAAATTTGGGTTGAAATTATTAGACCCAAACCCTGTGTTTTAGCGGGCTGTGCAACCCGACCCATCTGAGTTAGCCCATTTTGACAGTTCTAATTAAGACGCTATCTTTATTCTCATTAAATAAAATTTAAAAAGACTAAAACTAAATTAACCACATATTACATGACTAAACACACAATAAAATAAAAAACATAAAATGCAGTTGTTGTGTGTTCACGCGAATGATTATTTTTATTTTTTCAATACCGGTGCTTTTATATTTCCCACGGTAGATATGATTAGAATTTATTGTTGAATGAGATTTAGATAAAAATGGATATACGATCAAAAAGTTTATGGAGGAACCTTTAACTATTTTTAATAAATACCACATTATTTTTATTGTGACAAATTAGGTCCACCGATAGACTTTTTGAATTTATGTTAAGTGCTCCCATCAATTATATTCGACCCACGTGATTGAAAAATGTTATTCAACCTTGGCATTTTCAAATTTTTTTACAGTCATAACTAAATAATTTCCAACTTTTTATATAATAAACTTTTAACTCCCAAAATACAAATAAAAATATATAAAAAAAATTAATATATTTAAAATTTAAATCAAATATATTAAAAAATTTAATTTATTTATATTTATATTTTACAAAGGAGTAATTTATAAATCTTAAAATATTGTTGGTGTCTCTGTTAATACACCTTTACACATAATATTTCATATACAGCCCAAAAAAAAAGAACTTTACACATAATATATATAAGTTAAAATTCCGGCAAAATCAATCTCCAAATTTATAACAACCAACCCCAACCTAACACATCTTTTCATTTGCTTTTGCGGCTAAGCCTCAAATCTCCTACAACAAAGAAAACTTTTGTTCCACAAAGACTCAAAAACAAATTCACAAAGATGGATGAACATTTTCTATCCCATAGTGATTCAACACCACAACAAGCACCTTCAATATTCACTCATTCATTTGGTTCAAAACATGAATCAGATGGTGAACTAGAACGAATACTCTCAGATACAAATGTTCCTTTTGTGAAACGTATTCCACTTGCTACATGGGTTGAACTCAAATTACTCTTTTACCTTGCTGCCCCTGCTGTTATTGTTTACCTTATCAACTATGTCATGTCTATGTCTACTCAAATATTTTCGGGGCATCTTGGTACTTTGGAACTTGCTGGTGCTTCACTTGGAAATACTGGTATTCAAATCTTTGCTTATGGACTCATGGTAGTACTCACTCTGTTCTCTCTGTTTTAGTTCTAGCTATAATTTGAATCTATATTAATTCAATTATTGCTACTTAATTATGTCACTCAAAATTAGTTTATATATTGAAAGTCGTGGATTGAAATTTGAGTGAATGAAAAAAATACTAACATAATTTGAGTGAAATGATCAAATGAAATATGTGTGAATGATCAAATGATTCAATTATTATGGAATGAATGAAATATTTTTTACTTTATTTCGGTCAAAATATTTTTTTTTAATGTTTTTTCTTATAATTGGTGATATTGATGAACAGTTGGGCATGGGGAGTGCTGTTGAGACACTATGTGGACAAGCATTTGGTGCAAAAAAATATGACATGTTAGGCATATATTTACAAAAATCATCAGTGCTTCTCACATTAGCCGGTTTAATTTTGACTCTCATATACATTTTCTCCAAACCAATTTTAATCTTCATAGGACAATCTCCAGCAATTGCATCAGCAGCAGCACTTTTTGTCTATGGTCTAATACCACAAATATTTGCCTATGCTATAAACTTTCCAATACAAAAATTTCTTCAAGCACAAAGCATAGTGGCTCCAAGTGCATACATATCAGCAGGAACATTGGTTATTCACCTTATATTAAGTTGGGTTGCTGTGTATAAAATTGGGCTTGGTTTATTGGGTGCATCATTGGTTTTGAGTTTGTCTTGGTGGATAATTGTGATTGGACAATTTGTGTATATTGTGAAGAGTGAAAAGTGTAAGGAAACATGGAGAGGGTTTAGTGCTCAAGCATTTACAGGGTTGCCAGAGTTTTTCAAATTGTCAGCTGCATCAGCTGTGATGTTGTGCTTAGAGACTTGGTACTTTCAAATCTTGGTTTTGCTTGCAGGGTTACTTCCTGATCCTGAAATTGCTCTTGATTCCCTCTCTATTTGGTAAGTCATTTTCATTTTTTTTTTCTCTTTTTTTTATTTTTTTATTTTTTTAATTTCACAATCTAGATTGCAATTATTATTGTCTATCTAATTGAAGCATGCCTAATTGATCTCTATCAGTCAATTAAGTCTTTTTTTATTAGATTAATTAATAAGATCTATTAGTATCATCAGTTTATTTATTTATTTTGAGATAAAAATGTAGGCCTAATTCTTTTTTGAATTAGTTTATATTGACCGTAAAATTAATTTAAATCTCGTTCCCGATATAACTCAATAATATATTTGATGAGAAAAAAAAATGTCTTTTTAAAAAAAAATAAAATCAATGCTTTGGTTCTTGAGTTATATCATAAACAAGATTTAAATTAATTTTACTAGTAATATAAATTAATTTTATATTAATATTCAATGAGAATTTTATACTTCTTTAATTAAGCATCTCACTTTTATAAGAATATTTTAAAATTAATAGCATAACATTATAAAATAGCAACAACATAAAATTGTTTTACATTGTCAAGATGTCCATTAAACTCTTTAACTTATGTCAATTTTAAACAAAATATAAAAACTTGGAAGTTATCAACAATCAATTCATTCAAGTGATAAGAAATTTAGATCTCTTAAGCAAGTGGTGAGAGATTCAATCATTAACTCTTGTCTATAGAAAAAATTTACTTAAAAATACAGAGTCTATATTGTGTTCAAAAGATCTTCGACTAAAGTTAATCACTACCAATCGACGACGAAATATTTGAATCTGTAACATAATAAAAAAAGATGAGAGTTTAAAATATATACAAAAAGTGATAGACAAATTAAATTGTAAGATTTTTTTTAAGAAAGAGGGATTATATTTGGTCGAATATTAATTTAAAAACATTCGATCCGATCAAAGTAATTTTAAGAAAAATCAACTATCTGTCATAGAAGACAGCAAATTAATTAATTTGTAAATAACCTCAGCATTTGGACCATGGGATGAGGTAGGTAGATAATCATTCTCTCATATCCATTTCCATAAATGTTTGTGTGGATAATAGATATTCATAGATAATTGACAAAAAAGGTGTTGAAGATCATAGTATCTTACTCCTTGGTATCACGTAATGTAATGATGATTTTTCAAACTTTTTTTTAAGCAATTAAAAGTTACAAGAATATTTCAAACACAAACTATCAATTAGAGAAAAGAAACAAATTGAATTGGAAAAAGATATATTGTCGGATACTCCGTCACGAGGAATCCAATTTGATAGCTATAACTAGGCAGCCTCTGACTTACATGTCTCGCGTTTGACTTACATGCAAATCACATCATTCAATAAATCCAATCTGCATTACAATTTTAATTTAATATATTTAAGTTTCACTCCAACTCAAACTAACTCATTTAAATTTAAAGTGATCCTTAGTTTACTCCAAATGTTTATTAAAAATATGTAAATAATGTTATTAAATTGGAGTTTTTGATAAATTTATTAATCACATTTTTCAATATCATATCAAAGATTTTTATTATTAAATCGTAGAATTCGATAAAAAATTAAAAATTATGGAGTGAAGAACATTATCCTAAATTCAATAGCATTTGATTGAGTAGCGCAGGTATGACATTTTTAATCCATAATAGTGCAGACTAGACATTTTTAATCCATGAAACAGAAACTTGATGTAAAATATATATTTTTATTATTATTTGTTTGCTAAATTTTTATTATTTTTGTCAATGTATAATTATTTTTGTTGTTGAATTTGATTTAAAAATTTATTGTTAATTTAATTGTTTTTCTGTGTGTATTAAATATATTTTAAATATTAAGTAATGTGTTAGTGATGAAATTTTATGTATTTTAAGATTTTTTATTTATTTATTTTTTTATAATCCACGAACTCGACTCAACTCATTCGTGTATGAGTTGATTTGATTCAGATTTTATATAAAAATTGTAAATGGAGAATTTACTCCAACTCACATAAAATTAATTAATTCAAATATTAGGTTTGGTCACAACCAATTCATATATACCCCTTCAGTTCTGTAATTTATTTATTTTTTGAATAATTATTCTATAATTTATTGAAAATTCTTTTAAATAAAAATAAAAAAATTATGAATTTTTTACAATTATACTTTTCTTTTTTTTTTTTACAAGAAAACCTATATTTCTTCTTACCTTAAATATATTTAACAAAACACCTATATATTATTCGAAATTTAAATTAAATAAATATACTTTTCATTTTCATTCATATTTAAGATGGGAAAGAATGTAAATAATAAAAAAGAATATTATATAAAAAATAAGAACCTTTTTGCAAAGATAATGGCATTTAATATCTTATCTTTTATAGTTGGCGCAACGTGCCACAGTGAATTTTGCATCATCGTGAGATTCAACGAATGAAGGACTAAGTCAAAGAATCTCAAATTATTAGAGCTCGAATATAAAAAATATTACATGTTTGGTCCTAAAATAATTGTTTCAGGTGAAAAAATATTATCGCAAAAGGAATCATTATTTGAATTTTCAATACATTTTTTATTAGTAATATTTAATTAATATTATTTACATTGTTTTTGATATATTATTTTCAACTATACATTTATGACATCGATAATGCATCAATATTTAATAAAAATAATTTAATAAAAATGGTATTTTATTTATTTCATTTATACACTTTTTTTAATATGTATGAAATGATCAAATGATTTAATTATTATGGGATAGAGTGGGCATCACTAAGACTGAATTAGTCCAACACGATGGCGTAAGAACTATTAAGCCTAAAAGTTACAAGTAGTCTTTAAATTATTTACTCCATTCAATCTCTTTTATAAGAGACAATTAAATCAAAGTTTATTCAATAAAATTTAATGTATTTAATGTATATTATAAATTAAATACATCAACTTTTGTTGACAAATTTTAATTTAGCTGGCCAAATTTTAACCTACTTATCTTTTGTTTTAAAAGGATTAGAGGGTGTATAAAATATGGGTAAATGGTTTAAAACACAAATTCTAACAAAGATCGACGATACTCTTTAAAACGGTTCTCTTGTACTTTATGGATTAGACAATGACTCAATTAATGTAAAAAATAAATATGTCTCTCAAAATTTAATTTGTCAGACTGATATCAATAAATCATTGTCTCAAACTTAATAACAAACAGAATCATTAACTTATACTTATAGAATATTTTCAATAACTATCAATATTTTAAGTGACTATTGATCCACTCTGAACCAGAAGTCGCATTCTTTTTAAGTAACTATAACTATACTTATCATATTTCTTTATATTCTCTCTATGAATAAAATCACCTTTTTCATAGCTAGCTTTATCAGTCTAATATTTCTCAAAAAGTTATATTTTCGATTTATGCACAATTAAATGAATGTGTTTCTTATTGCAGTACCACTGTGTCTGGATGGGTGTTCATGATCTCAGTTGGATTTAACGCAGCTGCAAGGTTTGAATCTCCTTTTGTTGATCATTAATGCTTGAGGTTGTAATTTCCACGTTGTTCGTTATTTTGTTGAATACAAAATTTGAAATACTATTTTTTTTTTGTTTTTACTTTTGGATAAACCACTATTTTCGTCCTTACAAATGTAGGATGTTGTCATTTTGATAATTGACTCAGCTATAACTTAAAATTAGTCATTGAATGTTCAAAATAATCTTTGAATGATATAACTTACTACCATAAAAGTTTTTAAAAATACAATTTACTGTCAAAATAATACGTGACTATTACGACGTCATGGACTAAATTGACTGATGTTTTGATAATTCAAATATTAATTTGAATTTTTGGCTGAGTCAATGACTAAAGTGACAGCGTCCAACAATTACAGGAATTAAAATAATGGTTTACCCTTTACTTTTTGTATTTTTATGTATAAAAAAATAACTAAGGATGTTCGCGAGTTGGTTTGGTTTGATTTTGATTGAATTTGATGCCCAAATCGATAAAAAAGTTCATAGTTTGTTTTGGTTCAGATTTACAAGTTGGTTGGATAATATCGAAACCAATGTATAACAGATTGGTTTGGGTTGATCGGGTTACAACACAAAGTAATTATGTCTAAAATATTATATTAAAATTTCAAAACCTGGAGCAACGAGAACTAAGAAAAAAAAGTGATTTTTATAATCTTAATTTTCAATTGTCTTTAACTATATATAGTAGTATACTATTATAATTTTGGCAGCAACAACAAAAATAGTATACTATCATAATTTCTATAGTTACGCAAAAGCAAAAAATATTATATAGATAAAACTTACATAAAAAATATATGGGTTAATAGTGCTTTTGGTCTTTGCAATATGAGACCAAGCTAATTTTAATCTCTGTAAAATTATTTTTATTGATTTCACCCATGTAATTTCATATTCTTTCAGTTTTGGTCCTTGGTAGTATCTAACCATCCAAAAACGATGATGTGGAGTCATCATTTTTTATGTGCTTCTCATTTCCATTCCTTCCTCAATTTTTGAGCTCAAAATCCCTAATTTCTCTCCACAAATCTCTAAAGCATCCATGATGTTTAGAACATCATCATCTTCTACGTGCTTTGTGACATTTAATTTTCCTTTTAGTTGTTGAATTTCCATATTGCGATTGTGTTTCGCATTAAGTTGTTTTTCAAGCTAGATTATTTTAGCATGGAGTTGTTGTTTTCTACTATTGGATAAATAAATTGTCAATTACCATTAACAACGTGTTACCCCTGATGTTGTTATTGACATTTTTGACATTTAAAAAGCTAAAAAACAAGTTACACAAACCTTTTGATATGCAGTAAATTTCAAAATATTTTCACCAAATTTTATTATTCCAGAGAAGCCATTTGAAGAAAGTGATTTAGACATATATAAAGAAGAATTAAGGATTTTTGGGTTTGAAGAAGGAATCAAAAGAGGAAAAACATATATTTTTTTCTTTTTATTTTTACATACGAGTTTTAATTTATTTAATTTAATAATTGTCAAAGTTTCTATTTAAATATTTTATAAAAAAATGATGATTCAGATGTCATGTCATTAAAAAATGCTAAATCAATATGTCACATTGTTGTTAGATGGTTAGATGCCACAAAGAATAAAAAATGAAGGAATTTGAAATTACAAAGATGAAATCTAAAAAAACAATTTTACGGAGACTAAAACTAGATTGATGCCATATTAGAGGGATCAAAAACACTATTAACCTAATATATAATAATGAAATGACAAGTTCAGGTACATAGTGACGCGAGTCTAATTTTCGATACTCGTTACATGAACCGTACTTGTTTGGATTTAATTAGGTGGACGCATTCAAAATATTGTCCAACTCAAAAAACATGATTTGGTTTGGATTATAGTTTAATTCGGTTTTGCCTGAACCATTGTAGACCCCTAAAAATTAGAGTTAAATAAATTTTTACTTTCTATTATAATTCAGTATTTTATGTTATAAAAATTTCTTCAATTTTTAGTTTATTAAAATTTTTTATTTTAATTTTTAGTTCTTGATTTTAAATCAACTCTCTTGTAGATCATTCAACTTCGTGAATAATTTTGTAAGTAGTTTTTTTCTCCATTTCACTAATGAAAAGTAGAATATTTACAAACATGCAGTGTGAGAGTGAGCAATGAATTAGGAGCCAAAAATCCAAAATCAGCCTCATTTTCTGTGGTGGTGGTGACAGTGATTTCTTTCATAATATCAGTGATTTTAGCTCTTGTGGTGATTGCATTAAGGGATGTCATTAGTTATGTCTTCACAGAGGGTGAAGATGTTGCTGCTGCTGTCTCAGATCTCTGTCCTCTCCTTGCTCTTTCTATTACTCTCAATGGCGTTCAGCCTGTTTTATCTGGTAATTAACTATTTTTAAATTTTTTATTTTTCTGAAATTAGAATTTAAACTTCTTTAGAAAAGAAATAAAATAATTATTGACAAACAAAGTAGCAACGGAGATTATAAAATTATAAATAAAATAACATCTAAAATGTTTTATCTTATTTAGTTGTAACAGATCAATCCTGTATCTTCTTTTTAATTTATCCACTTAAGTCTTTTATTTTTATAAAAGTTTACAGCTTAAATTCTTTAGTTAAATTTTCCAAAAATGATGATATGTGTTTAAGTGGTAGACGTTTATAAAAATAAATGAACTATGTGGGAAAAAGTAGAAAAAAAAATTGAAGTAGTAAACGTTTATAATGATAAAGGATCTATGTAGACAAAAAGAGATAAATGGCCGGTTTGTTTCAACTAAATAACAAAAAATAAACTTGGATGTAATTTTGGCTAAAATTATATGTATTTTTTATTTCATATATATTAGACATATTGTAAGGTATATCACTTCGATTGATGGTTTATCGTGAACCGATAAAAATTATTTGAAATTTTGAAAGGTTAGACATTGTTTTTTATAAGTTGAAGTTCATGATGTTCTTCGTCTTTACAATTGAGACAATAAAATCATACAGGTGTCAGTTCGACTAAAAAAAGAAAAAAATAGAAAAGTTTATATCTCAAAACTCAACTTATATTTGTTTTTCTTAATATTTGTTTAATCGAAAATCTTTTTCTTAATTATAAAGACAAGGAATACAGTAAACTTCTAATTCTAAAAAATGTCATTGAAGTTTCAAACGACGAATTGCTAAAATTGTTTTTGAAACTTAAATGACATTCTAAAAGCATCATTGAAATTTCAATATTTTTAGCAATTGGTCCATTATAAACCATCAACCAAATGGAAAAGCTCAGTCTATAAATTAAACTGTAATGTAGTTTAAAAATTTGGTGCTCTTTGAATTCAATAATTATAAATTTTTTAATAAATCATTCACTTTAGAAAAAATCAAATACTAATGTTATCTTAATTTTATGAATGAAAGGGGTGGCCGTTGGATGTGGATGGCAAACTTTTGTTGCATATGTAAATGTTGGGTGTTATTATGGAATTGGAATACCGTTGGGTGCAGTTCTCGGTTTCTATTTCAAACTTGGTGCAAAGGTATAATATACTCCTTGGATTAGTAAAAAAAAATCATAATAATATATTCTTTGGAGAAAAATAAAAATAAAAACATAATATCAATAAACTTATTTATTATTATCATTTTTTTTAATATTTTTACAAATATATTTTTTATAAAAAAGTGAGACGTTAAACACATTCATTAATATTTAAAAGATAAATATTAAATATAGACAAAAAAAGTCATTTAAAGAATAAATGTATTTTAAAAATCAAACTTTTTTTTACAAATGAGACAAAAAGAATATCCATTTTTTTTATATATAAATGGGACTAGAGTTAGAAATTTTCTAAACAGAGGCCTTTGATGTTTGCTTTTTAGCTCTTACTATGATTGATTATTATTGAAGTTGGTTTTTGTGTATAGGGAATATGGTTGGGAATGCTAGGTGGCGTAATTATGCAAACAATTATTTTATTGTGGGTTACATTTCGAACTGATTGGAATAAAGAGGTAAACTATGATCAACACCCTCCCTTAATGATTATAATTCTCTTCTAGAAATGAATTTTCTATTACATTATTTATTATTATTATTAGGTGAAATTCATGAGTGTTGCTATTTTAGGGATAAGTTTCATGATATAGGGAGTAAGACCCATATAGTGTGACAAGCAAATTTATTAGCAGATCAAATCTTGAAATTCCTTATTAATATTAATTGGGCTACACAAGCAAGTTACTACACCTCTCCCTAACAATAGCTTCTTTAGAAAAAAATTGTCTTTGCAAGATGAAAATTCAACATTAAATAAATTTATACACAAAGAATAATCTAGTAATAATCATATACAAAATATAAATATTACTTATACTATCAACTTTTTTTTATAGATGAAACATACACTAATTTTTATAAAAAAAGACTGAGGTAGTATTTGTTAATGAAATGTGTTTTCTTTATTGCAGGTTGAAGAATCAAATAAGAGGCTGAACAAGTGGGAGGACAAGATCGAGGCACTTATTAAGGACTGAAGCTCTTTGTTTCGCAACATGATTAAATGGTCAGAAGTCCAAATAAGTTGGCGTCGAGGATCATGCCACTAACTATTTTGAAAAAGTAAAAATTAATTTGGTAACTAATTAATTTGAAAAAGTAACTATTTTGCCATGGTTTGAATTTGTATTGTTCGTACTAAATTGAGTTAAATATGTTTTTAGTTTTTATAAAATTTCAACCTTTTGATTTAGTACCTGTAAAATAAAAATATATTTTTAGTTCCTACAAAATTATTATGCATACTATTAAATCAACATATATTTTTGAATGAATTTTGACATACATATTACAACGATATAAAAAAATTTCTTCACAAAAAATATTTAAAAATTCACTTTCTAGGTCCATATTTAGTTAGAATTTCATATTTAGTTAGAATTTTATAAATTTTTGTGTAGGAATTTTTTTTAATATTTTAAACATACTTGCAAAAAATCATTTAAAATTTTAAAGTTGAAAGACAATTAAATATATTTCGTTTCAGTATGAATTGAAACTATTTGTTGAATAATGTTATAGAAATTGAAACATATATTTTTATTTTATAAATATTAAAATTGAAATGTTAAAATTACATAGAATTAAAACTATATTTAACTCTGCTAAATTAATTTTTGTTAGATATATAGTTTAGTGGAATTCCATTTCAAAAGTAGTGGTTAACATTGTTGTAAAAAAAAAAAGGTTAAATAGCACCTGCGGTGCGGTCCCTTAGCTTAATTTTAGTTAACACTTAGTCTTTTAGATATATATTTTTTTGATTTGATCCTTTATTTTAATTTTAAGTGACAATTTGATCTTTTATGTTTTAAAATGTCAACAATGTTATCCTTTTTTTTACAAAATTTTCAAACAAAACCCATAAAATAAAATTAATTATCATCTTCAATATAATGCAAATTTCATCAAATTCATAACTTAAATCTTTAAATAAACTCATATTTTAATTCTTTATTTGATGAATTTAATGTTGTTGGAGATGAAAATATGAGTTTATTTGAATATTTGAGTTATGCATTTGATGAAATTTGTATTATATTGAAGATGATAATTAATTTTATGGGTTTTGTTTAAAAATTTTGAAGAATTTTTGTTAAAAAAAAGGATAACATTGTTGACATTTTAAAACATAAAAGATCAAATTGTCACTTAAAATTAAAATAAAGGACCAAATCGGAAAAAAAAGAAAGATAAAGGACTAAAACGTTAACTGAAATTAAGTTAAGGAACTACCGGTGCTATTTAGCCTAAAAAAAAGTAGTGGTTAAGATATGAATTCTACCTGATAAGAGAAAGAGTATAACCATGTTAATAAATAATTCTTTCATCTTATAATGAGGTATCCGTTTTACCATTTTACATAAATTAACAAAGGTTTAAATATGTTTTTGATCCTTGTAAATATAACCTTTTTTGATTTTGGTCCTCGTAAATTTTTTTTTTTGGTTTACATCCCTGTAATATCAAAAAAATAAAATAAAACAAAACAAAAAAAGAAAAAAGAAAAAAGAGTTGTGTACAAGTTTTGCTTTCCTTCCCTTTCCTACTGTTTCCACTGTGTACATTCCTTTACCTTGCTTGCCTTGTTAGCATCCCTACTACAAACTTGTTATAAACCAGTTTCTTTGCTTCATTTTATTTTTTTTTTCTTTTCTAACTTAATAAGGTTATTAGTTGTACCACTTGTGCACTCAAAATCGGATGTTGTTTAAAATTTGCTACAAAAGAATACAAAATCCAGAACTTAATTTTATCTCATGAACAGAAAAATTCACCAGTTTAGTATATAAATTGAGACCGAAAATCAGTAAAAGGGGCAGATTATTGTGGTGGGAGATCTGGTACCAACAAAACAAAACACTTAAAAAGGAGAAGAAGAAAATAAGCAAAGAAAATTACAAACAAATAGAAAAATGATTAAGGTATTTCTTTCATCTTTACTATATAATCATTGTATTTGTTATCCAAATGTAATATATAAAATGAGTTATAAATGAAAAAATAAATTTTTTTGTTGTTATACAAATGTAATGTCTGATCTGTGAGGGTATAAACAAAAAAAAAAAAGATTAGAAAGGATAAGACTAAAAACTCAAACCTTCAAAGACGCCATCACCGAAAAGCCGACCATACTCATTGGTCTCGTGCTCAGCCTTTCGATTCCATTCTCCCACTCTCGACCGCTTTCTCCCTTTCCCTCTCGGTACCTCCTTCTCCATTTTTGAATCTTTGCTTCTCCCTTTTTTTTTCCTTTTATTTCTCGTAGTATTTTTTCTCTGTCTGTGTTGCTACATGTACCAACCTACTCCCCTACTGTAAAAGGGACCGCGTGTGCCTTTTTTCTGCCAAGTGATCATCCCTATGTTTTATTGAAAATTGTTTTTAGGTTTACTTTATTAAATTCTAATAACATTTTTTTATTGTTATTTTTAAGTTGAGTTTAATAAATAAACAAATTCGTTCATTTGTGAGTTCAACTCATTTAAAGTCATAATCTTTTTAAATTTTGAGTTTAATTTGTTCTCTTGTTAAATATCAAATTTTTATAAAACACAAATAAATATTTTATTAAAGAGTAACTAGATGTGAGTTGTTAAGACATAAATATTTTTGAGTTGTTAAGACATAAGTTGTACAACTCGATAGTCCTAAAACTCATTTATATATATATATAAGTTAACCAAAAATCAACTTTTAAATTTGATTAATTAGATGTGACATCTTATTAATCTTAGGTATTTATAACATCTGAGTTGTGACAACTTGACGATCTTAAATTCCAAAATAATAATAATCTTTTATAAATTGGATTGATCAAAATATGACATCTTGTCAGTCCTAGTCTAAAACGCATGAGTTGTGACAACTCTATGATCTTAAACATTTTCAACTAATTTCAAACAAACAACTGAACATACTCATTATAATAAATTTATCAGACCCGAGGTCTTTTTCCTTTATCAAATTAACAAGATCTTCTAATTAAATCTAAATTTCAGACACAAAACGTATTTCTTTAAAAGCAATCAACACATTACGTAGCTTTGATTTCTTCATCGCATTGGGAGATACGTAGGAGCAAGATCATACTCTTGTCAAGCACATTAATAAAAAATCAATTTTTTTCACTTCTCTTTCTTAAGCATACTTTTATTTCAAAAAACAAACAATTGATATTTATATTTAATAGTAAGTAGAAATAAATATATTTAAGTTGCAAAATTAATTATAGGTAACCGTATTTTAACAGATGTCGTAGGGTGCTAATACCTTCCCTACGCATAATCGACTCCTAAACTCAAAATTTGGGCCTTTGTGGTGGCCAAAGCAGCCACAAATTTGGGCCTTTGTGGCGGCCAAAGCGGCCACAAATGCCAATGGTAATGTGGGCTTTTGTGGCGGCCTTTGCAGCCAAAAAAATGGACTTTGTGGCGGCCTATGCAGCCATAAATGCCAACGGTATGTTACGCCCTTTGTGGCGGCTTTTGCAGTCACAAACGAGTGTTTTGTGGCGGCCTATGCAGTCATAAACGAGTGACTTTGTGACGGCCTTTGCCCTCACAAAAGTATGATTTTGTGGCGGCCTAAGCCCTCACAAAGGCCCAACGGTGTAATTTTGTGAGGGCTTTTGCCCTCACAAAATTCTACTAAAATTCAAATCCTTTGTGAGGGCTTTTTCCGCCACAAATAACAACAAATTTGAATTTTAGAATTTGTGAGGGCTTTTTCGGTCAGTAATTTGTGAGGGCTTTTTTCAGCCACAAAATATTTTATAAGTTGGCCACAAAATGAGTGTTTTCTTGTAGTGGACCATTTTTTGTTCTTTCTATTTTTAAGGGTTTCCCAATATTTTCCTTAATTTAAAATAAATTTTGGTAGTCACTCCATTGAATTCGAGAAACACTCCCTTTTTCTATATTTGTTTGTTTTTTATTTTCTTTTACTTTATGTGTTTATTATTTCTTAATAAATATTAGTTGTCATTATAATATTCTTGTAAACTAGTAGATCATTTTATTTTACTTTATTTTATTATTATTATTATTTTCTTTTTTATTATTATTTTCTTTTTTATTATTATTTTTTTTATTTTTACATTATGAAATTATTGAATTATGCTTGTTTCACACCCTACACTTTTACTAAAACACACACTTATGAGTGAGACCTTATATCCGGACCTGAGTGAAGTTTAAGTTTAGTTAGGGGTTTAGCGGTAATCATTTTGGATGTACATCCTATTTGGTTATCGCGAAAATCTCGTCTAGAGTGTGACTCCATTAGAAATACCTACATTTTGGATGTACTTCCTATTTGTAGTGATGTTTCAATACGAGTACTTGGCTCTAGAGACCAATGACTTTTAGGATTGTAGAACCCGCCCAGGAAACAGTTCACGAATTTAGAGGCTTATAGACTTTAAAATTTCTCCAATTTTGGATAGAATGCATCTAAGTCATGTCCTAGCCATCTTGCTTTTAAATGGCAGATCTGTTTTTTTATTTTTTGTTTTTTTTGTTTTTTTTTTCCTCCACTATCCGACGTCAGTATGCTTCTCAATTTTTCTTTGTTGCATCCATGCAAATAGCTTTCATCGTTAATGATAAAGTTAAATATTTTTTATAGTACCATGCATTCCTTTCATGCATTAAAAATTATTTTCAACACCATACCATACAATATTCAAAATCATTCATTTTTATGTAGGTCCATTAGAGAACTATTGAATTCAAAGCTAGGGTGTGGATATCTTTGATTAAAAATGGGATTCAACAATGAGACTGCAATCCCAATGCTAAGGAAAAATATGAATGTGAAAGCCAAAAAGCCTTAGGTTGATAGTTTAAAAAGACTTCGTAGCTTGTTGGAACTTAATCACCGGTTAACATTTACTAAAAAATATGGAAAGATTCTTGATTTATTGGATGTGGACGTGCAAATAGGGGTTATTACCGCTTTGGCTCAATTCTACGACTCTCCATTGAGATGTTTCACCTTTCAAGAATTCCAACTTGCGCCTACTTTGGAAGAGTTTGGACCAATTTTAGGCTACTCCCTAGAAAAAGGGAAACCTTATCGTTACATGGGGAATTATCCATCCAGAACCAAAGTAGTTGAGATACTATGGGTTGAAGAGGAAAGGTTGATTAGCCAAAAGAAGAAAGGGACTTCTGGTTTTCTAAGAAGTTTTTTTTGAGGAAAGAGCACATCATTTAGCTAAAGCCTAAGATTGGAGTGCTTTTATAAAGGTGATAGCTCTCACCATCTATGGGGTTGATCTATTCCCAATTGATAAAGAAATTATTGTTTTAGCAGCAATCGATGTCTTCCTAGTTTTGAAGAATAGAGGAGAAAATCCTACAACAGCCGTCCTCGCTGACGTGTACTATACACTTAACTATTGTCATGAGAAAAAAGGCAAGTGAATTTTGTGTTGTTTACCTGTTTTGTACGTTTGGTTAGTGAATCATATGTTTGATAATGGGTGCCAAAAGCGTTGTCCTATCAATGACTTCAAGATATGTTATGTTGACCCAAAAGATAATCGAGAATGGGCTCGGAGATTGGTAGATCTTAATGAAAAAACAGTTTGATGGTATGTGAGCTGGCGAGAGTTAAAAGAAGTAATATACCATTGTGGAATATTCCCTAATGTGCCACTTGTGGGGACTAGAGATTGTGTGAATTATAACCCAGTATTGGCCTGGAGACAACTTGGGTATCCTATCATAAGAGAACCAATGCCAAAACTAATAACCCCTTTTATTCTTTATGACATGGGTCTAGAAAGCATTGAAGATTTGAGAAGAGTATGTCAATCTTGGAATACGATAATCAGAAAAGCGAAGGAACTAGGAAGTAGAAGTTGTGGTGCAGATGATTGCTACCGACAGTGGGTCAAGAATAGGGTCCAAAAGATTAAGCTACCTTTTCGTCGTACATTTGAGGCGGTCAATGAAACACCAATGCAACCCACTATCGTTAGTGAAGAAGTTGAGAAGTTGCAAGCATCAATTATAGAGGCGGAAGAAGAAAGAAGAATATGCGAGAAGAATTGATGGTAGTCCGTCAAGCATATGAGATTGCCCTGTTGGAAAATGAGTAGAAGACAATTTCTCTTGAAAGATCAAATAAGAGGGCGAAGGTAGAGGAAGATTATAAGCTCAAGCTTCAATGCAATTTAAGGGCCTCTGACGAGTCTTTATGTTTAAGAAGACAAGAAAGAGACCAAGCACGAGATGAGGTTGAGAAAATGGTTGAAAGATTCAGAAATCAGTGAGAGAAATGCAAAAAGACAATTGGAAGATTTGAAACACCAGTTGGGGAGAGTGGTAGTAGAGTATAAGACAAGGATAAAAGAAGAAAGATTGAAAAACAAGAAGTTGTTGCTATGTACTAAGATGCGTGGTTGAAGGAACAAGAGGAATGAAATATGTTAGAAACTGAATGATGGATCGTTGTGAAAAACTCACTTTCATAGCCAACCAAGCCATCGAATGGGTCCCCTTACTCCTAAGGAAAGCATAAGCAAGCATAGTTCCATCTGCCACACCTGCCAAGATTATTACTTTCATTCAACATTGTAATAGTTTGATAGAAGCAATGCATAGTTTAATTCGCCGAGAGCGATAGAAACAATGTATTTCAGATATAGAGAAAAATGTTGCACTTGTACCCTTTTAATTATCAATGAACGAGCTTGTTTTGAGTTTTCTCTACGTATGAGTTTGGTTTTGATGCATGATCCAAAAAGATGTTTGTGCCTAGGTTGAGGAATCAATGGTTCTCTAACACCCACGTGCATGCATATAAATCTTTTTTTTTTAACTAGCATCATATGATCTTTCAGAAAAAATCAATAAAGTTGTTTCCCCGACACCCTTATCGGACTCGCGCAAACTCCAAGATCATGGATGAACTTGAACAAAACCAAGAAGTGATGAGAGCGGATGTTAGCCAATTGAAGGACAAGGTTGATAAAATCATAGAGGCTATACAGGTTTTGACAAGGAAGGATAATACAAATAGGAATCCTCCAACTACAAATGAAGAGCACCAAGCTACCCCTTCTCACCCACCAGGCTTTACCCCAACTACCCAACAATTTCGTGCAGCAGCCATGAAATTTCCTATGTATGGTCTCCTACCTGGTTATACTCCGCCCATAGTCATCAACCCCACGAACAACAACCTAAACCACTCAACTATCAACCCCTAAAACCTAAACCATTCACAAATCCCATCTTCTCTGGGCTACGTGCCACCCCAAAACACTATACCCTTAGAAAATATTCGATTAAGCGCATCCTAAGTACCCCATTTTGATGCTAACGGAAATTGGCAAGAGTCTCCATTTATTAGTGAAGATACATAGTTGAAAGAAAAATTCCATGTTTTAGAAGAAAGAATAAAAGTAATTGAATGAAGTAATGTCTATGGTCTCGAAGCTTTTGATATGTTCTTGGTTCCCGATGTGGCGACCCCTTCAAAATTTAAGATACCTGAGTTTGAAAAATACAAAGGTGTCACATGTCCTAAAAACCACCTGACCATGTATTGTAGAAAAATGGCTTCTCATGCTGATCATCACAAACTTCTCATCCATTGTTTTCAAGACAGTTTGAGTGGGGTATCATTAAATTGGTATATGCATCTCGAGCGAAATCGAATCCGTTCGTGGAAAGATTTGGCTGATGCCTTCTTGAAACAATACAGGTATAACATTGACATGGCCCATGACAGGATGCAATTGCAAAATTCTTCGAAAAAGGACAATGAAACATTCAAAGAATATGCACAACGGTGGAGATACGTTGCATCACAAGTAGATCATTCTTTATCTGAAAGAGAAATGGTTGGTTTGTTTGTGGATACTCTCCAGTCGCCCTTTTATGATAAGATGATTGACAGTATGTCATCAAATTTTTCTGACATGGTCATGATAGGAGAAAGAGTAAAAAGTGGCATGAGGAGTGGTAAGATTGTATGAGGAACAAGTGGTATGAATAAACCCCAAATGGGATTTACAAAGAAGAAAGAAGGGGATGCTAACGTTGTAATGACAAACCCAAGGGTCTCTTATTCTCCAGCCATGAATTATTATCGACCTCCAAAGTTTCAGCCTCCGATACCCCAAATTCCCTACATTCCCTATCCATATGTGGCTGCGACCTCACAAACTCCATACCCCCAATTTCACCCTTCAATGCCACCTTATTATCAACCACCATGGTCCAACCACCACCTGTCATGTTTTCCCAAAAAAACCAATGGAACCAAAATCCAATCCCGAATCACTACAAACCACCAGTTAATCGAGAAAACTAGATAACCCGTTTTGACCTGATTCCCGTCACATACAGCCAATTGTTGCCTCGCCTACTCCATAATCCAACGGTAGTCCTAAGACCAATGAAACCTCTGGAACTACCATTCTCTAAATGGTACAACCCAAATGCCAAATGTGAATACCATGCAAGAGCCGTAGGGCATTCCACCATGTTGAGACAAAATCTCAATTTAATGTTTTGTTGAAAACAAACAAAAAGTTAATTAAGAATGTTAATTATGATTCTAAATGTTATGTTAATTTAACTTGTGCTTTTGAGTGTATTAATTCAAAGATAGGAGCCAAGCAAAGCAAAGAAATCAGATTCAAACTGAACAGACAAAGAAACAACAAAATCTGGAAAACGGAGAATGTTCTCTAGTTTCAAGAATGATCGTCACAGCCTCTTGACCAATCAATCTCCACTATTTCAACGAAACTTTTGCCTCTGAATTTTATACTAGTTCATCAGTACATGGCAAGGAACAAGTAGAAATCATTACAGTCAAAGAAGGCATTCGAATCGCAAAGAGAGAAGATCACAAACTAGCAAGACCAAACAGATTTGAACTTGACTATCAACATTCTTGACAGCATTCTGATCATTCTCCAGCATGCTAAACATTAATCTCCAGCATGTTAACATTAATCTATAGCATGCTAACATCATTCTCCAACATGTTAAACATCAATCTCCAAAATGATAACATGAATCTGCAGAATGACCATCAGTCTCCAGAATGTTCAGATCAGTCTCCATAAGGATCAGATCAGTCTCCAGAATGTTCAGATCAGTCTCCAGAATTTTCAACATCATTCTCCAACAGACTGTCATCATTCTCCAAACTGTTTTGGCAGAATCAATCTCCGTTTCTGCAGAATTTCAGCATTGATCTCCTTACTTCTGCAGAGATTTATAATCATTCACCAAACTGTTTTGGACATAATCAAGACCCCAGATCGAAGCTGTAACATCAATAATTACATATGAAGCTTCAAAGATCAATCTCCGTTTCTACAGAATCGATTCTCTTATTTCTGCAGAAGTTGTTCATTACTTTCCAAACTGTTTTGGATCAAATCAAGTGTCCAGATCAAAGCCCAATTATCATCAAGTATTTTCGAAGCTTAACGGGTCATTAAAAGCGCAGAAAATCTGTTTGAAATTGAGCAAAACAGCCCCATTTTTCTGATTAAAAACAAGAACGTTCTCCGTTTTCTGTTTTCACAACCAAGATCAATCTTGAGTTATTTTCTTAAGTTTTTTCAGGAATTTTTAAATAGGAACATTTACAATTCAAACCCCCCTTCCTTGTAAATCGACATTGCTACTTCACACCCTCCCACTCTCAGCCGCTTTCTCCCTCTCCCTCTCGGTACCTCCTTCTCCATTTTAGAATCTTTGCTTCTCCCTTTTGTTTTTTGTTTCTTTTATTTCTCTTAGTTTTTTTCTCTGTCTACTACATGTACCGTAAACCTACTCCCCTGCTGTAAAAGGGACCGCGTGTGCCTTTTTTCTGCCAAATGACCTTCTCTATGTTTTATTGAAAATTGTTTTTAGGTTTACTTTATTAATTTTTAATAACATTTTTTATTGTTATTTTTATGTTGGATTTAATAAATAAAAAAATTCGTTCATTTGACAGTTCAGCTCATTTAAAGTCATAATCTTTTTAAATTTTGAGTTTAATTTGTTCCCTAGCTAAATGTCAAATTTTTATAAAACACAAATAAATATTTTATTAAAGAGTAACTAGATGTGACATCTTTTTAACTTTTGAGTTGTTAAGACATAAGCTGTACAACTCGATAGTCCTAAAACTCATTTTATATATATATATATATATATATATATATATATATATATATATATATATATATATATATATATATATATATATATATATAAGTTAACCAAAAATCAACTATTAAATTTGATTAATTAGATGTGCATCTTATTAATCTTAGGTATTTATAACATCTGAGTTATGACAACTTGACGATCTTAAATTCCAAAATAATAATAATAATCTTTTATAAATTGGATTGATCAAGATATGACATCTTGTCAGTCTTAGTCTAAAACGCATGAGTTGTGACAACTCTGTGATCTTAAACATTTTCAACTAATTTCAAACAAACAACCAAACATATTCATTATAACAAATTTCTCAGACCCGAGGTCTTTTTCTTTTATCAAATTAAAAATATTTTCTAATTAAATCTAAATTTCCGCCACAAAACGTATTTCTTTAAAAGCAATCAACACATCCGCATTTTTTACCCAAGATCATACTCTTGTCATGCATATTAATAAAAAAATCTCTTTTTTTCACTTCTTTTTCTTAAACATACTTTTATTTCAAAATCACATTCAAAAAACAAACAATTGATATTCATATTTAATCATTAGTAGAAATAAATATATTTAAATTAATATTAATTTTGCACAATTAATTATAGGTAACCGTATTTTAACGGATGTCGTAGAGTGCTAATACCTTCCCTACTCATAATCGACTCCCGAACTCAAAATTTTGTTTCAAAGACATTTTTTTTTTCTATTTTTAAGAGTTTCCCAATATTTTCCTTATTTTAAAATAAATTTTGGTGGCAACTCCATTGAATTCGAGAAACACTCGAAAATTAGGCCGCGACACGCGCAAATCAGTGTTGTTCTAAAGAGTTATTTTTTCACAGCATAAATCAAAACAAATAACAAAAATGGCACGTATAACTATGATCATAGTTTTATAAAAGAATGTATCATTTTTGTAAAATACAATCACTTACTGTGATACCTACTTTGGAATCAACAGGTTGATGCATGATTATTACTCATAAACTCCATCATTTGGTTGTTAGCCCAGACATTCCTACGCCAATCTTCTTAAACATGTTATGCATCTTTGTAATATCCATTTATCAAATAAATGTACTTCCAATTTATGCCATGGTTGTTGCTTGGGAAAATCTCATCGTATTCGTGCTCCTAAATATGTTAATCTTTATATTATGCCTTTTGAATTGAAACATGTTGGCCTATGGGGCACTGCCCCTATGATATCTTCTAATGGTTTTACTTATTATATCTCTTTTGTTGATACCCTTACTAAGTTTACATGGATCTACTTTCTCCAAAAAAATAAACTCATGCATTGCATGCTTTTCAACAATTTTATGCACTCATTCAAAATCAATTTTCCAAAACTATTAAAGTTGTCCAAAGTGATTGGGGATGGGAGTTTAGACCCTTTACCAATCACCTTTCTCAATTAGGTATCATGCATTGATTAACTTGTCATCATACTTCACATCAAAAAGGTACTATTGAATGTATACACAGGCATATTGTTGAAATGGGTTTGTCTTTTCTTGCTCATTCTTCTATCCCTATAAAATATTGGGATCACAATTATACCACTGCAGTATTTTTGATCAACAGGTTACCTAGTTCCTCTTTAAAGGATTTCATTTGTCCTTACTTTGAACTCTTCAACAAATATCCTAATTATCATGCTTTTAAGGTGTTTGGATGCTTTTGTTATACACTTAGATTCTTGTTCCTATACAACCTAATAAACATGCCATTGGTTGTAGATGGATTTTTCAGGAATAAGGAAAATTAGGATGACACAATTAATAAGTATAAAACACAGTTCGTTGTAAAGGGTTATCATTAACACTTTGGATTTGACCTTACTGAAACTTTTTCACCGGTTGTCAAACCAATGAAAATCAAAATTTTGCATACTATAGCTCTCACTCATAATTGGGATATCCACCAAATAGACATTAACAATGCCTTTCTCAATGACATTTTAAAGGAAGAGGTCTACATGCAACAACCACCTGGGTCTGCAGATTCCAATAAAACCTTGTTTGTAGGCATCGTACATTAATTTCCCTTCTCATATATCATGTTGGCAGTGTTATACTTTACATTTTAATCTATGTAGATAACATTCTTATAACTGGTTCCTCATCAAGTGTGATACATTATCTCATCTCAAAGCTTAACTCTCAATTTTCCTTAAAATAACTTGGTTATCTTGACTACTTCCTTGGCATTGAGGTTCATAAGTTTCCCAATGGTTCTCTATTGTTATCCTAGATTATGTACTGCAAAGGGCTAACATGCATGATGATAATGGAATCTCAACCCCTATGGTCAGTTCGTGCAAACTCAGTAAGTATGGTACTAATAAACTTGTTGATCCGAATTTGTACAGGTGCATTGTAGGTGCTCTATAATATGCAACTAAAACCAGACTTGACATATTTCTAGTTTAAATAAAGTATGTCAATTTTGGCCCATTCGTTGGAATCATATTGAAAGATTGTTAATCATGATAAGCTGGTTGATTCTCTAACCAAGCATATCTCAGCCAATCAATTTCCTTCAATCCTAGCCAAACTCAAACTCAGAGTGTTGTCTTTGTGACAACTCTTAGGTAAATGTACCAAATCGCTCAAGTAATAAAGTAATAAGTAAACATTGTCTCCACATGGATTGTTATTAATTCAGTAATGCAAAAAAATTGTAAATACTTAGGTAACAAAAAAAAATTATAAGTTGGTTGACAATTTTGAACAAATGTAAATTTAAATAGGGTTTAAATATGTTTTTAGCCCCTGTAAATATAACCTTTTTTGATTTTGGTCTTAGTATTTTTTATTTTTTTTGGTTTACATCCCTGTAATATAAAAAAAAATTATTTTTGGTCCTTAACGTTAAGTGACGTTACAAAAACGTTAACTGACAAAGGGAAACAGTTTTTGGTCCCTGTAATATAACACTTTTCAGTTTTAATCCCTGAAAAATATTTTTTTGAATTTCATCCCTGCAATATTAAAAAATCTCCTTAAATATAAAATAACATACAAATTGATATTTATAAATAATAAACTTATGCCAAGTAATGTTTAAAATATTTTCACTTCAATAATTTAAAATTTATTAATCTTCTGTTTTATTTATTTATTATTATTAAATTAATTTTCATTTTCTGTTTCAAAAAAATCACTAAAATCTTCTGTTTTATTTATTTATTATTATTAAATTAATTATATTAGTATAAAATAACTTTATAATTTTAACTAAAATCTTCTTTTACGCTTTAGATTTTGTTCATTATAACTTAAAATAAATAAAACTAGATGCTAACTCGGGCGCTGCCCGGGTATATTTTAATTTATTTAATTTAAGTGGATTTAAAAAAAAATTAATATGAAGTTTTATGTTCCAATTGTCAAATGGTTATTGATATGGTAGTTATATCAATAATATATATTCATTTTTATCAATGTAATTTATAGAAGAGAAGTACCCAACAATAAAAGGCGGGTATATTTTAATTTATTTAATTTAAGTGGATTTTTAAAACAATCAATATGAAGTTTTATGTTCGAATTGTTAAATGATTATTGATATAGTAGTTATATCAATAATATATATTCAATTTTATATATGTAATCTCAATTCAGAAGAAGTTGAAGAAACTTCTCATCTTATTAAGTTCAATATTATATATTATGAAAAGATTTATACAATTGCTAGCAAATAAGTAGATGGCAGGTAGTGGCGAAAATGTGAAGTTGATTGATATAGACAAAAAATACAAAAAAAACGTATTGAGTAGTAATGTGGAATTAATGTGAAAGATGTTGGACAAACATTATGAAATAATAATGTGACTTTATGAAATAATAATGTGGGATTAATTTA
The DNA here is from genome assembly GCA_037974755.1 of Cicer yamashitae. Classification (NCBI taxonomy): domain Eukaryota; kingdom Viridiplantae; phylum Streptophyta; class Magnoliopsida; order Fabales; family Fabaceae; genus Cicer; species Cicer yamashitae. Next base: position 23,290,041 of record JBBPBQ010020323.1, read on the forward strand.
GAAAATTTTGAGTAGACGTTATGAAATAGGAGATGTAGTATAAGATACTGGATGGGAAACTCTCTATGAAGACGTACACGTCAGTTTTTTTGCTGACGTGAGAAATGTTTGCATACGTGGAAGAAATTGTATGATGTGGCAGTGAAGTATGTTTTAAATAAATATAATAGATATATATTAGGTGATAGATTTATTTTAATCATTATTTTATAGTAATATAATTGTAGTTAATATTATATTAATTTTATTTTAAATATAATATTATATAATATAATTAAAATAAACATATAATATAATATAAATTATTTAATATAATATAATTAAAATAAACATATAATATAATATAATTAATTTAATATAATATAATTAATTTAATATAATATAATTAAAATAAACATATAATATAATATTATAATTAAAATAAAATTAATATAATATTAATTAAATTTATTAAGCTTAAATCTAAAGTTATTTTAATCATTATTTTATACTAATATAATTAATTTAATAATAATAATTAAATAAAATAGAAGATTTTAGTGATTTTTTTGAAACAGAAAATAAAAATTAATTTAATAATAATAAATAAATAAATAAAACAGAAGATTAATAAATTTTAAATTATTGAAGTGAAATTATTTTAAACATTCCTTGGCATAAGTTTATTATTAATAAAGATCAATTTGTATGATATTTTATATTTAAGGAGGTTTTTGAATATTGCAGGGGTGAAATTCAAAAAAATATTTTTTAGGGACTAAAACTAAAAAATGTTATATTTACAGGACCAAAAATTGTTTCCCTTTGTCAGTTAACGTTTTTGTAACGTCCACCTAACTTTAAGGACCAAAAATAATTTTTTTTTGATATTACAAGGATGTAAACCAAAAAAAAAATTATGAGGACCAAAATCAAAAAGAGTTATATTTACAGGGACCAAAAACATATTTAAATCTTTAGAGAAATTTCAATACGAGAAAACCGATTAAGGAATTCGAATCACCTTCTTTTCATTATGTAATTATTGATTTACTATTTTAATATTCTACTTTATTTGATTACGTCAAATTAACCAATAAGACTATGACCAATTACTTGACTCAAAATGACTTTAAAAATAATTACTGAAGAAGGTTGATCACTTCTATATTTGAATTGCAATTTAATTATAGTATGTTAGCCTATCAAATTATTGCAACTAATAGTTATGTTTAAAGGTGGTTATATGTAACCAACATCTTCTCTATTAGAATTGCAATTTAAATATCAAAATTCCATTGTATTGTTGTATCATCTAGTGAGTAATTTTTAAATAATATAATGATAGGAAACATAGTTTATATTATTCAAGTAGATTCATAATTTTATTATAAGAGAACAATGAACTTTTTTATTTAAAATAATCACTTTTAAAATTTTGCATATGTTTTTGATAGTTTTTCTTAAAAACAAAAATGTGAAAATAATCTACACACGGCTTCAAATGAGAAGTTATTTTTAAGAGCTTCTAAAAAAATCATTTATTATTGTAAATGACTTTTTTTACACGAGACAAATACAAAATATTTTTCTTTTTTTTTTAAGTTTTAAAAATATAATATCTAAATTATAAAATTTAAAAAATCACTTTGTTTTTTTAAAATCACTTGCGTGTCGTTAGTCAAATTATGAAGAATACAATCAGTTTAGGCCGGTTTGTTCAGCAAATAATATTGCTACGTTTGTTAAAATTTCTTAGACAAAATATGGTTGTCGGTGGCATGAGATATCTATGTGAACTGACATTGCCACCTGGTATTGTAATTTAATTGTCAGTTGTCACTATGTTAATCACTATCTATGTTAAAAAGCTAAAAACAAGTCAAAACACAAAATCAATATTGCTTTCTTTCAAAAGAAAAATCAACATTTTTAAACTTCAAATTACTCTTTCATTTTAAATATTTTCTTGTTTATGGTTTTCCGTAAGGATGAAAAAAATAATAAATAATTTTATGAATAAAATAATTTTACGAATAAAATAATTTTAGAGTGAAGATACATTTTAAGTCTTTAAAAATTTTGAAATTCAATTTAATTTCTGAAAAAAATAAAAATAATTTATAGTCTTTGAAATAATTAAACTGAGACAATTTAATATATATCTTTTTATCACTTTATTTAATCGATAAATGCAAGATTGAAAAAAAATATATAATTATT
>JBBPBQ010020323.1:23294272-23411345 GCA_037974755.1 Cicer yamashitae
GTACTAATTAATTTGTCGGAGTCTACTTTTATCAATAAAAAATATAGAAGTTATAAAATTTTATATGATTTACTTAAAAAAGTAGCATTTGATTGGTAATAAAGAATAAAATTTTAAATAAATAATTTCAATCAATTTTTTAAATAAAATACAACAAAATGTGGTGTCCTTTTATATAAAAGTATTTGAAAATTTTAATTATATAAGAAAATAAATAAGAATAAATTTGTAAGTAAAATATTTAAATGAAAAGAAAAATTGCAAGGAAGAAAATTATATCAAAACTTAGTATTTGTTTTATATATATCACTGCCTCTTGTTTCAAAAGAATATAAAAAAGTATCAAAATCAATGTATTTATTAATTATTTTAACTTTTTGATTACTTTTATATATATAATATATATATTTATTGAAAAATGTGAGATATTAAATATCCATTAATAATATTAAAAACAAGAACATCTTAAATAAGAATATACAAATAATTTAATCAATAAATGTATTTTAAAAGTCGTAAATTTTTTTTATATCTAAAACTAATATTTTTTCAAAAATTCTCTTGTATATAGAACCGAAAACTAGCGTGTAGATAAACACTGACGTGTCAGTCTGTCTTCTTTTATCAAAAAGTGAAAAATTCACTAAATTTTAATAAAAATAATTTGATAAAATTATTATTTTTTCTTTTATTTACAAAATCATTTATTGATATATGTGTTATAAACAAAAATAACACATTATGAGATCTATTGACCAAAGAGAAATAGTAACCACTAATAATAAATAAATAATTTAACAAAAATAATATTTGAAAAACAAAAAAATGTCATAAAGGAAATTAATGGACAGTGTTCATGTTTTAACGGTCAACCGTAGCGTTAAAGTAGTGACACACTAGCGTTGCTGATAGCAAAAAAGTCGTTGTGAGTTTGTAACCGAAGCGTCAAAGCAGAAACATAGGGAATAGAGAGAGAGAGATAAAATAATGATATCTCCAAAATACCCTTACAGTTTCCAAAATATTGAAACAAAAGTACACAAGCTCCTTTTTCATTCTCATGGCTGAGAGATTCACTTGTTGCACTTGAAGCCATCCATAATCTTATTCCGTTCCGAACACACACACATATAAATACAATTTCACTTTTGGTAATTTCGCCCAAAAAGAAAATTAAAAAGAGAAAAAAAAATGTCTCAATTTAGTCATAAAGGTGGTCAATCCTCCACGCTCGGACGGAGGATTCACCACCGTGTGTCTTTGCTTCGCCGATGTATCCTCCGTGCTCTTCAACGGTTTCTTGTCTGCTCCGGAAAGAAGCCCGGTGCTAATGCCACATATAGCATGTTATCGACGCATGCCGCATTACCCTCTCTTCTGCCGCCGTTGGAATCCGCCGTAGAATCTGCCCCACCACGGTTGTTTCACACACATGAATTGGATACTGATTTGGTTTCTCTCAAAATCAGCTTGTTGGGTGATTGCCAAATTGGAAAAACCAGCTTTTTGGTTAGTTAATCACTGTTTTCTTTTTGTATTTAAATGCACACACAAAGTAAAATTATTATTTTTCTTTTCTTATTTTTTGTTTTGTTGAATTGAATCTTCAAATGGGATGAATCAAAAATATTTTGTTTTTAAAAATGGTTTTATTTTGCAGGTGAAATATGTAGGGATTCTTTTTTTTTGAATTGAACCTTTAAATGGGATGAATCAAATAAGTTTATTTATATATTTGTAAAAAATGATTTTTTTTTTGCAGGTGAAATATGTAGGGAATGAAAAAGAACAAGGAGGGGAACAGAGGAAAGGGGTAAATCAAATGGACAAAACTTTGGTTGTGGGTGGAGCACGTATATCCTATCGTATCTGGGAAGTACAAGGTATAGATAATTTGGATGATTTTTCAATCACTTATGATAGAAAAAAAATATATAATTTGATTGTTTAATTTAAAATTATCTAATGCAGGGGATGGGAAATCAGAAGACCAGATTCCAATAGCATGTAAGGATTCAGTGGCAATTTTAATCATGTTTGATCTAACAAGTCGATGCACATTAAACAGGTAAATTTTCTTATGCCATTTATCATTTCAATTTTGGCTAAAGATTTTTGGAAGCTAATTGCTAATCTTGGAAGGAATTTCCATTTTGTGTGTGTTTGATTTTAGTGTTCTGGGATGGTACAAAGAAGCAAGGAAATGGAATCAGGTTTATTGTGTTCCATTTTTTCCATTTTCTTATGCCATATATACTCTTTTTTTAATGTTAGTTAGTACCTTTATAAGATTGTTTAAAAGTTAAAATAATATTTTTTTTATTAAAAGTCGTGGTATTTAATGCATTAAAAATTAAAATACGATTTTTTTAATAAGTAATTATTTTATTTAGAATCTTCGAACAATATCTTTAAAATATGCTCATGGTAATTTTTTTATTTTTTATTTTTGCACTAAATTTTTGCTTAAATTATTTGTCACTAAATTTTAATAGTGATGTGTTGTTGATTTTTGTAGACGGCAATACCAGTATTGATAGGAACCAAGTTTGATGATTTCATTCAGCTCCCTATTGATATGCAATGGACCATTGCTAGTGAGGTAATGATTCCAACTTCATCATTCATCATTATAAATATAGTTCAAATATAGTTGAGCTATATTTAACCACAAACAAATATTTACTTCAACTATGTACTACCACTAAAAATGAATGCATACATAATTGTGGCAATATAAATCCAAAAATTAAGTTGGTACATTTGTCTTGGGAAGACTGAAATTTCATCATTTTTCTTTCGGTGACTCTTTTCAATTATTATTTTTATTGGAAAAGAGAAATTGATTGCCAATTACCAATAACCACCTTTTGTTTCAAAAGGTCTTCAATGCCTTTGGAAGTCTAAAGAGTGATCTACTTGTAAGACTAATCAATTTGGTTTATGCGTTATTGAGACAAGGTGAATAAGCACTACGAAACTTATTTTCTAAGAAAGAAACTTTTTAGTATATTACTCAAAATTTGTATGAAATTTTAACAGTCATCGGTAATAGGATTCTTATTATTTTGTGGATAAGATAATGATTAAATTGATTTTAATTTAATAAAAAATAATGTATTTTTAAAATTCATTTTGTTGAATTAACGTAATCAAGTCTTTGTCTCGATCAAATGATAAAGAGGACTTGATTTGTACTTTTGAAAATATCGTAAAACACCGATCTATATTGTATTATACTCACCTTAGAATTAGAAATATGTCAAATTGTACCTTGACCTATTTATTATTTTTGACAGAAATACACCTATGAACTTTAAGTTTAGTCAAATTTTTGCTTATATTTTATAAGTTTATTTTTTTACGATTTGGTCCTTTTAAATTACATTATGTTTGTCATGTCAGTTATTTATCTCATTTTTAACAACGATTGGTACAATTGAGAATTTTTAATCATTAAAAATTTCACCTAACAATAATATATCCCTTATACTAATTACTCAAAAAAAATATTCATTAAACTTTATAAATAATCTTAATTTTTTTATTTTCTCATTAATTATTTAGACACATTCATAACCTTTAAATATTATAATAAATATGTATTGACATAATGAATGTAATTAATTTCTTCTATTTGAAAAGTATTGACTGCCAATTTATTACAATTAAATCTTAATATCCATGATAGTAATTTAAGAAAAAAAATTCAAATTAAATTGTTTATGTGATTTAATATAATTTAAATATTAATTGTAAAAATTAAATGTAATTTTAATGATCAATAACAAAAATTAAAAATCTAAATGAAAATTAGATTAATTTTAAAGACTAAAAATATATTTTTGTCATTAAACTATAAAATATATTGTTTTCGGTTGTAACGTCGACTCAGGTGAAAGGGATTGACAAGATTCTTAGCAGACAATACATAAAGAGACCTCCTAATTTCGTTACACGTTACTTGTTGAAACTATTAAACTTCTTTTTGTAGGGTAGACACATTGAACATAATTTTATTAGCATAGTGTTTCTGATTAGAATCAATCACCCGCATAAAGCATAGTGGTGCTACTTGTGGATCCCATTCATATATACATGTCCATCTTTTAAAATTCAATCTTGATCATGGTTTAAATTGGGTTGAGATTTTCTTACTTTGACTTTTATATTTTAGGTGAATTTATATCTATCTCTAATCAATTATTTTTATATTTAAATAATTTTAATCAATTTATTTTATTAAAAAAATTTATGCTAAAATATACTAAAATCACCGAAATCATTCATCACTAAAGCTAGTGTATCTATTTCCATTTAAATTTAGAGTTGGATTTTAATTTAGACTAGTAGTGTTTTGTTCTATTCACTAGTCAACCTTAATTTTCTCTTTTTTTGCATGAGTTGGAATATACTTTATACTCTAACTTATTATATCTTTTGCTTATAAAAAATTCAATTTAGTCTTTGGTTTTAAACTAGTCTCCAATTTTATCTCTTAAATAAATAAAAATAATAAGTAGTGTCTCATTAATTTTTAGTGGCATATATTCTCTCCGATCTTATTTATAATAAAAAGTAGGTTAATAAAAACTAATATATTAATGAAATATATTAACTTTCGTTGACATATTTTTGTTTATAAATAAAGCTAAATGGAGTATTGTATATATCAAATAAGAGGAATGTGATTAAATATTAAGATGAGTTAGATGAATATGTAAAACATTAAAGAGTACTTTATTATTTTATATAATTAGTGGTTGAAATAAAATAAGTTTTTCTAGATAAACCCGGTTGAGATTAGTTTAAGAGACTACTAGTATTTTACAGTGTGGTGAATTACGGTTTAAATCTCAGTAAAGAGAGTTTAGATTTAATGTTTAATTATCTCTAGTGGAGAAAACTAAAAAAAAAAAAAGAATTTTCAAATTCAATAACCAGTAGATTATTACTCTATATGTTAAATATGGACCCCATAATCCATTATGATAAGGTAGTCCATGTTTGATGATCATTGAACCAAAGGTAGACAAGCCTACCCATACATACTCCCATGCCTATTTATTTCCAAGCAAGTTAAGCAATTAGTAGATTTTCATGTCATGAAGATAAGATTTTGATGTGTTGTGATATATGCTAACATGGAAAATGAAAATTCAACAGGCTAGAACATATGCAAAGGCCTTGAATGCCACTTTGTTCTTTTCAAGTGCAACATACAACATCAATGTGAACAAAATCTTCAAGTTCATCACTGCAAAACTCTTCGACTTACCATGGACAGTAGAAAGGAATCTAAATGTTGGAGAACCCATCATTGATTTTTGAAGATGTAAATTTACATAAAAATAGAATATCTATGTCGAAGTAATTTGCTCAAAAAACTCAAAGTAACTCAACCGGCCAACCGAAGATGTTAGTCAAAATCTTGTCACTCTCGGGGCAAACGAGTTGTTAGGTACTTCCTCAAGACTTAAATATAAGTAAAAATGTGCATGTATTTAGTCTAATACATATACATTTTTTGTGTTTATATTTAAGTTTTGGATAGTATAGACAAGTCATTTTCAATGAAAAAAATAATGTTCAATCGTCACATACAAAAGTGTGATTTTCCGTGAACAACAATAAAATGGAAGTGGAAAATAAAAAAAAATGATAAAGTTAACTGGTGATAAGGTTACAATTACAAATTAGGCCATGGTAGTCTTGCGTTGAAGGAATTGTTTTTTTAAGACATGTACTTGTTCTTCTTTTGTTTCCTTTTATTTCTCACTATGTAGTTGCGGTATTCCAAAGCTTCTACTTAATAAACAAATTGTTTGACATGGTTCACTTGTTTTCTATGTCAATTTATGAGTATGGGTCCATTTAGCTTGGATCTCTATAAGTTTTGGTTAATGCTGAACCCATGTATTTTACCTTGCTATTGAGGATTCTATCCAATTATGTCATTATTTATACATTCCTCCACAATATATATGAAAAATTTAATAGTTCCCTAGAACTTATAAAAATTATAAAATAAATACATTAAAAATTAAGGATTGGTTTATTTATTCCAAAAAAAAAAAGAAATTGCTTCTTTTCATCGGTATGAAAACCCATTGGGATGAATAGCAAAAAAAGTGGATTCTTTCAATCTTAAATTCTCTCTACAAAGCATTCTAGGAAAAGATAAACTTGAGTTAACTTTGATTTTCTTCGAAGAGAATTTGCAAGTGAAGGGTTTATTAAAAAAATTAAATTTGAAAGTAGTTTCAAACTGCCAAATTCAACAAAATTCAAAAATGGAAAACTCAACAAATTTAAAATCGAGATATCTACATTGAGAAAGTGGTGGTTGTTTATTTTAGTCAGTGTTCAATCTATTTCTGAAAACAATGTGGCGGTTGCTTAAAGGGACAAAGATGTAGAAAAATGGAAAAAGAGAAAGTGTGAAAGAAGAAGAAAATTTAATTGAGTGTAGATAGTAAACTGTAATATTGTGAAGTGTATAATTTCATCTTTACCATTCAAATTATTTAATAATATATCTACGACTATCATTAAATTAGTCCAAACGATATATAATAGGTGTAAGGCTTGAGTTGTACTTGTATTTTTGTGTTGGTACATAGTTGCTCTAACCTTGTAGTATGCAATTGTGCAAATTTTTAGTATTTTTGGTGTAAGGCTTGTAGTATTTTTGGTTAATCTTGAGATATTTTGGTGTGGAGGAGTTCCAAGTGACTTCTTGATTGTATTAAAGTGACTTCTTGATATTTTGAGTAATTGATTGATTCTATGAAACATATTTAATTCTGAAGGAGTTATAAGTTCCTGAAACCAAAAATGGTGAACGTTCAGTCCGAATCAAATGTGGATAAAGCCGATTCGACACAGGTGTGTATGTTATTGTGTTTATTATGTTAGATATTGGATTGTGTTAAAAATGATCACTAACTGATTTTTATTTAGGGATTGGAAAATCTTTTGTTGTCGGAGGATGAGTTTGAACAAGATGATGTTGGATATGAAAGTGAAGATCCTATCATAGATGAAGGTACAGAGGAAAGTACAAACGAAGGTGTAGGTGGATGTAATTTTGACAAGGCAACTGCTGTGAATTGTTTGGAAGACATTTCAGCCCTATCTTTCCAAGAATTAACTCCAGAAGATTTAATGAAATACCACTTTTTGGATGTTGGTGTGGCGTTCACATTTTACAATTGGTATGCTAGTTTCCATGGTTTTGCTGCAAGAAAAAGCAAAGTTATGAGAAACAAAAAGGGTGAAATAACACAACAGACCTTTGTTTGTTACAGACAAGGTCAAAGAGAAGAAAAAGCTATTGCGTCTACAAGTCGAAAGCGTGTACCAAAAGTCTGTGTAAGGTGTGGTTCTGAAGCAAAATATTATGTCCACATTGAAGCAAAAAGTGGACGTTGGTATATGAAATTTTTACATGATGCACATAACCATAAATTGTTGGATGACCAATTTATGGGTATGTTACCGACACACAGAAAGATGACAGATTATGATATTTGGCAAATGCGCAACATGCGACAAGTTGGGATGAATACTACCCATATTTTTGGCTTATTTGCAAGTGAAGCTGGTGGGTTTGAAATAGTTGGATTTCGTAAGCGAGACATGTACAATGAACAAGAGAGACAACGCCTAACTTCATCAATTGATGCAAAAGCTGCATGTGAATATCTTGATAGCATGCGTGCTAGTGATGAATCTTTGTTTTGGAGATGATATATAATTCCAAGTTGCAAAGATATCACCATAAAAAACCAATGATCAGTTGTTGTTTTGATAGGAACATATATCTATTCATAATTTAGATTGTACTCCATCAACAAAATAATTGTCAAATAAAAATTCATTGATTAAAAGATAAATTTTATTTGATAACTCACATATTTTAAATTGGAATATGGATCCATCCAATCGCGGTAGTAACGATCAAGTAATTTTAAAATTGGTATTCCTAAAAAAACATCCTGTTACACAGAGATTTGAAAGTGACAATGATGTCAATATCTTGCATGCAATATAAAGTTAGTGAATATTTTATGGACACAAAATACTAACCGCAAATGATGGTGGTAAATACCACACAACTCCTCTATTATAGTTTTTTTGAACCCATGTGGATCTTCTACAAATTAATGTCATGATCTATGTTGTGTTAACAAAAATAAAATACAATTAATTATTTTAGTAAAAAAAAACAACTTATAATAATTCCATAAAAAAAATATGTACAAGACCTTATCGTTGATAATCCTTCTTGGAGCAAGTGTGTCAAAATCTGACCTATATCCTATAATTCCATTGGAACTCACCAATGATTTTCTGTTTATCGATAAACACGTAATGAATTAGAAATGTTTACAATTAAGTTTAACATATAAAACATTAAGTTAAAAAAAAAAAAATCTAACTTACTCTTTATCTTTATTAGGATGATACACATAAGCAATGATTTGTGCTTCAACGAGATCTAGTTGCATGTCAGAAGTGACATGAAAGTTCCATCATATGCCCTACAACAATAACCAATACAAAATGTCAATTCCATAGGAACAAAGAAATAACAATAGAAATTTATTAAATAATAGTTTGAAAATCTAACCTTAGGTAGCACATTGGTTTGTTTCTTACCACTAGTTGCACTACGATTGACTAATTTCTTCCCCTTTGATGATGTAGAGCCAATGTTCATCTTTTTTGTTACTCCAATAGAAGGTGAAGGAACATATGGTACTTGGTAAGCATTTTCAACATCCACAACAACGTGTGGAGTTGGAGAAGGAGATTGAAATAGTTTGTTAGTTATTTGTTGTAAATCGTCATTTTGCATGACTTTTTTTCCTGATGACCTTTTAAATGACATTGCATTGTGAAAATCGTTTGTGTTATTCAAACCTGTAGTATTCATCCATTCTTTTGGAAGTCGAGGTTTTGGGAGTAATTGACTATTTTGAAAATTTATTTTACTAATAGTTTGACACAAACATTTGTTCATAATATGATCATCGTCGTCATCGGAAAATGTGAGATCAATGTTAATATTATCAAGTTCTCCAACATTGTTCAACTCTCTTTCCCCATCATTGTTATTGCATTTGCGTTTTCCCTTCACATCACCATGTTCAGGAAGTTCAACGCTCAACTCTTTAGCACTAGCCACAAGTTCAGCATCTTCACAAGTCTTCTGAACATCATTGGAATTCACGGTTTTGGTACCAATATCACTTGAACACATTACAACCTCTATCATCTTAATGGAACCATGAATGAGATCTATTGATGATTGTTGCTTGAAAACCATTTTTTTCAGTTCATCAAAATGATTAGCATAATGGTCAACAATAAAAGTTTTGAGTTCCTGAAAATATGGTCAAAAGATTTATTTTAAATATGGTATTTTTTATGAGTTATTACAACCATATTTAAAAAAAACATTAAAAAACATTTGAAGATTAAAACTTACAGCAATGTTGGTTAAAGCAGTGTTGATGGAGGAAGTGAGTCGGTGGAGAGCATGAACAATGTTTATTGGTGTCATACCATTTGTGATGAAGGTTCCTTCATGGATAAAATTTGATTCTCTACAAATATGACAATAACACATTAACCACAATGTAAATTATATGAATAAAAAAAATATTTTTATGTAGAGCTTGCAAGTAAAAGAACTTACTGAGTAACACCACTAATTTCTTATGTGTGAATTTGGATGTGCAACTTCATTTTTCTCCATAGTGGATAACCAATATAACTTTTTTTCTGGGCAACTTCAATGTTATAGTGAAATTTTGATTTGTTAAATAGGTATACCTTACTTTAATTTTTCCCTCCACAAGAGTGGAAAAGTTACTGACTTTTGTTTTATTTACGAATATATTATTATTATTAGTGTACTAGTATGAAACTATTTTGTTAATTTCAGTATGGCAGAAATAGAGATAGATGAATATGTAAAGTTGTATTTAAAATTCTATTTAAAAACGAGGTAATAGTCTGTTCAACTTTTCAGAGTTCCAGTGATATGACTACTCAGTTGTAGGCAACATTACTATGTTGTAGGCATCATTATAGGCAATACCCTAACAGTTAATTCTATCATCACACTAGTACAAATGATAATTTAAATTAATAAGAAATCAAATTTAAAAACGAATTAAAGGTAATAAACATTTAAAGAAACAAATATTCAACTTCGTACACATTATAGGCGTTACAGGTAATAAACTTTTCAGTAGTGATACTTACTACTCGTAGCAAGCGTTATAGGCATTAAAGGCATCACGCTATCGACCGTGTACACTACAAGAATAATAATTTGAATTAATAAGAAATCAAATTTAAAAAACAAAAATTAAACATTTAAATAAGCAAATAATTAACTTAATTAACAGAATAATTAACATCTAAATCATTCTGAAAATAGCAGATAATCAACTCCAACCTAATAAACAACATAATTATAAAGTTTAAAATTAATGAAATAAATAATCAACTTAATTAATATAATAATTAACATTTAAACCATTCTCAAAATAGCAGGTAATTAAAAAGTTTAAAATTAACGAAACAAATAATTAACTTAATTAATAGAATAATTAACATCTAAATCATTCTCAAAGTAATAGATAATCAACTCCAACATAATAAACGTAATTAAAAAGTTTAAAATTGATGAAACAAATAATAACTTAATTAACAGACTAATTAACATCTAACTCATTCTCAAAATAGCAGATAATCATGTAATCAACTTCAACCTAATAAACAATTTAATTAAAAAGTTTAAAATTAATTCCATCATCATACAAAATGGACGATCTTTCTTTCTAGATTGAACCAACAACCATTTCAAAGATATTGTTGTAAACTTTGTTGGAGATTGGACTAAACCAAATAACTCAAACAAAAACTTAAATTGACACTGAATGACGCAACTAGTAAAAACAAAAGAATTTTTCCTCTAACTCTCTCAGCACTCAATTTTTGATGTAATTTGACATTTTTCTTCTTTCCTTCTTCTATAACTTCACAAGCAAGTGCAGTCATTTGTGAATTAGATTGGTTTTCAATTTCATCAACATCATCTTCATCTTCAATCCAAATAAATAAATTGCATGTAGCAGGTGTCTGAGATTTTATAACAAAGCAACATTATTTTAAAAAATTGCATAAACATACCTTATAAAGTAAAACATTGTTATTCAAACAATACCATCCAAAGAGGACATCTCAAGAATTGTTTCCCGGTGTTTGGACCATTTTTGCATGTGTACAGTATAGTCCGTTCACCACAACAACATCTTCTACCTCTCCGATTCGATGATGCAGATTGAGTAACAGATGTGGAGGTCGAACATCTGGTTTTCATTGATCCGTTGTTAGTGGCAGGTCTTAACATTTGCATGTGTCTCGGTTGACATTCATGAAGAATATGAAATTTAGTTGATGGTGTATTCAATGATAGTAAAGTAGATGAAGTTGGTTCTAGAGATTTCCGCTTTTATTAGTTTTCTCGTTCACGAGTGACAATTAACTCCTGCAATCCAACCACACCAACCAAGAACAGTATTAAATTAAAATTGTGATCTAATTTATCAACAAATTGGTTAAATTTTATATAAAAAATATTTATGTTAACAAAATTAAAAAATATATAATTATTAATTGTCACAAAGTTGCGAAAATCAAATTATATAACGATAATTGTGGTTTAATATATGTTAATCGATGATCAATTTCGACTACACATGACATCACATAAAAAAACCGAAGGGAATAATTTATAAAAAAAATTACAAAAACAACTACTATAATTATAAAATAAATTAAATTTTCAACCTAAATCCCAACTAAATTTTAATTATTAAAAATGTAAACAAAAATTTGATCTACTACGTCTCTCTCCAATATATTTTTTGCAAATTTGATCTAACTTATCATTTTTGGAAAACGTTTACATATTTACCTATAAATATGATTGAATATAGATAAATAGTTAAATTTTATTAAAAAAAAATTATTTATGTTTAAAAATTTGAAAATTGAATAATTATTAATTGTAACAAGTTTGTATCACCTAATTAGACTAACTACGACTTAGAAATTATAATCTCAACGATCCAGCAATTCATTATCACCTAATTAGACTAACTATGATTTAAGAATCTTAATCTCGATGATCCAACCATATATTATTACATAATTAGACTAACTACAGCTTAGGAATCTTAATTTCGACGATCCAACGACACAATCTCACATAATTAGACCAACTATGACTTTAGAATCTTAATTTGAACTATTTAATCGTAAATTCTATGTTTTATGGAACAACTGCGACTTAGGAATCCTAATTTCGACTACCCAACACTTAATCCTAACTACATAGACCAACTACGACTTACAAATCTTAATTTCGAAAATCCAACGGTTCAATCTAAACTAATTAAACTAACTACGACTTAGGTAGCCTAATTTCAATTATTCAACACTTCAATCTAACCTAAATAGACTAAGTACGACTTAGAAATTCTAAATACAACTAACCAACATCCAATTCCAACTTAAATAGAATACCTACAACTAACGAATTATAATTACAACGATCCAACAATTCAATCTAACATTATTAGACTAACTACGACTTAGAGCATCTCCAATGGTGAATTCAACATGGGTTCACTAAATAGGACCTACTATGTCATATCATCTTGAAGCAACTCATTCATTTTTTTACTCCAATAGTGAACTCATTAAATAGGTTCCACAACTTTAATTTATAAATTAATATTTTATTAATATTTTATTTATATTTAATTTTATTACAATTTAAAATATTAATTTAAATATTTTAATTAATATTATTATATATTATTTTAATTTAAATTTAAAATAAAATTGAACTTAAATTTTTATAATAATAATAATAAATAAAAAATAAACGGTCATAAAATTATTATTATTAATAAATTAAAAAGAAGTTAATGATCATAAATTAATAAAAAAAAAGGTATCAATCATAAATTTATTATTATTAATAAATTAATAAAAAAAAGATAACAGTTATAAATTTATTATTATTAAATTATGAAAGTACTGTTCCTTCCTGAGAGCAGCTTGGCACAACTCCAATAAGGAACTCGCCAAAAACTGAATTTTACGTAACTACACGTTGGCGGACGAACGTATTTGGCTACCGTTGGATATGCTCTTAGAAATCCTAATTTCAACGACCCAACCATACATTGTAACCTAAATACACTAACCACGACTTACAAATCCTAATTTCGAAGATCCAACATTATAATATAACCTAAATGAACTAAGTATGATTTTGGAATCTTAATTTGGCGATCCAAGAGTTCAATCTACCTAAATACACTAGCTACGACTTACAATTCTTAATTTCTACGATTCGAGCATCAATTCTAATCTAAATAAACCAACTACAACTCATGAATCTTAATATCAGAGATTCAACCGTTCAATATAAATAGACTAACTATAACTTAAATACGATCGTACCTTCTAACTTAAATAGATTAACTATAACTTACGAAACAAAATATCGAATATCCAATCATACAGTCTAACCTAAATATATTAACTACAACTTAAAAATTATAGTTTAAATGATGCAACAATTTTTTTTAATTGTCCTTTCAATTATTACTATGTATACTAATTTTAAAGTATTAATTTTACTTTACATAATGGAAATAATACAATTAATTAATAAGGATAAAGATAATTTGATAAAATAATTTTTTTTTCTAATAATAATTGAATTTTTACTAAATATACAAAAACGACACTTATTTTAAAACTTATTTTTTTATTTGAATAAAAAACCAATGCTTTGAACCTTAAAAATAAAAAAAATAAATTTTTTTGGAGAAATTCCGTTTGCAGTCTTACTAAATAGACCTTGTATTATAAGGATGTGCAATGTTTTTGGTCAATATTGAACAAAAATAATTACAACAAAACTAATGGTTAATAATACAATTTTTTTATTCTTTCGTACATTACCTCCACAACAAGTAACCCATTTACATCTCCACCATTCCATTATTTTATTATTAAATCAAAGGCTAGAGTAAGATTGGTACAAAATGGTTCATTCTATACTAAACCTATAAGTATTAGTCATGTTTTGATTTTATAGAATTTCACATCATTGCTTAATTGTACGGGACCAAATACAAACGTTTATTTTGCGGTTTTCAATATAAAATTTCATTCAATAGATTATAATCATGATTACGTATTTGAGAAAAGCAACTTAAATACGTATTTCATTCAACAAAATGCACACAATATAGGAATAGAGTTGATCTTCATTTCTTTTTTTTTAAAAAAAAAGACAATTTACTATTGTTTTTTAAGTTTTGAAAAACTGTTTTAGATCGCTCTTTTAAAACGTTTCGCGGCACTGTTCAAATTGTGCAAGACAAACTATCAACCACGCCCAAACAAACTTTATTGGAGTTATGCACTGTAGAAAACAAATTGAAGGGTCTACGACACAAACCGGGTCTACAGCACAAACCGCTCTAAAAAATTGAAGAGTCTACGACACAAACCGACTCTAATGATCGTGGTATTAGAACCACTCAAAAATCAAAGGGACAGAAACAAAGGGCAAAGAAGTGCTCAGAAATGTACCGAGCAGAGAGGGAGATATGAGCAGAAAATGCTGCCTATTTTTGTGCTCCCTCACTCTTTACCAACTGCTCAAAAATTGATGTGGTGACCGGGTAAGAAAAAAACTGACATGCAAAAATTGTGGAGTGGATTAAAATTAGGAGTAGTTGTGGTTGATTTAGTGGAGGGCAAACACAAAATTATTATTATTATTTTTGTTCGGTACCAACAAATAATACCCCATAGGTCATACCTCCACTACTGATGTATGATATCCTATATTTGACACTTTTACATTTTTTTTTTAATTCACACAACACTAGCTCTTAGTTTCAACTTATTTCCAACAATCCCCCACTTAAATTTAAGAAAGTGTTTCTGAAACAAGGTCAATCGCTTCTATAGATCGTGCATAAACAGAGATGTCTCCTAACTTTAATCTTTGCATAGTAAGTAAGATTCAGATTCAATAAGAGTGACTCGTAGTCTTGAACTCTATCTCTGACATCAAACCCACACACAACCTTTACATATGGCGTATTCTCAAAAGTACGTGCATAAAATGCTCGGGCACGTCTATCCCAATACAGTGAACGCTATAGGAATTCTGCCTCAAAATTCCATAGGAAGCGGCCCTACTTCCACATTCACATAGATGAGTCTATCAAGAGTACTCCTGTAGCTAAGTACTCCACTCCACATAGAGTATAGATCTCATTAAGAGTTTCTATTACCCTATCATTTCATCGCTTTCAGTAATTATGCTTCTTTGATTTATAATAACATGTTCATCTTATATCACTTCACAACTTGTTATTACCCATTAAACCTAATTCTTGGGATCTCCAGTCTTTTAGGCTAGGTTACCATCACGAGTGACTCTATAGGCATTAGTCTCATCCTTTTGGATGTATTTAGGACTTTCTCTCTAGCTAATCCTTTTGTCAAAGGATCTGCTAAATTTTCATAAGTGCGTACATGATCCAATATAACAACTCCTTTAGAAAGTAACTCTCTAATTGTGTTGTGCTTACAACGTATTTGTCATCTCTTGGCGTTGTAATAACGATTCTCAATCTTTGCAATGGCTGCAGTACTATCACAATGGATCAACACAACTGACATTGATTTTCCCATAAAGGGATCTCAACTAGTAAGCATCTCAACCAACTCGCTTATTCACTAGTAGTAGCTGGAGCTATCATTTCAGACTCCATATTGGATTTTGCCAATATTGTCTCTTTCTTAGATTTCCAAGATACAACGCCACCAGCTATACTAAAAATATAGTCACTGGTTTCTTTGGAGTCATCTAATAAAATGTTCCAATAAGCATCATTGTATCCTTCAAGGACATCAGGGAATTTTTGATAATGTAATTTGAGACTCATGGTACTTTTAAGGTATTTCATGACTGATCCAAAGAAATTCCCTTTCCTGACCTAGTAATCTTGAATCCAAGGATTACACTCGCTACTCTGAGGTCTTTCATATCAAAATTGTTACAACAACAATGATTTCACAATATTTACAACATGAATGTTTGAACCAAATATGAGTAAGTCGTCTACATAGAGACATATGATAGTGCAAATGCCATTTTCAGATTTATAATAAATACATTTGTCACTTTCATTCACTTTAAACTCATTCGAAATAATCAAGTTATCAAACTTTTCATGCCATTGCTTAGAAGCTTGCTTAAGACCATACAAAGATTTATCTAACTTACCGACCTTGTTTTCTTGATCCATGTTTCACAAAACCTACAAGTTGTTCCATATAGATTTCTTCTTCCAAGTAATTCTAGTGATCGGTGAAAAAGTGTCGAATAAATCTATATTTTCTCTTTGTCTAAAACCTTTTGCTACAAGGTGAGCCTTGTATTTCTCAATAGTTCAATCGGGTTTAAGTTTCTTATTTAATATCCATTTACAACCTATCGTTTTGCATCCAGAAGGCAAGTCTACCAAATATCAGGTCTTGTTAGACTCTAGAGAATCCATCTTATCATTTATGGCCTCTTGCTATAAATCTGCATCCAAAGATGACAAAACTTCTTGAAGATTTGTAGGATCCTTTCTATGGTATATACCGTATAATTGGGTCTGTAATCTTTAGCAACTCTGGGTCTCTAACATCTTAGAGGTTCTATTTTGCCTTATTTGTTGCTTTTAGTGCTCCCAATCACATGAACATGACTTGGTTCGTTGCTCCTATTATTTCTCGATTTGAAAGGGAATCTATTTTGATAGAAGTCAACTTCATTTGACTCTATGATCATTTTCGAACTTAGGTCATAAAACCTATACGCTTTGTTGTTTACTACATACCCAACGAATACACATTCATAGGCTCTACTAGCGAGTTTGACTCACTTGGGATTGAGGATTATGACATAAGTCAGACAACCCTAAGTTGAAAAATAAGACAAGTTCAGTTGTCTTTTCTTCAAAATCTCTTAAGGAGATGTTTTGATTTTAGATTTAGGAACTCTATTCTAAACATAGAAAATACTCAATAAAACTTCCTCTAGTTTTTAAACATAATAGCAATAACTAGTTCAGTAATAGTTCTAGTCTTTCTTTCAGCTTTACCATTCATTTTAGGCGAATATGGTGCAATTGTTTCATGTATCATTCCATGCAATTTATAAATCTGATTAAACAAACTAGAATCATACTCGATTCCTCTATCATTACGAAACCTCATAATCTTTCTACTAAATTGATTTTCAACTTCAGTTACAAAGATCCTAAACATGTCAAGCGCTTCACTTTTATTTTTCATTAAACAAGTATAGTCAAAATAATCATCAATAAAAGTGATAAAATAGCGTTTCTTAAAGTCCCATCAAGTTCACGTTTATCATTTTGTAATAAATCTAAAGACTCAGATTCTCTGACTACTGATTTATGTGATCTCTTTGTTATTTTAGTTTGACTATAAAAATTACATTTTTCAAAATCATTTAAAGATAACTTTGAAATTAAACCTAAGTTCCTTAAGTTTGGAATCACACGTTTGTTCGCATGACAGAGTCTAATATGTCAAATATTACATTCTTAATTTCAACATACCTCATTGGTGTACCATTTGCCAACAAAAATATCATATTTAGAATTGATGTACAAATTTTTCCTTATAGAGTTGCCTTATTCAGATTTTCTAGAGAATCTTTTTTTTTTATTTTTTTTTTTATGTCTGATAGAATTTTTTGCAATCCTACCAAGTAGGGGCAGTTTGTCAATAATAATAGCAATTTGAAATTCTTCATCTAAAGTCATACCTTAAAAGATGATCTCATGAGCTATCTTCTGAATTTCACGGGAGTGAGCCTCCACTGATCTGTCATCGATAATGTAAGACTCTGAATTTTATAAACTCTAATTTTTGTAAATTTATTGTATTTTGTGTTGAATTGCTTAGGCTATTAGCCCAATTTTTTTATTTTATGAAATTAATTACCAAAAATATATTTTGTTAGAGTTAGTAATATGTTTAAAATTCAGAATGATTAAAATTTTGAGTGGTCTACTTGAAGACATTGCGAATTTTCAAGATGACGCATTAATCCAAGAGAAAAGGAACCTAATAGTTCAAGGAAAGACGAATGAGTTTAAGATTGGACCGGATAATATTTAGAGATGTAATGGAAGGATTTGTGTACCAACAATCGCAGATATAAGGAAAAAAAATTTAGAATAGGCTCATAAGAGCAAATTTAGTATCCATCCCGGAGCAACAAAGATGTATCAAGACTTAAGGCAAAATTATTGGTGGTCAGGAATGAAGAGGCATGCAGCGGAGTATGTATCCTCTTGTTTAACTTGTCAGAAAGTGAAAGTGGAACATCAACGACATGCCGAAATGTTACAAGCCTTAGATATACCTGAATGGAAGTGGGACAACATTTCGGTGGACTTTATACTTGGATTGCCGAAAACAAGGAGAAAGAATGATTCTATTTGGGTGATAGTGGATCAATTAAGTAAATCCGCACACTTTTTACCAGTAAAGACCATCTATACGATAGCTAAGCTAACAGAGATCTACATTACTGAGATTGTGAGATTACACAGAGTACCGTTGAGTATCGTATCAAACCATGACCCAAAATTCACGTTGCACTTTTGGGGAGTGTTGCATGAAGCGTTGGGGACGAATTAAGATTGAGTTCAGCGTACCATCCACAAACGGACGGACAAACTAAGAGAACGAACTAGTCCTTGGAAGATTTCTTGAGAGCATGTGTATTAGATGATAGAGGAAGCTGGAATGATGTATTGCCATTGATTGAGTTGACCTACAACAATAGTTTCCACGCAAGTATTGGAATGACGCCATATGAGGCTTTGTATGAACACAAGTGTCAAAAACCTTTGTGCTGGTATAAGGACGGAGAAAGTATGATTGTAGGACCTGAGAGGGTGCAACAAATTGCAGAGAAGGTCAAGAATATAAAAGAGAAAATGAAGATCTCGCAAGACCGTTAGAGGAGTTATGCGCACAAGCGTCGAAGACCTTTAGAATTTGAGTAGGGCGACAATGTGTTTCTGAGAGTCACACCTACAACTGGAGTTGGCAGAGCCATAAAATCAAGGAAATTAACCTTGAAATTTATTGGACCATACCAGATTATTGCACGAATTGGACCTGTGGCTTATCGGATTATGTTACCTCCGATACTGTCCAATATTCACGACGTATTTCACATGTCGCAATTAAGGAAATACATTTCGGATCCGTCACATGTGATCGAACAAGACACAGTTCAACTAAAGAATAACTTGTCATTCGAAGTACTACTTGTAAGAATTGAGGACGGGAAGATTAAGCGATTAAGGAACAAGGAAGTTTCGCTGGTCAAAGTGATTTGGAACCCAACTACTAGAGATGCGATTTGGGAACTGGAGAGTAAGGAGAGGGAACAACACCCTGATTTGTTTATCAACGCGTAGTTTCGAGGATGAAACTAATTTTTAGGGGGGTAGTAATGTAAGACTCTGAATTTTATAAACTCTAATTTCTGCAAATTTATTGTAGTTTGTGTTGAATTGTTTAGACTATTAGCCCAAATTTTTTATTTTATGAAATTAAGTATTAAAAATATATTTTGTTAGAGTTAGTAATATGTTTAACATATATATATATATATATATGTATATATATTTTGGAGACCCGATTAAAATGATTTATCGGAAAATATATATATATATTTTGCTGATAAATTTATCTGTTAATTGAGTTGCAATGAGAGTAGATACTTTTATTAAAGTAGATTGAGAAGTGAGTGATGTGATGTTTGTAAGAGTGATTAGATGATGTAATGATGATTTTAGTAATATACCTAAATATTTTAATTATAATAATTTTTTTTTGGTAAGTTAAGGAAAAAAAAAAAAAAAGAACCCAACCCCTTTTTAAAAGCCATCATCGACCCCCTCCCTTTGAGTTCACTCCTTCCAATTTTTATTCTTCTCTCTTTAAGAAAAAAAAAAAGACATAGTGTTGGTGCTTTGACCAATAACACAAATCACCCTTTTCCTCCTTGATCCAAGCTTTGTTTGAAGACAAATTTGTCCTCTCTACTAGGGGAAGTTAGTGTACCATTTTGTTTGAGGTAATAAAATTTCCTTCTCTTCCTATTCTTGCAATATCATGGGCATGCTTGTGTTGGGGAAAAGTGTGGGATTTTTATTTACAATCCATTTGTATTGTGTTCTTGTTGTAGTGAAAAAATGAAATGAGCAAAAACCCCTCTTTTTCCTCTCTAAATAGTGTGTGTTGTGTAAATGATGTTTTTCCTTTGTTTTCATATGGTTTCACTTGATCTTCAATTTGATGTAGTATGAGGGACTTGAACAAAAAAAAAAATCATCTATTTATTGGATAAAAAAACATGATCTATGTGTGTGAGTAAAGAAGATTTTATTTTGAACTGTTCTTGTACTAATGAAGGATAATGATGATACTTTTGTTGTTAGATTATTTTTAGATTTCATGTAAAAAAAAATATTGATTGATCTTCGGATGTATTTGAGTTATGTAATGAATTGTTTTCAAATAAATTAGTTTGAACTAACTTTACAAGAAAATTTAGAGTTGTTAAATTTGTGAAAAAGTTCAAATTTTAACTAAGTTAAAGAGTTTAAGCAAAAAGTTAGATTATGAAATTAATATGTTTGGAGTTAAAAATGTTACTCTCTTTAATTACTCTTGGACTAAGCTTAAAGAAGTTTAAAGTATTTTATTAACTCAAATTTTTGTTCTCTAATGGTTGAGTGATAGAACTTGAAAGATAAGAAGATTTTCTTCCATAAAGATTTGAATTGTCGAGTGTGTGTATGTGTGATTTGGAAAATATTCATTTTTATTTAGTTTTAAATAAATAATGTATCAATTGGTTTTAAAAGTCTTGTGTGTGGAAAATATTTAATTTTGGAATTTTGATGTGGTTGGATAATTTTTGGTGGTGAATAAATTTTTATAAATCCTTATGTTTATGTAGTTAGCTCCTTGATTCTCGGAAAGGAATCGAGACCGTTGACACCGAGTTACCAGTGAGGAAAACTCTAAAATATTATTGGTGTGGTGAATAAAGAAACATAATTTTCTTAGTTTATGTCTTTCCAAAAATAGTTGTTATGGTTGATGATCGAGAATGTATATGTGTCATTAACAAATCTTTGAACTTGTGTTTAAAAGAAACTAGTGAGTTGTAGGTTGAAGTTTTATATGTATACTTTCAATCTTTAGAAAAGTTCGCATAGTTTCAAGTTTATTAAGAAAAGGTTAAAGTCTTGAGCTAGAATTTCAATTTTTTTTAAAGATTCCACGTTTCATGAATTAAAATACAAACTTTGTTGAAAAATATATATATTTTGAAAGGAAGAGAACTATTTTGAAGAGTTAGAACTTTGAAATTATGAAGAGAAAAAAAACATTAATTGATATTTTTTGTGTGGTTATGTTGTTATGAGGTAAATACTTTGTTTGAACACTTAGTCTTTAAAAATGTAGTAGATCAAACATGTAGTTATTTGAAACAAAAAATGAGTTATGGCAAATTTGAGAAAATTTGGGGTTGTGTGAAAAATTTTGAGAAAAATAATTTAAGACGTTTCAAATGATTGTTAGTGAATTCTATGAAAAATTTAAAGGATGTTAATTTCTAGAAATATGTTTTTATATGTTGAAAGTGTGTATTGTGAATAATAGTGCTATTAGTCCTTACCCGTTTTAAAATCTTTTAGCAACATATACTCTTAGGGGATTACGAGTGAGAAAGGGTTTGTAAGGTAGTTGAAGTCTCAGGGACTAATTTTTATTAAGTCAAACACTATTTGATTGAAGGTGTTGGCACAAGAGAGATTTTTCATTGTGTTTGATCGTGGTAACGATAATTGTTGGAAAAACTATAATTGAGGTAAAGGCTCCTTCCAAATTTTTAGTTTGCACATAGGGACCTTATATGTGTCATTGATGTGTGAATATGTGATGATTAATATTTATGTGATTATGCATTCTTGATTGATAATATGTGTTGCTACATGTTATGAATTTTATTGATGAGTATATCTCTTGAGTATGCTCTGTGAAAAGTATGAAAAAATATTAGTGTTTAATGAGTATTAAAAGGGGAGTCTTTTAATAGCTGCATTTACATAATGATTGTTGTGAAAAGAGTCAGAGTATCTTCATGCATTTCATAGTTAGTGGTGACCGTGATGGGCCACGGTGTTAGTGGTGACCACGATGGGCCCCGGGGTGGTTCAATGAGTTGATTGGTCCATCTTATCCTTACGAGGATTTTTTGTCGTTTAGGTCTGTGATAGATTGCACTTTGATAAATCGTGATGATCTATGATAGGTGGCACCTCGGTAATTAGTACTGGTCTACGAAAGGCGATATATTTATGATTTACGCCCCTCGATGAGGGTTTGAAATTTTAGAATCATATGCACTGGCATATAAGCATTGCATTATGGTGTTTGGCACGCGAGTCATGTTTGTTATGAAATGATATATATGTATATACATGCTCTGTTATTGTCTATTATCGTTCCATAATTGCTATGTGTTAATTGGTTTTCTTCATGACAAAATTGTTAAATGTTAATTGCTAATTTTAGTTGGTGACCCTTTACATTATTGTGGAAATTGGGTTTTTCCCTCAGATGATACCCGAATTCTTTCTACCGACTGTTACCTTGACGAAGGAAACATCCTTAAACTTCCATGATCGGCACTCGCCGACTGCTTGGGCATACGACCCCATCTCAAGCAGGGCTAAATATACGGGGATAGTGGTGATGACCAATAGAAGAGCTGGGGTAGTATTTCACGAGGGGCTCACTCATGAGAGGATCGACTATCCTGTACCCTTAGGATTGATACTTGGGGTGAATGGAGCATGGGCATATGCAGAGGATGCTTCAGTTAGGGGTGAAACGGAGGCCATCGTAGGTGTGGTGACTCCCATCGTAGGAGTAGGAGATGCAGTGCTTGGACCGAGGATTGGCGAGAAGGATAAGGGGTCGATGCCAGCGGGAGAAGATATTGCAAGATTGTCTAGGCTGGTCGGGGACCAGGGTTTTGTTGATGGATCGCCTGTACCTTGGTTGGTCCCACCTCGGGTCGAGTTAGAGCTCCCACTTGAGGTGAATGATCCTCTACCGTCTCTAAGGTAGTGAGCTGTTTTGAGATTTCTGCGCCGCCGACGCCACCTATCTCGTGGGTGGACCTGACCTCTGAGGAGACTGATCCCTCTATGGCTGATGATGAGGAGGTTCCTTCGTGGACAGATATTGCGTCAGAAGGAACACGTGCGGTGTGTGGTGGTCACCCTTGTTACTATAGTTATTAGTGGATGATCAAATTAGTTTTTATTTTAATTGTATAGGGCCTTAGTGTCTTTCTTTTGGTGATTGTACTTATTTGGTTTCAAGATGATTGTATCTATGACATACTTTAATAGTTAATTTCTTTTTGGTGGGTCCGTATTCCATTTTTATGACGTGACCATGGGGGATAGCATTCTTGGAGCAGTACTTTTGCGCAAGTGTATGTTGAGAATACCCTAGGGGTATGAGCGATGTCTGATAGGTCTCATAGCTCCAATGTATTTTCTAGTTGTATACTTTGTATTATTGTCCCAAAAACTTTCTTAGCTTGTTCGTAAGTATGACGTAACTATTTATGACTCTTGTCGTTTTGTGTTACGATGTATTATTTTTATTAAGTTGTTTTAAAAAAATAATGCACT
Organism: Cicer yamashitae; assembly: GCA_037974755.1. Taxonomy (NCBI): domain Eukaryota; kingdom Viridiplantae; phylum Streptophyta; class Magnoliopsida; order Fabales; family Fabaceae; genus Cicer; species Cicer yamashitae. The sequence goes on from JBBPBQ010020323.1 coordinate 23,318,221, forward strand.
CGCACTATTAAAAATCAAGTTGTTACAGGTCATCTGATTCTCTGATACTTGAGGTAGCAACTCACAATATAGCAGGAACTGTAGTAGTCATACAGATCATCGACAATTCCATTAAGAATATAATTCTTAGAGAGTAATCATTATCCTCCCATGGGTTAATTCTTTAGTTTTCTTATCCTTTTCTATTTTCCTCAAACTAAATTAGTTTATTGAAATCATAGGCAGTAGAACCAGATCCAGTAATCTCTTCGATTAACATAGCAGACTGAAACGTCTTAAAATTGTTGTTTTTTGAGTTTCGAAAAACTGTTTTAAAATAAATTTACGCCACCGAAGATATTATTGGGTTGAATCACGGACTAGGTCGTTATCCTTAAGATGTTTCACGGCACTACCCAAATTGTGAAAGATAGACTATCAACCATGAAATCCCTATGATAAAAAAACTCAGACAAACTGTATCAGAGTTCTACTACACCGTAGAAAACCGTTCTAAAATTACACCATCAATATGACTATAATGGTCAATATAAAAATATGGCTATAATGACGATTCTATGGCTATAATAACCATTCTAAAAATATGGTACTTAAGACCACTCATACTACGGCACAAAAATCGCTCTATAAAAAATCAAAAGGTCTACGGCACAAACCACTACTCGGTCCAAACCGCTCTAAAATGACCATGGTATTAAAACCACTCAAAAATCGAGGGGACAAAAAGATAGGGGAGAAAAGTGGCTCAAAAATGCATCGAGCAGAAGAGGAAGAAGAGAGAAAGTTGGGAATTATATTTAACTTTGGTATAATTTTTAACTGAGAGATTCTCTAGATTAAAATTAAGATTAGTTGTGGTTGACTTAGTGGAAGGAAAAAACAAAATTTTTATTATTATTTTTGTTCGGTACCAACAAATAATACTACAAAGGTCATGTGTGATATCTTATTATTTTAATTCACACAACACTAGTTTTTAGTTTCAACTTATTTCCTATAATTCTTATAATTTTGGTGTATTAATTTCGAGAAGCAAAGTATCTCTCCTATGCATTTCTAAGAGCATATATATTTTTGGAATTATATTTCTATAAGACATTTTATTTTCGAAAGTGTACTTTTTTTAGTATGATATAGAATTCCGAATTGTTTTTGAATGTTTACGTCCGAAGGAATATTTTGTTGGCAAATTCAAAATTCCAAATAAATGCAAGAGTGAAAATTTAAGATTTACGTTATATGAGAAGTTTATCTTGATATATGAAGAATCCCACTATTATAAAGAGAGATGAAACAATTAATATGTCACGTGAAAAGGGGAAATATATCCACGATCTTGAGTGATTATTTGGAGAGTTGAGACAACTATATAATTGATTAATTATATAGAGAGTTTAACTATATTTTAGAGAGAAAAATGTGTGTACGGTTGCTTTATAATGAGTGAGGTGTGAAATTTAAGTATTATCATTTCTTGGTGTGTAATTTTCCCTAATAGTGAAATAAGAGCTAATATTTAGGGTGAATGACTTAGAGCAATTGGTTTTGCCAAGTGATCAACTCATAAGAGAATTTCAGCTCCATGAAATTTATAGTTGATCCATGTAGAGATCCTTGTATGGAAAGTCTTTTGACAATGTAGAGATCAAGTGGAGTACAGTTGCTTTATAATGAGTGAGGTGTGAAATTTAAGTGTTATCATTTCTTGGTGTGTAGTTTTCCCTAATAGTGATATAAGAGCTAATATTTAGGGTGAATGACTTAGAGCAATTGGTTTTGCCAAGTGATCAACTCATAAGAGAATTTCAGCTCCATGAAATTTATAATTGATCCATGTAGAGATCCTTGTATGGAAAGTCTTTTGACAGTGTAGAGATTAAGTGGAGTGTTTTGTTGGCTTTAGCTAATGGTGGTACAAGACATGAGTACCATCACCATTCAATATTTATAGATAAACATTGAGATCATAGCTATGGTGGGAGAGCTTATTTAAGGTCTTGTTTCGGGTGAATTTTGATTTTATGTCATAAAATTTTCAAAAACAAAAATCAATTTCAATTTTAACTTTTCAGTTTTAAATTTTTAATTTTGGTTTTCAATTATAAGTTGAGTTTTAATTATTTAATTTTTTTGAATTAAATCATTATGTTTATCTCGTTTCATTATGAATTCATCAAATTCAAAAAAAATTGTTACACAAAAACAATTACAAATTAAAAAAATGAAAAGTAATATTAGGAATTTAATTATTTTAAAATAATTCAAATATTATAAAATTATAATTTATTTATAATAATTTTAACGATAGTAGTTGAACGATAGTTGGTGGTTAAATCTAAAATATGGTTTAATTCATTTATAGATAACATATCATGCAACTATTGATGATTTAATTTAATAGTACCTAAAGATATTAATTTTCAAATGTATCATAGAAGTCCTCTTAAATTAATGATTCATATTATGTGCACATACATGACCAATCATGGGTGGATAATAATATCAATAATTGATTTGGTCATGTTACCAACTTTTCATTTTATATGAGCCGAATTTTGTATATCCTCGCTAATCACATTCTAATATTCTAACAACATCCACATATATATATATATATATATATATATATATATATATATATATATTTAATTTGTATATATATATATATATATATATTTAATTTGTATATACGGTAAGTGTAAAGAGTTTTTACACTGCAACACAATCACAACCATTAGAGATGTTCGATGTTTACCATATTTATCTCCAAAGTCATGTTTATAAAATATAATGATGTGTTGACAATGTAAAACTTTTTACATTGATATTGCATGACAATTAAAATCTAGATTAAAAAGATGTTAAATGAAAAAAATGATAAATTTATTAATTTATCTTCATCAACTATTGTTAATTTCCATTATAAATTTTTTTCACGAATTTTAATGTACGGTAATTTGTATGTATTTTTTTATTTTGATTTCATATAAAATGAGTTGGTGTGTTAGTGGACAATTGTTTTGACAATATATTAAGTAAACAATTAAGAACTAGTATATAAATTTTCTAATACCTAAGTAGCACATAATCTTTTTTAAATATATTTTTTTTAAACTGTCGTAAATAATTTTAATATTATTGAAAATAGGCTACATCAAATTCATATATCCTTTTGTAATAGATATGGATACAAAATATGTATTATTTATCAACAATTTTGTCCTCATGCTATCTCCACGAAGATCTGAACGTCACATGACTCTTTACTCCTTGCGAAATCACAATAAAAATTCGTGAAAAAAATAATTAAATAATTTAATATTATGAATTTTTGAAAAAAAAAATCATGATAAATTATGCATTACCATTTATTTATTACTACTGTATGTTCAAATGGATAATGTTATTTCCTTCTTATGTTTTCAAAGTGTAATCAATGGGGTTTTGAAGACTCAAATCGATGGAGAATTACCAAATTTAATTGGAGATAATAATGGTTTTTGGACAAAAGAATAGGATAAATATGATACATGTTCATTCATGTCTCATAACATGTTAGGATATTTATCTCTTGCACTTACGATAAAAAATAAGCACGAAATATTGATTATCCTTGCAAAAGTTAACATTATCCCTCCTCCAACAAAAACTTATACGGGAACCTTCATTGCTTTTCATGTGGTTTTTGCAGTGGAGTTTGGTCTATTTTTTAAACAGTGGAGTTTTATTCCATTATAAAATACCTAGATAATTTTAAATTTTTCATCATTTGTTACTCATTTTTGATTGATTATTAGTTTTTTATTTGTACAGGTACTTGATTTATTAAAGTGTTCTTTGGTTTCAACACAGTCATTTACATAATAGTTTTGTAATAACTGATGAACTTACAAGTGATTTGGCCATGGAAAGTATACAGTACTGAAGCGTATATTTTCTGAAGTGTTGAACGTTTTGTCAAAGGACCAAGAACATATGTGGCTACTGATAACTTGGTTTTGACACCATGGTCTCCAATTTCAGCTTTGAATTTAATCAACCATTTGGAAACTCCTCTTAATGATTTGCAGGAAAAGGTTGTAACTGTTGGCGTCAATGAGATGAGTTAGAGTTCAACCTATTGATTTATCAATGTTAATATTTTGTTCATTGTTGTTTTAAGCTCTTTTGCTATACTGCTTGGAAGTAATTTGGTGTTTTTAATTGCTTGTTTTTCAAAAATTGTGACTTGCTTTTGTCAATGCTTCAATACCACTGAACTCTTGTCTCAATACCACTGAACTCTGGTTTAGTTTAAAACGATTGCCGTAAGAAATGAACCCAAAAATTGTCAATGTTTCAATACCACTGAACTCTTGTTTGATACTTACAAGGATGGTATTGTATAGTCTTTCATAGCTCTTTTCTTTTGGTAAGTTTAGGACCTAGCTTATTTGCCTTGTTGAATATGAACTCTAAAAATGCATATTAAAACTAATCATGAAAAGATGTATATACTAACTTTTTTATTTCTTGACTTAAATGAGCTAGTTAAAAGGTTATGGAGTACTTTGTATTTTTATTTGATTTGAGAAGTAGAACAATGAGGGAAAAATGAAAGATACACTTTGAATAAAGGTAGATGAATAATGCATGAAAGAGTTAATTTGTTTGAGTTATGATGTGGTTTAGTGTTATTCTTTCTATATTCTTTTTATGTAATAGTAACGTTATCCTCTAAGTATTTGCTAATTGTTACTTTCATGATCACTTGAGTTCATCCTTCCATTTGTTTACTTACAACTACCTTTAAATGTATATAATGTCATCTTTAATTCAATTTTTTTATATTAATCTATTAGCTTTATAATTCTTTAAAGTACCTATTCCCTTATAGGCTTATAGTCATAAATTGATATCTATTTAGTTAACCAAACATGATAAAGAAGGATTGAGTTTGATCTAAATTATTGTCGTCGGTGATTTTGAAAACTGATCATAAGTTCTGGTTTTAGTTTTGTTTCACTATTGAGTTTTGTTTCTGTTTGCGATTCTATTTTGCATGCAATTCTGTTTGTGCGTTTTGCTCGCTATTTTGTGCAGTTCTATTTTGCTTGCTGTTTGTGGTGATGCTTATGTCAAGCTATGTTTTGCATTTTTGAGATTCTGCTTGTTTCTATTTCTGCCCAATTCTGTTTTTGTTTGTGTTTTATGCGATTCTGTTTTGCATTCGTTTTTTGTTCTGTTTCTATTTGCGAGTTATGTTTCATCATTTATTTTTGTTTTTATTTTATATTGCACCAAGGTATCAATGAAGATGATGAAAATGATGATGAATTATTTTTGTTTTTATTTTATATTGCACCAAGGTATCAATGAAGATGATGAAAATGATGATGAATTATTTCAAGATGACGATGAAGGCGACAAATTTGAAAAGGACAACATAGATGACAAATTTGAAGAGAATGGTGTAGATGATAAATATGAAGAAGACACACTTGAATGATTTAGATGATGATTTTAGATTATGGTTTTTTAGATGATGTTTTTTTTATTAGGCGTGTACTTGATTGAAGCATCAAAACTTCAACAAACTATATATTTTGCTAGTCTCATACTTTAAGTATTACCATTTAGACAATTTGTTTATTACCATTTATTTGAATACAACTTTGTTAATAATTTGTGTTAAAGTTGCAATATGTTTTCCTTGGTTCAATTTGTGTTTGTAATTAAATTGATTATATACAAATAATTTATTATCATAAAATAATGGCAAAATATCTAATTTATGATTTGAATTAAAATAATAGAAAAATGAAATTTTATTTTACATATATGAATAAAGTTTAAAATTGTTGCCTATAAGCTCTAGCAACATTTTATCAATGTTCTCATTGTATTGCTTTAAGGCAACATTTATCAATTGTTGTCAAATATATGAACAATTGATAAATGTTGCTATAGGCGCATTGAAAAATTGTTCTCTATTCTCATAGTTTAGGCAACATTTATAAATAGTGTGCTCAAAAGTACGAGAAAAATATTACCAAAGTTAATAGGCAACGCTCGCATATGAGACGCGCGAAAAATGTTGCTTATTCTCTTTGGCAACATTTTTTCGTGTTTTGGCAACATTTTTTAAATGTTGTTAAAAAGCAAAAATGTTGTAGTGGGTACCTCAATTTTCTTGTGTGCGTGATGCAAAGAAGAATTCATATATTTTAAAAATAAAACTCTTAATTAGACCAAACTGGAGCTTCTTAAATGGATTGTAATCATTCAAATAAGTGTGGTAACAAAATAAAGTTATCATTCAAATAATTGTGGTAACAAAATAATGTTCTATTTTTGTCCGCATTTTATGTGATTCTATTTTGCGTGCGTTTTTTATTTCTATTTTGGGTTTCTGTTTGCGAGTTTTGTTTCATTATTTATTTTTGTTTTTATTTTATTATGCACCAAGGTACCAATAAAGATGATGATGAATTATTTCAAGATGACCATGAATTTCAAGAGGAAGACAAGGATGAGGACGACAAGGATGACAAATTTGAAGAGGATGATGTAGATTGATAAATATGAAGAAGACACACTTGAATGATTTAGATGATGATTTTAGATTATGGTTTTTTGGATGATTTTTTTTTATTAGGCATGTACTTGATTGAAGCATCAAAACTTCAACAAACTATATATTTTGCTAGACTCGTACTGTAAGTATTAAACTTTATTAAATTATGTTAGACAATTTGTTTACTACCATTTATTTGAATACAACTTTGTTAATAATTTGTGTTATATTTGCGTTATGTTTTCCTTGGTTCAATATGTGTATGTAATTAAATTGATTATATATACAATAATTTATTATTATAAAATGCTGGCAAAATGTCGGATTTATGATTTGAATTAAAATAATAGAAAAATGAAAATTTATTTTTCATATATGAATACAGTTTAACATTGTTGTCTATAAACTCCAACAACATTTTATCAATGTTCTCATTGTATTGCTTTAAAGCAACATTTATCAATTGTTGCTTTAGGCGCGTTAAAAAATTGTTCCCTATTCCCATAGTTTAGGCAACATTTATAAATAGTGTGCCCAAAAGTGTAAAAAAAATGTTGTTAAAAGTAATAGGCAACGTTCGCATATGAGACGCGCGAAAACTGTTGCCTATTCTCTTTGGCAACATTTTTCTATGTTTTGACAATATTTTTCAAGTGTTGTTAAAAAGCAAAAATGTTGTAGTGTATGTAATGTGACATATATATGCATCAAAATATTAATAATAATGAGTTGGATATGGTCCTCAAATAATGTTGTCACTGTGATATATGCTATGTAATGTGACGTATATATGCATCAAAATATTAATAATAATGAGTTGGATATGGTCCTCTCTTTTGTTTGGTGCAAGTTGTTCAATATATATACGTACCTACAAAATATATCTTTACAAAAATTGTTGAGTTAAAAATTATCCCCTATAGTATGTTTTTTGATGCCAACATGATCTACCATATTATTTTTATTTTTTCATGAATCGTGAAAATATTTAGCAGACTTAATAGAAACATATAATATATTGTTCTAATTTTTTTCTTATGTATGTGTCTTGTTGAAGGATGTAGAACACATGTAGTATTGTATTATAAATGTCACTACTCATAAAATTCCATATAAATTCCATATAACTTCATTTCGCCAAGATACTTCTAAAAAATAATTGTTTAATGCTAACGTATTTTACCATATTATTATTATATTTATTTATTTTTAATTTTCATGAATTGAGATTTAGAGAATGACATGATATAACAAGTGCACCCTTGCTCTAAATAAGGAATGATAACACAAATCTCAAATAGAATATCATCCCCTACAATGTATGGAATTGAATGAATATATTAGCCTATGGTAGAAAATGACTATCTTAAATGTGTTATACTAATTTTACTTGAGCATATGTGCAATAAACTGCAAGCTTTGAGTAATGAAATTGCTTGTATTAATTTATTGTTTCAAATAATTAACAAATGAAGTCTATAATGGTAGAGTCCACGTCTATCATGTTAAAAAATAAAAAATAAGTTGTTTGTACCATCATTTAACTTCTATTAAATTAACACTATATAAAATGTTTCTATTATGTTCTCAAGAACAATAGCTAAGGAACTTGATACTACTACTTGAATGGAATCTACATGCTGATGCTCATGAATTCCATAGTCATACTAGTGGTTTAGAGGAGATTTCTCGAAAAGTTTTTAATGCTCATTTCGGCCAACTCTCCATCATCTTTCTTTGGCTGAGTGGCATGTATTTCCATGGTGCTCGTTTTTCCAATTATGAAGCATGGTTAAATGATCTTACTCGCATTCGATCTAGTGCCCAAGTGGTTTAGACAATAGTAGGCCAATAAATATTGAATGGTGATGTAGGCGGAGGTTTCCGAAGAATACAAATAACCTTTTTTTTCTTTCAGATTTGGCGAGCACATGGAATAACTAGTGAATTACAAATCTATTGTACTGCAATCAAAATTGAGAATCAACGATACATTCAAAGAGCCTTGATGGGGAATTTATAAGAAATTTGTAAGAATTTTATGGGTTTATAAATTTCCAATTTTTTTTTTTTTTGATCTTACATAATCTTCCAATTTATTGACCTATAATAAATTATAGTTACCACTAAATAATAAAGTAATCAATATCATTTGTTGATACTAATATTTGATAGACGTCTCAGATTAAATAGTACTATCTATAAATCGGTGCTATCCATTCACAAAAAACATGTTCATTTTTCTATTTACGTACACATGATAATTTTCATCCTTACTGTGTCTTAGAAAATGGGTAAAGGGAGAGAAACCACTTTATTCTATTAACTTGTGGCGAAGTGCTTTGGCTTCCTCATCGAATATGGGTGTGTGAAAATCATAAACTTCAAGATCTTTACGTTTTTAAATGCGTCCACTAAAAATTAATTATGATACTTAAATTTTATGGTGTATCAGAGCTTTATTTTAAAATTTATGATTTTTCATCAACGATGATTAGTCTCACAAATGTGATCCTGAACTATTTACGAGTACTTTTATGTACATAAATTCATTCTTTTCTATGTTTGTTGTAGTACTTTAAGCAAATCATGTTTCCTCATGGCTGTTATTATTATAATACGTTTAGACATGACTTAAATTAATTTATTGTTGTGAAGCTAATGTAAATATGAATGAACCAAGTCAGCTTGTTTATTTGCTGAATTCAGTTACTAAATGACCTTTGAAAGAATTCAATATTTTTTTTCCCTTCTTATTAATCATATATGTGCATTGTCATAACTATGGATGAATGGAGAAGGTTAAAACACTTGATTTTCATAAGGGTATTTAAAACTTGTGTACACCAAAGTGACAGAGTTAGAAGGAATGAGAGTTAGAAGGAATGAAATGTGATTGTTAATTAAACATAAAATTAGATTTACCTAAAAGAAATTTTTGTTCTATGGTTAATAAATTTGATGGTGAGAAATTAATTTTTTTTGGATCAAATATATATTTTTACCCTAAGATAATTTATGGGTTTGGTTGAAAATTTTAATTTCTTGATTATGATTAAATTGACATTATTTATGATAGTATATTGTAGTGATTGCCCAAAAGTGAAATATAATATGCTTTGATGTTTTATCTAAATATATGATAAATTTAATGTGAGCATATATTTTATGATTATTTTGCAACAATTTCTCTTCATTCAAAATTGGCATCGGTTACCTTTTTCAATAGTTTGAACTTTTATGAGTAGAGTGAACAAGTGATGTTCCACTTAGGTGTTTTGGACATCAACTTGTGAGTTTTTGAGGAAAATTTGTTGTTGATGATAACAACACTAAGGAGGAAATCATAAACTACAAGTGTGTATTTGAAATAACAATACTGAAAGTAAAACTTGAGGGAAGATAAATGATATAAGTGTTCTAAATCTAATAGGTGTTATTTAAGAAAACAAAATAATATTCCATCATATACCAATAGTTGGTTTATTTAAATGATATAGCACAAAATTGAACACAGTGGCATACATGATGAGGTCAAGTAGAGATATGTTGCTCGTTAAAATATCAAGTTTCCTAAAAAAATAGGTATTTTTACAAAGGCAAAAGATCATTCTTACGATTAAAATGGAAACTTGATGAGATTGTAAATACAAAGAGTAAACTACAAAATAAAATTGATAAAGTGAAATCCATATTATTAGATAGTTTCTAGATTTGCCATATACTTGGCAAACCAATTTGTATACAACATAAAACAAATTTGGATATGACTTCAATCATTTTTTTGTTATCATTTCCTACTGACCAAAGTCATAAACCTACAATTGGGATAAAGTTTTCCTTATAAACTACAATACAACAATAATCTTGGCTTCCTTTAATGCCAAGCTCCTCAATCGTCTAGGTACTCATACCATACCACACTAGTTCATCATCATTTTTTCTTAAGAATATATCGCCTTTCTTTCGAACTCCAATAGGATGTTGAATGCAAGGTAAGGGCTTGACAATGAAGACATTAGCCCACGATTCCTTCACACCGAGTTCACCCAATATTCTTATGTGAAAAGTAGTTGTTTCGTCGTATATTATGAAAACAATGGATCCATTTAACAACACCAAGTGCAAAATATCAAAATGCTCAACCATGTATGAGGGAAAATGTGTTGTAAGGAAGACCTCATTGCACTAGTCAAATGACACCAAACATGGCCAAGATTACTAAGACTACTGTAATCATTTATACTCCACCAATGACAAACTCTATCCATGTACGCTCCATTATACGCACTACGAGGAAGCATGTCAACATCAAGTTTCCTCCAAGAATTACTTTTTAGACTATATATCTCTCACATTGGGGCAAAACAAAAATGTTCCTCACATGGTACATCTTTGTTGCCTTTGATAAAGAAAACTAATATTCGAATCACTTTATAGTCATCTCTAACATGGTCATAACAAAAACCATGAAAGTGCAATGAAGTGTCTTGATAAGGTAAAAACTCAAAAGGGTTAGGTGGAATGATCTTGAAGTCATCTGTAGCATAGTTCCAAAATACATATTTTGTGTTCTGGCCTGCTCCTTGTGTGAGACAAAGAGTCCCATTAACACAAACAGAACTCAAAATATCAATAGAAATGTCATCCTCGTGAAATGATGGTGGTCAATATAATTTGACCCAACTCTCAAACCTGTCACCAGAAAGTGAATACAATGTAGAGTGGAATGGTTCACCCGTCAAAGGAATTAGACTATAATCTAGGAGGATAGAAGTACCATCATAATAAGAATGGTTAAACATGTATGAAGTATCGCAAGAGAAAATATTAAAATAACTAATAAAAAGCACTTGATGTTGACATAAATTGTAATAGTAATTGAAAAGAAAAATTAACTTGCAAACAAATATATATATATATATATATATATATTTTTGAGAGGCAAAAACTAAATTCCATATTTAGGAGATCTTTCAATAAATTGAAAAAGAAAGGAGAAGAGGTTATTGATTTGGCCAGTGATAACAATTGATGGAAGTAATGGAAGAAGGTTATTGATTTTGCACAATTTTATTTAGGAAATGAGAGAGAGGGGGATAGTGATAACAATTGATGAAAGCAACGGATGAAGGTTATTGATTTTGCACAGTTTTATTTAGGAAATGAGAGAGGGGGAGAGAGAGAAAGTACAGTGTGATCGGTTGATGGATGAGAAGGTTTGGGAGCGAATCAATTCTTTATGCTAAGGTTTTATCTTTGAAATTGTATTTGTAACTGTATACTACTCCCTGATATAAATATCGCATTTCATATGTAAAAAAACAAAACTATTTGAATTTCACTAATTATAGACAATTTTGATTTTATTGTCCCTCAACCTAAATAGTCATTCAATTTATTAGTTATATTTCATATTGTTTTCCAAACATACCTCTTATCAATACCACCAAACGTTAAGTTTGATACATTCAAATACATATGTTATTTTATGAATATTTATATATAAAATGAACGTATTAAATTCACGACATATTTTTCTTAATATATATATGAAAAATTTCATATGCTTATAAAAAGGAACGCATGTAGTTTAAATTGGGTAAACCCCAATTGTAATCTCTGAAAGTATATGACGTAGTCATTTTGGTCTTAACTCAGCAAAAAATCTAAACTAGTCCTTGAATTATTAAAATGTCTGTTAGTTTAGTCTCTGACATTGTAACGGTCATTAACTATTTTGACAATAAATTGTATCTTTTAGAGACTTTTATGATAGTAAGTTATATCTTTCAGGGACTATCTTAATGATTCGAAAATAAATTTGAGTTTTTTGCCGAGTTAGGAAAAAAATGACAGTATCATATACTTTCAGATACTAAAACGATGGTTTACCTTATAAACTATTTCAGCTATTTAAAAATATAAGTGTATTTTATCCTGCAAGTATCTCAATTGATATCTACAAAGATATTGATATGCAAGAGTTCGAATTCTTACTTCTCCACACTAATGTATATGAGTCAAACAACTAGGCTACTTGACAAACAAAAAACTAAATTCATTATTGAGGAGATCTCTCAATAAATTAAAATAATGGAGAAAAGATTATTGATTTGGATGCGTACTAATAATAATCAGCGAATAAATTAAAGAAGTGGATTTTCGAGAAAATGAAATGAAGTTTAGAGGAAGTGATGAATCATTTATAGTATTATCATTTTTTTTTACAGATTTATAGTAGTTTCATATAACACAATTATTTCTATGTGCGGGTTTTAACTTTTGTAAACTTTTTTTTTATAATTTTGAAACCATATGACTTTAGGTTCTTCTAAGGTGATTAACTCACTTTTAGATAATAAAATAACTAATATTAATCATTGATGATTAAATTAAGACAAATTCTAGGGTACTATAAAAAAAGAGTGTCTATCGGTACTGTGATTATTTTGACTAATAATTTTTTCTAATTTGTCGATGTGAGTATTACTATAGTATCTATTAAAGTTGACTAAATTAAGAGTTTTAATACATTTATCTATTCAATTTTAAACTTTGTAATTAAATAAATTGGTTCAATAATTGAAATTAAAAATTTAATTTTAATGAAAATCATAATAAAAAATGTCATTTCAAAATAAACTCAAAAGATAAAACTTAAAAATGTGTTGGTTAAATATAAAATATGGTCAAACACATTCATAAATGATATGTCATTTAACTATTTGTAATTTAATTTAATAGTACCTAAACAAATTAATTTTTAAATGTATCATAAAAGTCCCTTAAACTAATGATTCATATGATCTGTATATGCATAGTCAATCATGGGTGGTTAATAAGATCAATAATTGATTTAGTCATTTTACCAACTTTTCACTTTTCACTTTATATTTAAGAATTTAATTTGTATATAGGACAAATTTAAATAGTTTTTACACTGTCACACACACAATCACAACCATTAGATTATTAGATATATTCGTGTTTACCATAATTATCTCCAAAGTTATGTTTATGAAGTGTTATGATGTGCTGACAATACAAATCTTTTTATATGGATATTGCATGACAATTAAACTCTAGATTAAAAAGATATTAAAATAAAAAAAGAAAATAATAATTTTACTAATTAACACATTAGAAAAACAAACAGAAAGCGACCATAGTGTTTATGATAATTGAAATTGACCATAGTTGATGAAGGTAAATTAGTAAAATTATTATTTTATATATGTATATGTTAATCTTGAATGGTAATTTGTATATATCTTTATCTTTTGATTTTAAATAAAATTAATAGGTGTGTTAGAGGACAACTTTTTTGACAGTAAGCAATTAAGAAATAGCATATTTTAATAACTGAATAACACATACATTTTTTTAAACAGTTGAAAATAATTTTAATATTGTTGAAAATAGGCTACACCAAATTCATGTATCCTTTTATAGTAGATATAAATACAAAACATATATTATTTATCAACAATTTTGTCTTTATGACGCCTCCACAAAGATCTTTACTTCACACCACTCCTTATAAAATCACAATAAAAACTCGTGCACAAAATAATTACATAATTTATTATTATTAATTTTTGAAAAAATATCATAACAAATTGTGCAGTACTATTTATTTATTACTACTATATATTCAAATGAATAATGTTATTTCCTTTTTATGTTTTCAAAGTGTAATCAATGGGGATTTTAAGACTCAATCAATGGAGAATGACCAAATTGAATTGCTGATAATTATGGTTTTTGGACACAAGAATGGGATAAACATCACACATGTTTATTCATGTCACATAATATGTTAGGATATAAAAGTAATTATGAAATAAACTGTTTTAACAATTTGGTTGATGTATTTTGATATTGAATCACAGAAAGAGTGTAAACACAAATCAGATTACATACATAGAAATTAGGAAAGCAGATAGAGAAAGAGAATAGCGTACGGCATAATCGGTTGATTGGTGAAAAAATAATAGAAGTAGATTTGGAAGAGAATGAAATCAAGAGGAGTTGAATGAATACTTTTAAACTTTTGTTTGCTAATATTATTTATATCGTGAAATGTTTAAATATAGTTTCTCATTGGGTGATTGTTGGCATGGTTGTTGAAGATAGAGAACCCTCGATTTAGAGATATGGTAAAATTTTATAATATAAAAATATGATAAAATAGAAGGTTTGATGAAAATTATAACATATAATATTACAAAATAACAATCTATTGTGTTTAAAATTAATGAAAAATAAAAAAAAAAATAGATTATATTAAACTAATCAATATTATTAACAAAAAAATAAAAACCCAGTATTATTAACTAAAAAATAAAAAATTATAATACATTTAAAATGAAAAATGAAACTTTTACCCCAAAAAAATGAAAAATAAAACTAACTTCGGAACAATTTTATTTCTAAATCTGATATTTATCATATTATGGGATAGGGAGAGTAACCAACTTCGGGAACCTCCAATTTACTTCTTTTCTTTCTTCTTATAGATTTTTTTTCTTCTAAAAAAAGATGATATATCTTAGAATTAAATAAATTAAAACACACAAATAATTAATGGAAAAAAATGAAAATGTAAGGACCATTTTCCTCTTCAAATATTATCAGTTACTTTCAAATGAACTCAAACTATCCCCAATTTTATACTTTTTTAAAAAATAAAAAACTACAAAAATACTCTATAAGTAACAAAAACATGAATATCACTTAAAATCTTATCACACAATGTCCTAGGATTATTATATTGACATATGAGGATATTCACAAATTGTTTAATAGTTTCAGATATTGGTAATTGGCAATAAATAAAACTTCAACTCTAAAAGTAACATAAATTTGTTGAAAATTTTAAAGGATTTAAAGTAATTGATATTTACGTGTGGAACATACAATTGACTAGGTGAAACCCCAATTTTAGATGAAAAAATATTTTAGTTAAGTTGAGTTCAATAAGCATAAATCAAACCATAATGAGAAAACTGAGCAAGGGCAAAAGAAATCATAATAGAGATGTTGAAGATGATGAAGTTCAACATGAAAATGAAAATGTTCAAGATAGAGATGTTCAACATTGTGAGAGAGGAGGTGAAAGTGAAAACGATGTTGACGCCATAGGACAACTAGTACTCACTTTATTCTCAAAATATGTTGCAAATACAACCTACCTCCCTTCTATTTTATCCAAGCATAAAAAAGCTCTCCTGTTGTTACCTCTGTCAAGATGTCGTTAGAATAGAAAAAATGTTAATATTAAGGTTTAATTAGCTATTGGTATACATACTTATTCATGGGGTAAAATGTAACTTCTCTACCTGTAACAACCTGGAGTTAGAAGAGTCCAACGTGATGTAGTTGATTATTAGGAATCTTACCGTGTTACCACACATAATTGATATTGTTATCTGATATGTTGTTGAAAGTGAATTTAATTGACCTTAGTTTGCTTGATTATGTTTTGAGAATGATGACTCACCTTGTTTGTTTCCCTGATGGCTTTTTACACACTACATGTGTGGGTAGATGAAGATATGATAATAGATAAAGAAATCACTAACGAGGAAAAGACAAAATAATTGACATGCTTCTTATGCAACAAATAATAGTTTAATTTAGTTGACTATCGACATGTTAGTGGACCAATAGATTGGGATTGTATAGAGTAAACAATGAAATGGTTAGCATCAAGAATGCCCATGATATGGATGAATCGTCGAGATCCACAATCTAATCAATTTGCCTTTGCTTAATTTCAAAGGAGTCATCCTATTGAGTTCAAGAAACCTTTAGTCTTGGAGGAGACTTGAAGTGGATCAAAGGAATATACAAGATCCTCACAACCATGGAGTGCACAGATGCACAAAAGGTTCAATATGCTACTTTTAAGCGAAATTGTAAAGTTGAAGCTTTAAAGAACAATATAAAAATCTATTTGGGAGTACCTGAAGTTGAGGTGACTCGAGAAAATTTCAAGGATAATTTTATGGAGAAATTCTTTCATGTGGACTTTGAAGACAAGAAAGAGATTGATTTCTTATCTTTGAAGAAAGATCAATGACTTTCGAAGAGTACACTACAAAGTTCAAGGAACTTCCTTGTTTCTACCCTTCATATTTCCATTCTACTAATGGTCGATCTAAGTGTGTGAAGTTCAAAAACGGTCTACATCCAAAGATTATGCAGGGAGTTGTGACTTTGGGGTCTGATAAAATTAGAACGATGGTTTACAACAATAAGCAGCAAGAGGATTAGCATGTTTCGAAAGGAACTTGTTGCGGTTGGAAAAGGAAAAGCCTTAGCAACTATGGGTCATGACTTTAAGAAGAATGGATAAAATGATAATGATGATAAGAATGCTGGGGGAGGATCTGTAACTCCAACAATTATTAAGTGTGGAAAGTGTGGTCAAAGGCACTACATGAATCACTATAAGGAGATTGAGATAATTTGTTTTAAATGAAATAATTCAGCACAAGTTAATAGAGAATGTCCTAACGGGCAGACTACAATTGAAGTGTTTGTGGAGGTGAATAATAAACAGCAATCCAACTATTTGAAGACTATTGGCGGAGTTTTTGCCTTGACTAGATTTATAGCATTAAAATAGGAGGACTTGATTCAAGGTACATGTCTATTTACGGGAAAACCTTTAATTTTGTTGTTTGGTTCTATAGCCACACACTCATTTATTGCTTATGATTGTGCAAAAGATTTGAAATTTCATGTGTGACACTTAATGTATAGTTTGTTTGTATCCACCCTACAAACAAACCTAGGATCACTGATTATATGTATAAGGATTGTGAAATAAGTATAAATGGTAGATGATTTGTAGTAGATTTCGTCTATTAACCTTTGAAGGATATCAATATCATCATTACCTTTGATTGATTGTAGCCTAATCATGTACTGCTAAATTGTTGGGACAAAACTTTTGTCTTTGGTACTGTAGAAGATTAGAAATAGTCTAGATTGTCTAGCAAGAGGTATAGATCACGAATTAGAGATATGGTTCAAGTTTTGATAATGTTCATGGCTTTTTCAATCGAGAAGGATGTAGAGATGAACAAACTATCTATAGTAACAGAATTTGCAAAACAAAAATTCTAATGTAGAAGGATTGTCATCCAAAAGAGAAGTCGAGTTTTCTGTAGACTTGATTCCATGAGAATAACCCATTTCGATGATCCCATACCGCATGTGTCCAAAGGAACTAATAGAATTGAAGTTGCCATTGGAAGATGTCTCCAAAGTTGAATAGAATTGGTTTAGTGTTTCGCCGTGGGGAGCACATATTCTTTTAGTAAAAAAGAACAAAGGAACAAAGAGGTCGGGCGTAGACTGTCATCAATTAAAAACAAAGTTATGATCGAGAATCGTTATCCTTTATTGAGAATTGATGACTTGATGGATCATTTGAAAGGAGTTTGTGTATTCTAAAAAGAAGGATCTAAAGTCAGGATATCACCAGATCTGAGTGAAGCCAAGTGATATTTTAAAGGGCTGCATTTAGAACTTGTTATGGTCACTACCACTATCAAGTAATATCGTTAGGAGTAACGAATGCACCTTTTGTATTCATGGACGATATGAATACAAACTTCATGTCATACTTAAATAAATTTGATGATGTCTTTATTGACGATATTTTGATTTATTTTGAGAATATAGAAAAACATGAGGAATATCGTAGAACAGTTTTACAAGGGCTAAAGGAAAAAAGTATATTCGCTAAGTTAATGAAGTGTGAATTTTGGCTCGAAAAAGTAAGTTTTCTTGGTCATGTAATTTCTAAAGGAGGAAATGTAGTGGATCCATTGTAAGTGGAAGGTGTTCAACAATGAAACACACAGAAAAGTATCAACATAGTCAAAAGTGTTGGAACCAAGTTCATTTTATACTTACAATTTTTACGATAACAAAAGTATTTTATGAGAACAATATATTTGACTTCAAAGAGTATGAAAGAAGATATGGTCAAGATTTGTAGAAGATTTGATCAAGATTTATCTACAACAAAATATGAACAGAATCAATCTAAAGAATTTACAAACGCAATCTGAACAAAATACAAACATAATCAAGAAGAATTTACAATCTCAAATCTAAACAAAAAAGGAACAGAATCAATTTGAAGAATTTACAAATTCAATTTGAACAAAATACAATCCAGAATTAAACAAGGATTAAAAAATATAAAAACATTCAAAAAATTAAAACAATAAATGAGTTTATCAGTTTTGATTTTTTGTTATTTTTTATTTTATCTCTCTTATAATTAAAAATAATAATTAATATTCATTTAAAATTAATAATGACATTAATTTTGGAATAATTTTTTTTTTCTCCAAATGTGATATTTATTATATTATTGGATAAAGAGATTAATTATTTGTTTCTTCTTCAATGAAAAAGTTTGATTTCACTTCAAACTAGTGTGGTGAGGAACTTCCAATTTATTTCTTTTCTTTCTTTTCATATATTTTCTTCTTTCTTTCTAAAGAAAGACGGTATTTCTTAGAAAGAATATATTGAAACTCACACACACAGAATGGAAGAAAATAAAAATATAGACACTATAATATATTCCTCGTTACTTCACATGAACCTAAACTCTCCCCAATTCTATGTTTTTTTCAAACAAAATTACAATAAATACTCTATAAGTAACAGTAACATAAATATCACTTAAAATTTGTTTAATTTCCTTATACCGGTAAATTTGCAATAAATAAATATTCAACTATAAAATTTACAACAAAAATTCTAAAAGTAATAGAAATTTGTTGAAGATCTTAAAGGATTTAAAGTATTTGATCTTTATGTGGAGCATACAATTGACAACCTAATAGTTGATAATAACCTAATATTAGAAGAATATGTAGTAATAGGTGAAATGTTGATTTTCGATGAAAAGAATATACAAGTGTAGGGGATGAAATAGAATGTACTTCCACTTATGCAGCTGATTTTCAACATGAATATTTTGAATAATAACATACTCCAAACAGAGAGTGATCACGAAAAGACAATTAAA
The DNA here is from genome assembly GCA_037974755.1 of Cicer yamashitae. NCBI lineage: Eukaryota > Viridiplantae > Streptophyta > Magnoliopsida > Fabales > Fabaceae > Cicer > Cicer yamashitae. The sequence continues at coordinate 23,337,843 of JBBPBQ010020323.1, forward strand.
AAATATTCAAACTTTAATTAAAATGGGTAAGAGATGCAATTATAGAGAATCAAATGGAGAATGAGAAAAATGTTTACATAAAAAAATATTACTAGAAAATGGTTATGAAATATATCGAAAATTTCACTTTTGATACGAGGAATAGAGAGAACGGAAAATAAATTCTAACAAATAAAGAATTTATAACTACATTGAGACATACTTGTGATATGAAATCCAAGGAATTGGTTATTGAGACCATTGAAAATTGAGGTCGTCAAAATCTTTAAGATTTTCTTGACATGATCAGTTGTTATGATTTTTTTAACGAATGGGTCAATTATTGTTCGATGGAGGGAGTAACAATTTTTGCTAACAATTAAAAGTAAATTTAGGTTTCAAATAATAAGAAATAATGAGATATAGTTTGCCTAAAAGGATGGTGAAAGAAGGTGTGTTTGGTTGGAGGGATTTATGGGGAGTGGCGTGAAGATTGTTAAGTTTTTCTGTTTGGTTCAAATTTTAAGAGATGAGGGGAAGGGAGGGGAGAAAAATCCCTCTTGAGGTTGATTTTTTGTATTGAGGGGCGGTGAACAAAACAACTACTAAACCATTTAAAATTAATCTCCTCTCCTCCTTTGAACCAAACATGTCTCTTTTTCTCTCCTCTCACCTTCGCTCATGTCCATTAAAATCCCGCTCTTCCCCTCCCCCTCCTTGTTTGGAAGAAAAACAAAGAAAGAAATTTAATTTACAATCAAAATACAAGAAAATAATGTGGAAACTCTAAAATCAAAGAAAAAACCACAATCATTGTCTAATGACAACTAGAGAATAACATTATGTGAAAATTGTTACACACATAGATTTCTCTTATACTCCTCATGACCCCCAGAACACCACACTCTCCAAAAGTAATATTTGAACTACATCTCACAACACTCTAACACAAGAGTATAAGAGAAAAGAAAAGAATCAGATACAAGTTTAAAATGTTTCTGACTGGTGCGATTTGTAATGAAGAACTAGAGCTATATATATAGCCTTGAGCTCATCTTCCTTTACAATTTCAAGTAATGTGAGACTATTTCAAAATATTCAATTTCAATCAAACCCATCAATCTCCACCTTGATTGAACTTGATGCATCTTCAGTTTTCATTGTTTACACTGATAATCATAGTTCAAAAGAACTATCATACTCCACCATAAAAAGTACACTCCACTTGAAGCTAAGCCCCTTCAAGAATTTTTACTTGAAGTTAAAACATTCTAAGAATTTCAACTTGAAGAAAAACCATCCTAAGAATTTATTCTACATGTCGAAAAACCAGCTAAAAGTTTATGGTGCAACTTCGATGTTGACTTTATTAGGAAGTTCTTCAGCAATCAATACAATCTCACAGCACACCTTGCATCATTGTCAACCAAAGCCCATGTACTAATCAATACCTTGTGTAATCATAATTGTATCGAAACATCTTTGACTTGAATTTTACACAAGCCAAAATTGTTTCTTCCATCAAATTTCATTAAGCCAAACATTCCAATGGAACTTGACATTTTATGCGTAATTGTGCATCAAGAAGGTTCCCAAGAAAGAAAGGTGAGCAACAAAGGAGAAATTAATAATCAAGTGTTTTCTTAGTCAGAACCTTGCCTAAACAACACTTCTACAATATAAAATTTCTTTTATGATGTGGAAGATCAAACAAAGCTCCAACCACAGAGCATACTAAGAACCCTATTTTCATGAACCGAACCAAAAGTTTTAATAGATAATGTTGGGAAAATAAACAAACAAATAAATTTAAATAATAATCAAAACACAAGAAAATAATGTGGAAACTCCAAAACCAGAGAAAAATCACAATTGTTGTCTAATGACAACTAGATAATAACATTATATGAAATTTGTTACAACATATAGACTTCTCTCATACTCTCTATGACCCACAGTACACTCTCCAAAACTAATATTTGATCTACATCTCACAACACTCTAAAACAAGAGTATAAGAGAAAATAATCAGATACAAACTTAAAGTATTTTTTATTGGTGCATTGTAATGAAGAACTAGAGCTATATATATATAGCCTTGAGCTACCTCTTTCTTTACAATTTTAAGCAATGGGGAGTCTAGGGCAACGAGAGTGAATTATGGTGTTGTATCCTTTTATTGAAATTCTTCCTGGAGATGTACTCAAGAGGCGGGTCCTGTTGGTAATAACAGTGGTGCAAGCATAGGATGTGGGATACTCACACTTGAGGGGGAGATTGTTGGGTTCAAGTGTGAGCGGTTAAGTCTCACATCGACTAAAAATGTGGTAAATATTAGATATATTAGAGAGAAGACCCATATACCTAATGTCTCAAAGTTTTAAGTTGAGATATGGTGTCAAAGTCTCTTGTGATCTTGGAGCATTTAACTCGTTGCTTCTCTCGCACCCCCGGTCTCCCTAACACTCCCTTGTATGAATCATGCCTTTAAGGATACAACTCAGTTATAAAATCAATTTATATGTGTTACAATGGTGCAACATGTTATAACATTCATGAGACTCGAATGAACTTAGGGGTTTTTGAATAACAGTCATATTGATTTTCATTAGACTAATATTATTCCTAGGCTTATGCTTCAAACTCAATCATGCTTCATTTATGTTTTCAACTTCCCTATGAACTTAAATGTTATTCTTATTCATTTAATGTCAATCATATTTTTATACATATTGACTATATCCATATTAAACTAAGCATTTCCATGGTTTTCTCTTTTCCATGTTCAAAAGACTAACCAATAAAACTCAAAAGTGTTCAAGTTAAGAATTAAAGATAACAATAAAACAACTTGTTTAAGAGGAAGTTAAACAAGCCACAACATTTTAACATATAAACTTCAATTAAAATTTCATTGATCTTTAACTAAAGAATTTTAGTTCATATTGAGATTAGTAAATGACAATGGGGAAAAATAGAATATAAAGAAGTTAATTACAACCAATATTAGAGACTATGATGAATAAAAGGAGACAAATGCAAATCAAATAGCAACTAAAATTGTGACTGGTTCAACTCAAAATGACAACTCTATTCTTTCAACAACAAAGCTTAAACTCTATTGATCGACATATTCTTAACATTGTTAAATTTCATCATATCATTAAGACTTAATTGCAGTTTTAATCCTTCTATTATAATCAATTCACGGAAATGGTCCCCCTATTTTAAAAGTCGACAGCTTTGGTCCCTCCCTCAGATTTTTGAACTAAAAAATGCGGAATTGACATATTTTAATGACGTGACATACAATTTTATGATATAGAACCATCTAGATACATTAATTATTCATATGTTATTAATTAAATTAAAAATATAAAAAATTTCTGAAGTTGAAAGCTAAATTTTTACTGTATTTTATTCTAATTTTATGGGTGTTAATCATTTTACATTATCGTATCATATGTCACGTTAATTAAAACATCTCATGTCATCATTTTTTAGTTAAAAAAAATCAGGAGGGACCAAAACTGTCGACTTTTAAAATAGGGGGACCAATTTCGTGAATTAATAAAAATAGAGGGACTAAAATTTCAATTAAACCTATCATTAATTAGTCCGCATTTGATATTTAAAGCGCTCAAGTGTCCCAAATAAATTGGTGAAAAATGTGGCACAAAACTAGGCTCACTTGCTGCTTTTAGTTTGCACATATAGACAATGCACAAGTTGTAGCATTTTCCACGGACCTAGTCAGTTAATTACATCCTCCACAAATTCAATACTAACCAACATTTAATTGTTTTTCTCCCTGCCAAAGGAACACTAACCAACATTATTCCAACATAAAACATCATAATATAATAAAAAGGTCTTCTTGATCAAAATCCCTAATTTAACCTAAAAACTAACAAATTACTTGCATTAATATGCTAAGAGTTTATATTAACATTATTAAGTCCAAGATGTAAAATAACACTTTTTTATAAGAGTTGTCAAATATTGACACTAAAATTTAGGTAAGTATTTTTCTTACAAGAAAATTTAGATAAGCTTAAATAATATAATTATTATAAAATTGAAACAAATGAGATAAAAAAAAAAAGTTAATATTATACAATAAAATATAGGCTAAATACCACCGGTGGTCCTTTAATGTAATTTCAGTTAACGATTTAGTCATTTATCTTTTTTCTTTTTTTCCGATTTAGTCCTTTATGTTTTTAAATAATTTCAGTGTTACCTTTTAAGTGAGATTTCGTTAAGAAAAAGTTAAAAAAATCTCACATCCGTGTTCAGAAAAAGTTATCCTTTATGTTTTTGAAATATTTCAGAAAAATATTCAAAGTTTGTTCTAAGTTTGGTAGTAGGATTGATTCGTTAAAACTGAAGCTACGGGTATTTATACTCCATAGACATCACTTCAAATCAGTGACAATCGTTCCTAGAGGTTTGATGAACATATACAATGATATAGACGAGGGATTTTTTAACTTTTTCTTAACGGAACCCACTTAAATGGTAACGCTGAAATTATTTAAAAACATAAAGGACCAAATCGAGAAAAAAAAAGATAAAAAATTAAATCGTTAACCGAAATTAAGTTAAGGAACCACGGGTGCTATTTAGCCTAAAATATATATACAACGAAACACATTAAAAAATTAAATAGGCATATATGTTAGTGCTCGTTTTTCCACCAATAATAGTGATAAAATTACATCGAAATTTTCTATTTCATTCCCTTTGAATATTATCATTTATAGAATTTAAAGTATTTGGGAAAAGTCTTTTTTTTATGTGATGTGTCGTAACTCTATTTATTTGGTCATTTTTATTTCATGTTTCCTTGACATTCTACTCTTAGAATTATATATATAGTTTGATTTCCTCATAAAATTTCTTATTTATTTGAATTTTAAATTCCACTATTTTCTCTCCATAATAATTTTATATTTTATTTTAATAACTTATTTCAATTAATTATCGAATTAGCATTTTTAATTTTAAATTTAATATAAATTTATTTTAATTTATATTTATCAATCAGTAATTATATTTTCTTTTACCAGTCAATGATTAATCATCAATAAATTATTATATTTAGTTAACGTGTTCATGCCAGATTTATCTTTACAAAATCAATTTATTAGTTAATTATTTTATTGTATATACATATAAAAAAAATATTAATTTTTGCTAATGCTATTCATTCTAAATCTCTAACCATATAGTCTTGATATTTATTTTGATTGACTGACATTTACTTATTTTATCTTTTATACAAATATTAATAATTGGATGAAGGTGGGTTTTTATACGAGTCTTCTTTTCTTTTATTAGTTCAGAGATTTATGCATTTTTTTCAATTGGATTTACATATCTTTTTTTATTTTTTATAATATTTAATCAATACTATAATAATAAATTGATAACTTTTTTAATAAATAATGTGTATTAGTGCAAACAATAAACTTTTATTCCAAAAATGGCAAGGAAATAAATATTTATTTTAATACTAAAAAGTAAAATTTTATTCCCAAAAAAAAAGTAATATTTTAATCTAAGAAATAATACTAAAAAGTAAAAAGGATTCACCCAAACAATAGGTACAAGTTCAACGGAACTTTCAAGGGTTAAAGATCCCTCTTTTTATTTCTTCAACCATCAATTATCATCCTCTTTCCTTTCTTCTTCCTCAAATCTTCACATTCATCCAACAATCAAAAACAAAACAAAGAAACCAAAAATGGGTGTTTTGTTAAAACTTGTAGATGCCATCTTGTTCCTATTCTTCCTATTGATAGCAATTGTGGCACCTCTTATTGATGCTCAAACATGTCTTCCTCTCTCTTACTTCCCTGATTTTCTTATCAACATTAAAACATGGTACACAAATGAATATGGTGATTATCTTGTTGCTGACAAACCCCATTTCTTTGTTGGTCTTGTTTGGCTTGAGCTTCTTTTTCAATGGCCACTTTCTCTTCTTAATCTCTATGCTATGTTATCTTCTAAGCATTGGTTTAATACCACTTGCTTGATCTATGGTGTTTCTCTCTCCACTTCCATGGTATTCTATTACTATTTCCTTTTTCTTATACAAATTTTTCATTTTTAATTATATGGGTCATGTCATAATATTGAATTTGAATGATTAGGCTTTTATATGTTTTTGGAGAATTAGGAAAATGAATTTTTTTTTATGTTTTTCTGATGGATTGAGGTAAAAAGTCAGACTTTTTAATTGAAGGCAACCATTTATTGATTTGGCATAATTACTTTTTTTTTTATTTGGTTGTTATTAGATTCATTCTCATTCTGGGTCTGCTGTTTTATGCCTATCATTTTCATTTGAAGATAATCTTTTGGTTATTGCATTGTACTAGGACTAAAAATGGATTGTTTTTTAATTATTATCTTTTGTTGTGTTTGCATTTGTGGCTGTTAGATCATGTTCCAATGGTTTGATACAAAACAAAATTGAGGCTATACAATTACAATTTTATAGATTAGATTTAAAATTTAATCTGAACAAATTATCAAGGTATATCATATAGCTTTTTGAAATTAGTCTTCTGAGTTGTAACTTCTCTGCATTGGCTTTGTAAAATGGCATTTGTTTCACTGATATTGGAATGGAGGTGTAATAGTGGATTAGGCTTTTGGATTGAAGGTAATTTATCTTTACAAAATCGACTTATAAGGTAACAAAAGTCATATTTGTAAGAGTTACCTCTCACCATAAAAGCTGATTTTGTCGGATTGAGATAGGTCTAATTCAAATTTTAAGTTGATATCAGAGTGTATTCAAAATATGTTGGGCCACCCGTTATTGAGGCATTTGGGTCACGTTCTCAAGGGTGAGGGGCGTGCGTTAAGGGTCTCACAGTAGACGAGGTATAACATGAAAATATGTTTATAAATAGAAGAAATATCTCACCTTGTAAGTCGTTTTTGTGAGATTAAGTAACATCATCGCAAATTTTAAGATAGTCTTCATCCAAGCTATCATAGATGGTGTCACAATGTGATTCTGTTACAGTTTGTATAATCTATATCTTGCTTTTAAGTTTACATCTTTTGGTTGTTTGTTGTTTATGGAATGCAGGTTGCAGTATTATCAGAATTGACAGGATCAAAGAAAGCTTCTGAGAAGCTCTTAACAATGTACTTCCCTTTCATGTGTTTGGGTGTTTTAGCTACTCTGAGAGGCTTGCTGTCAAATTCTTCCAAGACTGGTTCGGCTTTCGGCAAAAGATCTGCATTAGCGAGGAAAAAGGGAGCTTGAAGCAGTTGTTTTTGAGTCGATTTTTGAGAAAATTGGAAGAGAATATGAGTTGTAGGTGTGAAGGGATGTAGCATGCAAATGTTCCTTCCTCTAACCACATTTTTTGGGTACATTTTAGTGTTGAGTTTTGTATTTAATTCTTTTAGAAAAAGATTTTGTTTCAAGTATACATCAAATTCCATTATGTTGAATACATTGCCATGATAAGAAATAAAAGCCTAACTATTGCCATGATGTGTTAAGCTAAATCATTATTCTTTTTCAATATTACCCATATGGTAATTGAAAAGTAGATTTAAATATTTATTTGGTTTTTGCACGTATTTTTGTTTTTCATCCTTGCAAATATGACATTTTGCTCTAAGTATTTATTGATTTGTTTTAATCCTTGCAAAATTCATTTATATTGGAATTGGTACTTGTAATATGAGTGGCAAATGACTAAAATAAATATTATACACATTATAGAGATCAAGTTCAATATGAACACATTTTGCTAGGACTAAAACAAGTCAAAGACCAAAAGCAAAATTAGGTATAGGATAAAAGGATTAAAATCAAAAAATGACATATTTGTAGTGATCAAATGCATAATTATACCTATTGAGAGTATAATTATTCAAGTATGCATAAACTGATTAAGATACAAAAGCAAGCCACTGACAAGACAATTGAAAAAGAACTCAGATAAACAAAGTGAATTCCCTTCATACTTGTTATATGCATTGTTTGTGACTTAAATGTTTACTTATACGGGTGATATTTTGAAAAAGGATATAACAATAACAAGATGAAACAGGTTATAGCTTTAGTTACGTATAAGATATGAATTCATAACTTTTATTAATGTGGACTACTTCCACTGTTACAAATGTTTAAATCAGGCTCTATTACTTCATAAATAGAGTAATTTATTAATGATTTGCTTATCATATTCAATATAATCATTAGATCCAATGAAGTTAATAATAATAATAATAAACACAAGAAAGAATATAATTCCAGAAGTTAACATGATTCTTAGTCATGATGATCATTAGAAAAATTGCAAGAAAGGAGGAAGATTTCTCGACAGATAGCAAATCATGACCACTTGCACAAACATGAAACGATGGTCGAAAATTTCTAAATATGTATCGTATATTACAATTCTAGATAAAAAGAATAATATATTGAATAACAAGAGAATTGTTCAAATATATAAAATGATAATTCTCAGCTCACTATATTCCCTATATTATTAGCTCACTATATTCCCTATATTATAGCATGTCATATCAACATCATATTAGTGTTATTCTTTTTTTTTCATCTCACAATAGTTAGAGTAAATATTTCTTCTTAACCGCTTAAAAAAAAAGAGAACTTTCTTGACAATGACTTAATACTCTAACAAAAATTAGAAGTTGGACTTGTAATAAAAAATATTCATATATAACCAAAGTCTATGACCTAAAAAGCTTGTCAATAATTGACATTCAAAATTCGTTATGAACAATCTCTTAATTAAGGGTTCAAAATGACAACTTTGTGAGGATCAATAAATTTTATTAGTGTCCAGAGTTGGCCCTTGGCTTATTACATAGCATATTAGCATTAAGAGCAAATAATGGCACAGATCTAAAGCTAGTTTGATGCGATAATTAATAGCCTGACCATACTATGATATTAATTAAAGGTACTTTACATTTAACATATGTTAATTATATGCTACACTATCCCTAAAGTTCACTCAACCACCTTCATCATTCAATATTTGGGTCATAGCAAATACAAATATTAATTAAATCATGAAACAATATGTCAATTTCACTAGTAGAGAATGGAACAAATCCATTTCAAAATCCTAAAAGGGGAAAAGTGAGAAATTAAGCAGTGTTGTGTCTTAGGTACAAACCTCACACTTTGCTGGTCCCACTTCTAAAACACACAAATAACAAACAATTAAAGAAAGAAAATAATTAAGAGTTTCATCAAAACTAAATCCTAATTAGTTAACCAATAGTCTGGCCCTAACTATATGTATTTAGTCTAATAACAAAAGATAATTGATGGGTGGCAAGGTCATTGTGTTAGCTCAAAATTTACTATATCTAGGGAAGTCAATTCCCGAACCTTAATTAATCAATCCTCTAAAAAAGGATCATGCAAGGTGCGCTCTTGACTTCTCCCTAATTTTGTAATTTAAGCCTAATTAAATTCCTCACCACCCTTTTGATTTTTCCAAAATGCAAATGCTTCCTCCTTTATCCTTGTAAACTGCAAAATAAATGTAACAAAGTTAAAAATAACATTAAAACGAATAATTGAATTTGAAATTCTATATTGAAAACACAATTTGAATTTTCAAGGAATTAAATACATAACTTCGAATACACTTCACTACAATTTTCTATATTTTGATTTTACGTACACAAAAAACACTTGTTAGAATTTCTCTTATTTTATTTCACAAGACCAACAAAAGAGAAAAAAGAAATTTACTTTAAAAAGAAAAAAAAAATCACATAAAAATCATAATTTTAAAAGAAAGAACAAAAATGCATGTGTTACCTCAAAATATTACTCTAGAAGCTGAATTAAGCAGTTTCACCAGACAAAGAAGCTTTGATTCTCTCAACAGTACAAGCAATAAGACTATTAACAGTAGCAACAGATCCAAGAGAAAGTTTAGCAGTTGGAACAGAATCAACCAATATTTGAAATGCAACAGTTAAAAGTGATCCACCACCAACACCAGCTTGTCCATTTTCATCACCAATTCCATTTCCATTTCCATCAGAGAGGATAGCAAATCCTGATGGAAGAAGTGCTACATAATCTGGATCTCCTCCATTTAGAACTACATTCATTGCAACAATGTCTACCGGTGCATATATTACAAATGATCCTGTTGAATCTGTTAGACTCTCTTGTAATATCAACATGTTGCTCTGGCTTGAATTTGCACTCTGTATATAGTTACATACATAGTATTAAAGTTTAGTAATTCACTCTGTCTAATTAGAGAACAAAAATGTTTCATGCACATCTAATTTTTCATACTCATACTCTTGCGACATCTAATTAATAACGTGAAAAAATGTGGTCAATTCAGTTGAATAGATAGTTAATTTAACTCATGTTGAAAATTGTGATTAATCATGTAGTTGAATTAACCACATTTTTTTACTGTGATTTAAATAAATCACATTTACTCAAAAGAATTAACTACAATTTTGTACGTGATTAATCAGGCATTGCATGGATGTACAAAAAGATACACCTTTATTTCATTTGTATGATTTTTAAATTAGATATAATAAAAGTCAACCTTTTGTAATATTTGATAGTATAAAAATCTTAATATCATTAGTACATCAAAATCAAAACACTTTAATTTACAGATAATTAAAATATTTAGATTAAAGTTTTAAATTACAGTTGTGGTTGCAATAATGACAAATAAACTTATGTGACTGTTTTTGCGATTGCATAACAAAGTTTAAAAGCATGTTAGCTATTGTGAAATAGTAAATATAGAATATAAATAACTTACATTTACTCGAAGTAGAGAGACACAATTTCCAGTATCTCGTCCATTTGCAATGTGTGCCATTTCTTGTACAACTCCACCATTCGAAAGAATATCCCACTGTTATTTAAGAGGTTAAATAAAATCAAACCAACAAATCTAAAACATTAGAAAAACTAATGAAAATGGATATTAGTATAGTACTAACCCACAACAATATTGAAGATTATGTGGTGTAAATACAATAAATTTTAAATCAATTTCATACGAGTGTAAAGTCCCCAAAATTATTTATATTTTTCTCATCCAAAAATTTCAATTCTTTTAATCTAACTTTTAAAATTTTATTACTATATATACTAATCTTTTTTTTTAACTCAATTTTTTAACCTCAATCGTATATGAACCACTAACGTTGTTACAAATAGGAAATACAAAATTAACACGACACAACAACATCAATAATAATTAAAAAACTAAAAAATAATTAATATAATTATATCTTTTATCCATGTAGGGTGCAAATAGGAAATACAACATCAATAATATTTTAAAGTGTTTGTGTTACATTGTGAAATGTTGAGAATGAATGCAACCAAAATCTAAAAGAAGAGAAGGCAAAACATAAAAAGAGACAACCAAGATATAAAATAATTGGCCTATTATAAAAGACAATAATGAAGAGTAAAAAAAGTTACCCTTTATAGTAATATCTAAAAGAAACGTACCTCATTTCTTGAGTTTTCATCACGAAGGAAATCAAAAACTCTTTTAGGTGGAACAGGAAGCCAAAAAGAAGTGGCAGCACTAAGAACAATACCAGGAGGTCTTCCAGGATCATCAACACTCTTACGTGTCATCACTCTAACATCATCAGCTCCTGTTCCTGCTAGTGTTGTCCACGTGTGTGCTGTTGATGCACTCACTCCACCACAAAAACTCATCACCATTCTCTCTGCTAGTTTCATCATACTCTTCCTCCCTTCTTGGTTTGTTATCACTAACAATTCATCATTACAACAAATTATTAACAACTATCATATCATAACTTTACTTTCATATTTTTTATGAACATACCACCAACATCTACAGTTGGAATGTTTGTAGCCATTGAGCTAGCAAGCCTTTCACATTGTCGATCTAAAGTTGCAACCCAACGTTTTGCACCAAATGCATTTCCAGTACTAACAAGCTGCTTGTATAGATTATGAACACCTCTATCATCAACTTCCACGTGCTCAACCCATGTTACCTATATACATACATATTTCCATAAATACAAAACATTTTTCTATTTAGTAATTCATTAATTAATTAATTAATTACCTTTGAGTAACCATTTGGCATTTCTTGAATTAAGCAACCAGAAGGCCTTCTTCTACATCTTGAAGAAGGATTTTGACGCAGATTATCCAAAGAGACGTCCACAACAGCCCATGTCCCATCTGTATGTTGTTTGCAATATCTCACAAAATAACTCTCACGAGTTGGGACAAGAGGTGAAGGTACTTGAAACTCTGCTGTCATCTACACAATCAAACAATGCAATATTGTTCAAGATATTAAAACTATATTCTTTTTAAATTGAAGTTTTGTTAGGTTACTATATATGTACCACTTGTAAAGCACCATTGTAGTTCCCTGCTACCCCAGTTGACAACACTTCAACAGTCATGGCTCTTGAAACAATACCAGCAAACACTGTTGACCATTGGTTCTAAAAGATAAAACTATATCAAATTAATATCAAAATCTATAAGTAATTAATAAGATGGTAATAATTTAAGAGAGATCATATATATATATATATACCACATCCATGAGAATCTCAACGAGGTTAACATGATTCATAATAACAACACAAGTTTCTCTTGAAGCTTCACACTTAAATCCACTAGGTTTAGGTCCAATTCCACGTGGAAAAGACCTAACATATTCATCTTCATTAAGGACATTAGCAGCACCATCAAGTGTAGTTAACCAAAGAGGTTCACCCATTTGTGCCATTCCAGTTAGCTCTTCCATAGCTGCAACAGCTAACTCAATTATTATTGGTTTGTCTGCTTCGGTGGGCCCACTTATTGATCTTAGAAGATCACCACTTGTTCCATATATGTCCATGCCAAGTCCTTGTTGGTTGCCAAAACCAGCACCAACTCCTCCATGTTCTAATGGACGTGGTGGGAGAGATGCTGCAATGTTTGAATAGTTTACAACTGGTTTTCCTACGTACTTGGCTGCAATTGCTGAAATCCTATCAATCTGAAAATCAAATCAAATTAAAAAGTTATACATTTAACCATGCACCTATAACATACAACTTAATATAGTGTTAAGTACAAGTCTATGATATTGCGGATTCTGAATTCTCTGCGACGAAATGACAATTTCGATTGTTATAAGAAGTTGCAAAATGTTAAGTACCTCTTCTCTAAGCCTTGCATTTTCAAGCCTCAAATGATGTTCATCAAAAGACATTTCACCTATAGCTGTAGGACCACCACAATTAGGGCATGAAGCATTGCTAAGTGCTTCCCTATACCTCATGTTATCTGCCCTAAGCTTTTCATTTTCTTGTCTAAGTTGTGTGTTCTCTGACCGTTCATGTTGTGTCTGCAAAAAAAAAATGTTCACCTCCTATTATAAATAAAACTATGCATATAGAAAGTTTTAATATTATGTACAAAAATAGTAACATACCTTCATTTGAGTACGTTTGTTTTGAAACCAAAACTTAACCTGCAATGGCTCTAACCCTAACTCTCTGCTTAACTCCTTTCTTTGCTTGTCATCTGGGTGTGGACACTCCTTGAAGAAACTGCAACAAAATATACTAAAAGTTCAATTTACATTTTTTTTCAAAGAAAAATACGAAAAAGCAAAATTTATCTTTAATTCAACCGCGCTAAATTTAGAGACTAAAATTCTTTTTTTATGTCTTTAATTTTTGTCGTTATTTCAACTTTTTTTTAATCGACAAACAAAAATTCAATTTCATGAAGATAAACAGTACTCATTCAAAATAAGATATAATATATATTTATTTAGATACATATATTTTTATTTTATTAGGGAGAGAGCAGAGAGTATATTCTTACGCTTCCATTTCTTGGATCTGGTGCTGAGTGTGACGGTGGTAACGTTTTCTTTTAGGCTTTGGTTCTTGTTCTTCACCAGAAGCAGCACCACCTTCATGGTTTTCACTGCAAGATTTTGTGGCACTTTCAAAGCACTCATCTTCACGGATTCGAGGGATGACATCACTTTCTGAAGTGTTTTGAATCATCTCTAATGGGTGGAACTGACCACCTTCCATCAAGTTTGACTGGAACATTATATTATATTTACTTGATCTTTTATGATAGATGATTCCCAAGACTTATGCTTTTTCAATCTAATAAAAAACAAAACAAACATTATAATAATTTGTATTGTACGGTAAAGATACAAGACAAAGACATCAACTTTTATTTTCTTTTGTAATTAGACTACTTTATAATAGATATTGTTTTATCTCTACAATTAGAGATATTGTAGACCATTTGATTAAGAGAGAGATTATTTCTTAATCAGATGGTTAATAATAGTTTGCATCATAAAAAGAAAAAAAAACAAATTGAATCCGTGAATGGAGATAATGTGAAATACGTGGATTTAGATTATCGAGAAGGATATTTGACCTTGTTGGTAAAATAAAAACTAAAATAAAACCCTTAATTTATAAAAAAGAGAACATTATAAAAAAAAATGCAAAAAATGAACTCTAAATTTTTGTATCAATGAAGAAAAAGTATACGAGGGGAATTGAAGAGGTGGGGAATTGGAGAAAAAGGAAATTGGGAGAATAGTTAGAAAAAGACTTGAAGAAAAGGAGTTGAAAAGTTAATACAAAGACTACCTACCAACCTGTCCAAGGGTGAGTGAGAATCGAAGATGAAGATGAACCAAACACACACACCAACGTTGTTATTAATTCCTCTACTATCATAGAGGGAATGTTTCTCTCTCTCTCTCTCTTTCTCTTTTGTTTGGGAGGGTTGCCTCAGTTTTCAGTTAAGAAATTGAGCTCATATATATTTCATTATCTGGCGGTGTCAAAAAAATAAATAAGTGATTAGTGTTACTACAAAAAAATATCAAATTCTCATTTACTTAAACGTGACCTCCAAGAAGAAAAAAATATATACACAAAAAAAGAAAGAAGAATGATTGTCAAAACTAATATGCCATGAAATCATGAATGAAATAAAAATCAAGCAAATATATATTGTTGATGATTTTTTGAAGAAAAACTTGTTGAAAATTTTGTGATATTTCCTTTTTATGGAACAAAATAATTTCAAACTAAATAAAAATCTAGTTTTTTTTCTTACAAAGACATAACTTCTACGAAGATCTCGGAGATTCCTACAAACGCTTCCTTTATTTTAGTATATATGTTTTTTTTTTCTAGCAAACCTAACGTTTTCTTTACACATTCATCTAGCCCTAGATAAAAACACTACAATATTAGAAACTCAGTCAAAGAAAAAAACATCAAACCTAAATAACCTTAAAAAATCTATAACAAAAATATTAAACCTAGAGAACCTTAAAAAGCCTACAAAAAAAAATGAACTTTGCACTTACCAGCACTAAGAGAGATGTAAAGGGTTGTGAAAAATGAAGGTGTAGATCTACGTTAACAAGATTATAAACTTGATGAAAAAAGTAGAAGAGAGATCCTTGATATTAATATTATTATAGGAATAATAAAAGGTAAGAAGAAGAAAGAAACGGTAGTTTTACATTACAGGGAGAGAAAGAAGAAGATGAAGAAGAGAGAGAGAGAGCATTGAAGGAGGATAGAGAGAAAGTGGGGAACAGATGGAGGAAAATGTGGCAGGGAAGAGTAATTGAAGAGCGTATTGAGAGGGTGCAATTGCATTAAATGGAGGTGTAATTGCTTGCTTGCTACTCAGGGGAGAGAGAAAGAGACGCGCCATTTTTTTTGTTTTTTTATTTAATTTTTAATATAGTAAAATGAAATTTTTGCCGGTGCTTTTGTGCAACCATATAATAAACCAATGACGGCTACCAAACAAAATTCTTTCTTGATTTTGATTATTATTTTGCGCGTGTGAGTCAATGGATTCTCGGTTAAATGCATCTATTACTACTACTATTTCGTTATTAAGATGTTAACAATAATGCTATATTTTTTGGTTTTTATTTTCAGAAGAAATTGCATTTTATCTATAGATTAAAGATATTACATTTCGAAATATATAAATATTTAAACAGTTGCTAAATGAGTTTGTAGTTGATCTTTGAAATATTGTTAAATTATTAGTCGCTAATGTTAGTGATTAACTTATATTTTTGGTGTCTAAATTGTTCACTACATGTCAAAAATATTGTACTTCACATAAGTCGTATATATGTTAATTGTTGTATTAAGTAAAAAGAAAGTTAATTGTTGTTGTTGTATTACCTCTATCCTATGGCATGCTATATTACAAGCTGTTTTCTTTTCCTTTCAGATAATACTACAACATTTTTTTATGCAATAATACTACATCAAATTTCTAAATATATATATATATAGAGGTATTAAATCACATGAATTAAACAAATTAGTAATAATATTAAATTTATTAACAAAATATATTTTTTAAACGGCAAAAGAGAGAATATAAAGGGGTGTGTAGAAATAGTGAAAATAAATGTCTATGTAAACTCATACAGGTTGCAGGGCCAGTCCAATGACTTAAAGCGAAATTATTAGACGGAGTTTTCTCAAAAGTTAATAAATAAATTATTAATATTTTATTTAATAACTATACAAAATTTCTTTAGCTAATAATTGAAATTCATTAATCACTTGATCAAAATTACTTGATTTTGCCTCCTTTTTGCTTAGCTTAAGGGTTTGTTTGGAAAGACCAAAGTTTATAAGTTATAGTGTTTCTTTTACTACTACTTCTAGGAAATAGTTCCATTTACAAGAGAAAATAACAACAAAAACATCAATATTAATGTATTTATTAATTATTTTAACTTTTTGATTATTTTTATGTATATATCTTTACTGAAAACTATGAGACATTAAATATTAACTAATATTATTTATAAAAAAACAAACAAACATCTTAAATAAGGATATAAAAGTAATTTAAACAATAAATACATATTAAAAGTCGTACCTTTTTTTACATATAAAATCAAAAATTCTCTTATACATAAGACTAGAGAAAGTAGTTTATAGCATTTTCTTATGCTATTTCAAATAGCGTTTGAGTTGGATGTCGCTCGTGACCTCCTGATGTTGTTTTATTTACACTTTATTTGGTTTAAGAAAGAAAGTGAGAAAAGGAGTAGAAAATGGAATGATTAATTGGTTGTTTGATATGAATGGAAAAGTGAAAAGAAAGATAGAAGTATTTTTCCAAAATGACATAAATATCCTTAATAAAAATTGAAATATGATCAAAAAATAAAATTAAAATATATAAAATGGGGGTGTTGTTGTCATTTTACATCAATAGATGAATTTGATGTATTTTCTTTTTAAATTGAGGAGAAAGAAATATTTAGTAGGTCCCACAAAATGTTTATTTCCTTCCAAAATTTTTCCTTATTAGGGAGAGAAAAATATACTACTCGTAACATGTTTGTTGAAAACATAATAACCAAATATTTGGAGAAGGAGAAAGGAAAATGAGACTAAGTTTTCAATTAAAAGATTAATAAAATTATTGAATATTAATTTAATAGAAATGACTCAATATTCATCTTTATTTATAAGGGTACATGGACTCAATCTTAAATTAAAAATAAATAATAATAATAATAATAATAATAATATAAAATTTAAGGAAAGAACTCCATTCTCCACCTAAGGTCTCACACCAATTTCTTATTCAAGTAGCCTCTATTAGTCTAAAAGGATGGTTGAATAGTTGTTTCCATTTAAAATTTAAAAGTTTTATCAAATTGTAAAGATTTTTTTATTGGAAATGATGAAACTGGAAATTGCAATAGAAACTAATTGATAAAGTTGAATCTTAAAGATCAATTAAGCTAACAAATATCAATATAGAATACAGTCAATCTTTGTTTACTATGACAATCCAAGAATGGAAAACAAAACAACAAAAAAATCTTTAACACTAGACAAGAAATTTAAAGTCAAGAACAATTGAAAACAAAAACGACTAGAAACTAAAGGAATTAGAGTAGAGAAGATGACATCGTTGATTTGTCCTAGTTCACCCACATATCGTCTCTCGTGTCCTTTCATCTAATCATCATATAATAGTATGAGATTTTCTTCCAATAATATTGAAATTAAAAAATACAAAATCCATAGAAAACTTCGAATACAAAATGATGAAAAACCTTTCTTTCCAAAACGCAATCATAACTTGAAGAAACTCTCTTCAAACAGAAATTCAATTGCAAATCTTAGGATCACTTGCCTAAGAAAGAATAAAGAACTCTCACTTTTCTCTAAAGAACATTTCTAAAAAGGATACCTCATTTTTATATCTCAAACACTCATAATAAAATGGAAACATAGAACGTTTTGTAATCTTTATATTTTTCATTATGAATGAAAATGAAATTCCTTTATGAAGGTTATTTATACATTTTTAGTTACAAATGAAATGACAACTTTAAAACTTATGAAATCTGAGAAATAGTTCGCATGAATCGATTCATGCAGCTTCAACAAACCCTAAGAAATGTTTTATTAAGCATGAATCTATTTATGAATTGATTCATGTTCTTCATACTTAAGCATGAATTGATTCAAATATATTATACGAATTGATTTGGAGACTCATTCCAAACCTTGAATGGGTTCATGAATCGAATCATGTACTTTTCGTTTTGATTTTCTACACAGGAAAATCAATTAATCGATTCAAGACTTTCATGAATCCATTCAAGGACACTAAAATGTATTAAAAAGATTTCTAAAATCATGTTCAGGGTTTTAAATATAATCCTAACATGTTTCTACTTATATGCATGATTTAAAATAATTTAAAAAATTAATCTTTGAGTTCCAAACCTTGTGGATGTTGAGAAGATTACAAGTATGATCAAACCATTAAAACTATACAATTAACACAACATAAATCTTAAATTTGACATCCATCAAAATAATCTATTATAGGAAACCATGCAATCTCATGCTCCCTTTTTTATGATAGCAAACTTCTCAAATCCTTCATGAAGATGCTTGTTTGAAGCTACCCCCTGAATATGAGCTCACTCTACTGAAAACTTGTATTTACTTTAAGACTTTACCAGTATGTGACAAGTTACGCTTCCACCTTTGTAATTATATAAAATAAGGAATGGAACGGAAAAGTAGGTACATAGACACTCTTCTATCTCAGACAACAACATTAGGAATGATATACAAGTAAATATGTATAAATATTTAAAATACAGATTCTTTCAACGTGGCAGATTGCTTGTATATCATACACTGAACTTTTAGATAAATATCATATTCCAATGTTGGATAAGTTGTTTGGGGCAGGTTAGTTCTAAGTTGGACCTCAAATCGGATTATCACCAAATCCATGTGAGGGCGGAAGATATTACTAAATAAATCTCATTATTATTTCTCTTAATTTGTCAAAGAATACAAGTTGGGTTTATATAATAATAAATAATAACAGAATAGCTACAAATAAGGAGTATTGACAAATAACTCTATCATAAGGGTTAACTAATCATAATAACCCAATTAATTATTTTTCTAATAGAAGATATTTATAAAACAATATTTCAGATGCATAAAGGTCATTACAAATACTTGGTAATACCATTTGGTTTAACGAATGCTTATGCTACATTTCAGTCTGTTATGAGTTATTGTGCAAATTTGTGTTGGCGTTTTTTTGATGTTATTTGGTTTATAATATTGACTGAGTCACACACTTGCAATATTTCGAGGTAGTCCTACAAATACTAAAGCAGTACCAATTTTCGACTAACCATTAGAAATGTGCTTTTGGACAAATTTAGATTGAGTACCTAGGCCATGTGATCACTTATGAAGGGGTAGCAGTAAACCCTAACAAGGTGAGTTGTGATCTAATTGGCCTTATCCTATGAATATTAAAGGAGTGTGTGTATGTTCTTAGGACTCACAAGTTATTACAAAAGTCGATTATGGGAAAATAGCGAAATTCGCTTACTAACTTGACAAAGACATGGTTTTCGTGGAATATGATGCCCTTTGAGATCGAATATGATGTGCCGAGGAAGGGAATATGGGCACTATTGATTCTACAGAAACGTCCAACATCCTATTTCAATAAGGCTTTTTCGGTTTCCAAACTATGCAAGTCAACTTATGATGTGGATTTGAGTGCTTCTACATGAGATTAAAGATCTAATCAAGTGGTTTCTTCAAATAAAGTGGCAAAATGAATGGGGAAAAAGAACCAAAGGTGGGTTAGATTGAGAAGATGGAGAAGAATGCGCCACAACCTAGAAGATTGATAAGCCAATGAGGAATCACCACAATGGTAAGGAAGTCATTGATAAGATTTAAGTAAATTTTAATCCAAGAATTCAAAGAGAAGACACATCTCACTCACCATTCTCATGAGAAATTCTAATTCATTTCAAAACTTGTCTCAATGAGGTTAGAAATACATTATTAAGACTATTTCTAAATCTAAATGGGTCATAAGTTACACCGTTCTCTAGGCCTATATTGGGCTTACATCATATTTATCTAAAATAAATTAAATGCAAGGAAGTAAATTATATTCACTTACACATGACATCGACTAAATCTAGATTAAAACTATTACAACTCCAAATTAAAGCAAACCAAGAATTATTACAAACCAAATTAAAATAAATAAAGTTCATCCTAATTTATTAAAATATGAATTATCTTCATGCTCTTATGGTGCTTATCAACTGATCAAAAGGAATTAATGGCCTTGGTTCTAGACACAAAACAAGGTTTATTGTTTACTCAGATCAAAAAAACTCAAAGCACCTTATACAACAAAGGGTCACTACTACAAACCAACAAGAATGAATCACAAAGTTATTGGATTTTGATTTTAAAGTGATGTACAAGGTGAGAAGAGAAAACATGGTGGCTGATGATATATCTAGATAACATGCAGACTTACATTTGAGTGTTATAGTTTCTTATCTTACTTGGTAGCAAGGGAAAGAGTTGCAAGCAGACGTGTTGAAGGATCTTGTGTTACAAACTATTATGGAGGCTATTAAAAAAGATCCAAAGGATAAACTAGATCATGTATTACTGAAGGATTTCCATGCTTCACTAAGTTGAGGTCATTCTAGACTTTTGCGTACATATAGAAGATTGGTTGCAAATTTATTTGGGCATAGTATCAAGAAGATGGTGGACGAGTTTGTGAAGGCGTGTGACATATGCCAAAGCAAAAAATATGCAGCCACGACACCTAATGGGTTATTGGAGCCACTTCCGATTTTAGTGTTGGTTTGGAGAGAAATATCCATTGATTTCATAACTTGACAGTGATTTCCAAAGAGTAGTGGTTATGAAGCTATTTTGGTAGTGGCAAATCGACTGTCTAAGTATAGTCATTATATTCATCTCAAACACATTTTCACTTATTGAACGGTTGTTGTTTGCCAAAGAAGTAGTAAGATTACATGAAATTTCAAATTCAATCATGAGAAACTATGACCCATTATTTGTGATTACTTTTTAGAGTGAGTTGTTTAAGCTCCAAGGGACTGTGTTGATGTCCTCCTTCTCTTACCACCCCTAACTCGATGGACAAACAAAAATAGTTGATATGTAATGAGGACATAGAAAACATAACCAAGGAATGAAGTATAGAGGATATTCAAAGTCTTGGAACTCCAATGACAAGAGCAAGATCAAAGAAGACAAAAGATGCTCTAAATAACTTGATAGTCACTATATTTGAAGCAACTCAAATTCATGAAGAATTGAAGCCCAAGATAGTAAATTGCTTAATCCAAATTGAAGAAATTAAGGAATGAAGGCTTGGCCTATGTGTTATCAAATTTTAATATTAATTTAATTAAAGCAATAGACTTAATTAGTAAGAACATTTGGGTCTAATTGTAAGAAATTGAGTTGAGCCAAATTTAGAGAACTTGTAAGGTGCTACCACTATAAAAGGCAAACTCCTAGCTTATGCAAATGATATTTTTTGAACATATTGTTATTTTGTGAGGCTTTGCTCTCTAGAGTTCTTAAAAGAATTCACTTTGAACTTATCAAGGTTGTTAATCCTTGTGGCATTCTTTTTGGCTTATCAATCCCTAAATTGTGACGCCATTCTGTTCTTTTTTCATTTGCTGAATTATAATTTCCAGTTTTCTTTTACATCAAACCCTAATACACAAATTTTACCAATTTTCGTGATCAGTAACCTGCACTTATATCTCGAGTTTTGAGATTGCATTTCAAAACATCTTCTTTTACCTTGTTTTGAAATCACCCGATTCTGAGTTTCGTAGCTTCTGTTATCGTGTTCACCAGCAAAACATGATTTTGGCTCCAATCTTTAAGTTTCCAACCTAGAACGATCCTTAAAGTGATTCATGACAAAGAGGATTATAATTCAGAAGATGAACAAAGAACATGGCGCCACAATCTAGAGATTGATAAGCCGAAAAGAACTCCACAAGGATTAACAGCCTTGATAAGTTCAAAGTGAATTCTTTCAAGAACTCTAAAGAGCAAAATCTTACACAAAAACAATTTGTTCAAAAAATATCCTTTGCATGAGCTATGGGTGTGCCTTTTATAGTGGCAACATCTTGCGAGTTCTCTAAATTTGTCCCAACTCAAGTTTTTACAATTAGACCTAAATGTTCTTACTAATTCAGTTTACTACTTTAATTAAAACTAATATTAAAATTTGATAATACATATGTGCAACCTTCATTCCTTAATTTCTTCAATTTGGATTAAGCAATTTACTATCTTAGGCTTAAATTCTTCATGAATTGGAATTGCTTCAAATAAAGTGTCTATCAAGTTATTTAGAGCATCATTTGCCTTCTTTGACCTTGCTCATGTCATTGGAATTCCAAGACCTTGAATATCCACTATGCTTCCTTCCTGGGTTATGCTTTCTATGTCCTCATCAATATGTGTTTTAGAGGCTTACTTGAGGTGTTTGTGTCCAAGCAGCCAAAGTGTTGGTCCCATTAACTGCCCTAGGAAGAACTATGGTACAACACAACTTTCTAGGTGTCCAACAGGTTCACTCTTTTTGAGATTGTATCAAGGAGAAAACCACTAATCTTGGTGCACTTTCAAAAAGGTGAAACTCGTGTGAAAATTGTTGCTCAAGAGTTGAGAGATATAGATGAAGCCTTGCGACAACTAAAATACAATCTGCAGTGAGCTCAAGAAAAGATGAATTATTATGTTGAAAAGAAAAGGAAGGATGTTTACTTTTCCATTAGAGAATGGGTGTCCCTTAAGCTAAAACCCTATAGGCAAAATTTTGTTGCGTTTTAAATCCATCAGAAGTTTTCCCCTTGCTTCTTTAGGCCCTATAAAATCATACAAAATGTGGGTGAAGTAGATAGTTAGACTATTCCACTATAGTAGTAGTGGAGATGACATAAACAAAGGCATGATTATTACATTTGATTAGGACCTAAAAGGTTGGAAAATTATATCTCGTACCCTTTTCATTCCATTCATACTCTCATATTTTACATAAACTACTCATTTATCCTTTTTTTTTTTAAACCAAAACAAAACATAAATTGTCTTACTCATCTTCTGTGTTCTCGAAAACTCATGATTTATGTTTTTTGGAATACAATTTAATTAAAGTATCCTGAACACGAATATTTTAGAAAATTTAGAATTTTGAATTATTCAGAACATTATTGTACTTCGAAAAAACTCAATTTTAAGTTTCTCAAAACACAAATGTGTTCTAATCTAGAACACATTTGTGTTCCAAAAAATTTAAAATCATGTTTATCAATACTAAAAAACTCGTTGTTTGAAGAACTCAAACTGGAGTTTTAGTTTTTCGAAGGAGAGATTATTAAATCATTGGACCTATTTAGTATAGTATCAAGTAAACATTCATACTCATCAAAAGATAAAGGAGATTACTCTTTCACCCTCTAATATTTACTCACAATGTGATAGGAACCTGCGTAACACCCCAGCCATTACCATTACCGGCGATGCTACCTCACGACCTTCTCGTCCCCCCTCACCACCCAGTGGAAATAACGAGTTTTTGCCTTCCGTGGGATTCGAGCCCGATACCTATGGGATAAGTACCGCCTCCACACAGTCCCACTACCAATTGAGGCGGTACTTATCCCTTAGGTACCGGGCTCGAATTCCACGGAAGTCAAAAACTCGTTATTTCCACTGGGTGGTGAGGGGGGACGAGAAGGTCATGAGGTAGCATCGCCGGTAACGGTAATGGCCGTGGTGTTACACCTTGCTATATGGAGGGTTTATTCTAGAAGAAAGAAAATGGGCCAAGAGAGAGAGAATGAGAATTGGTTAATGAGGTGGTAGTAGGTCCCATGTGATTCTGTTATGGAGGTATATGTACAGATATGGGTGTGGGAGAATGGAAGGGGGAGAGTAATCATTAGCTTATTAGTGCTTTAGGAGAATAACTATTCTCTGGTTAGGAGCTAGGCTCTGGAATTGTCCTTTGTATTGGTTCCCTGTTCTTATTTCCATTAATACACATATCCATTTACTCAATTGATATTGTTATATCTTGTTTTCTGTTATTGAGCTACTAGTAATTTCTTTCTATTTCTATCATTGGTCCGACTTGCCAGATTCTGAGGAAGAGCTAGCGAGACGTTACATTTTCTATCCCACCGAAGATGAACGAAAGAGTTAAGGCGTTGGTGGATTTTGACAAATTACGTGATCGACGCATTCCTGACCCTTCCTACTCCTCTATGGAGGAAGTCAGTTCCAAGTACAGGATGGCTGTGAAAAAGGTGGAGTTACCACCGTTTGATGGCATTGACCAAGTGGGATGGGTTACTCGAGGTGAAACTTACTTCGAGGTACAAGGGTCATCGGAGGAAGTAAAGGTCAGATTGGCAAAACTGAGCATGGAAGGGACCACCATTCACTGGTTCGATCTGTTACGTGAAACAGAGTATGAGTTGACATGGTCAAAATTGAAGAAAGCTCTGATTGAACGTTATGGAGGAAGGAAGAGTGACAACCCCTTTGAAGAATTGAAGGATCTTCAATAAACAGGAGATGTGGAAGACTATATTTCAGATTTTGAGTATGCTTCTTCTCAAGTAGATCGCCTCTTTGAAGAACAATACCTTGGGTATTTTTTGGGTGGTCTCAAATCAGAGATTCGCTTGAGAGTGAGAACATTTGATCCCAAAACGCATACGCAAGCCATGAAAATTGCTCGGGATGTAGAAACAGAGTTATGGGGAACGTTGATGCACAGAGGCAGTAGTGGGTTGTGTCAATGGAAAGGGGGAAGAGAGACCGAGTCTGGGCTGGGTGTAAGAGGGGGAAACGGGTCAAGTTTCAACACATGTGGAAGGAATGGATCTGGGTCGCGCTTTAACCCGGGTCCTAGTAGAGGTAATTTTAGGTCGACTTATCCGAGTGGAGGCCCAACAAAGACAGCCCAATCAAGTGTCACTTCGAACTCTAATTCGAATGGAGAGACGGTGCGACAAGGACAGAGCGACGACGGGGGAGACGCCGCAATCAAGAATAGGGGAATCAAACATCTTCCCTATTTGGAACTCATGGATATGAAGGCTCATGGTCTCTGTTTCAGGTGTGGGGAACGATTTCATCCTCTTCACCAATGTTCCGACAAACAACTCCGATTGGTGATTCTCGGGGATGACGAAATGATTAATGAGGAATGTGAGGTGATCGCTATTGAACTCGAGGAGGAAGATGAAGAAACAAGCCTAGAGTGCAATGTTTTGGGTATTTTCGAAATGACGGAGATGACAAAGTTGTGGAAACCACCGACCACGATGAGATTGGAGGGCAAGGTGAAGGGTATCGAAGTTCAGGTGTTGGTGGACAGTGGAGCAACCCACTGTTTTATTAATTCGAAGGTGGCGGCGGCGCTTAGTTTGGTGGTGGAACCGAATGTGGAGCTAGGAGTCAAATTGGGTGATGGCCATAAGATTACTACTGTAGGGAGGTGTAGAAATGTAAAGGTTCAGTTGGGAAATTTCACTATCAGAGTTACTGCTTATGTGCTGGAACTGGGGGACTTGGATTTGATATTTGGTGCAACTTGGATGAGGCAATTTGGTAAAGTCACATTCAATTGGGAAACACATGGTGTTGAGCTTTCCATGTGATGGGAATATGGTGGAATTACAGTAGCATCTTCTTTACATAGTTTGTTGCAAGATGAGGAAGTGGAGAATAAAGTTGGACATAAAAGTGAGTTGACCCTCAAGCAGCAAGAGGAGTTGGATCAATTGCTGAAACGTTTTTTGACGGTGTTCACGGAGTTGGAAGGGTTACAACGAACAAGAGATACTGCCCATGGTATAGAGCTGCATAAGGAAGCTGCCCCGGTGAGTGTCCGACCTTACCGGTATCATCCCAAGGATGAGATAGAACGACAAGTTCAAAATATGCTTCGACAAAGCATCATTAGGCATAGCTCGAGTGCTTTTTCTAGCCTCGTAATATTGGTGAAAAAGAAAGATGACACATGGAGGAGATGTGTGGACTATAGGGAGCTAAACAAGGCCACAATTCCGGACAAGTACCCTATTCCAGTTGTAGAGGAGTTGTTGGATGAATTACATGGTGCTCAGTATTTCTCCAAGATTGATTTAAAATCGGGGTACCATCAAATAAGGGTGAAAGAGGAGGATGTGCACAAAACGGCATTCCGGACACATGAAGGTCATTACGAATTCTTGGTGATGCCATTTGGGTTGACCAACGCACTGGGCACATTTCAATCGACAATGAATCAAGTATTTAAACCATTTTTAAGAAGGTTTATCTTGGTATTTTTGATGACATATTGGTGTATAGCAAGGGTCGGAATGATCATGTGCAAAACCTAAATCAAGTTCTGGAGGTGTTACAGTGCAGTGGGTTTGTGGCTAATGAAAAAAAAATGTTTTTCGCAGCAAACAGGTTGGGTATTTAGGCCATATCATTTCCGACAAGGGAGTAGCAGTAGATCCCGATAAAATAAAGAGCATTGTGAATTGGCCAATTCCCTGTAATGTGAAGGGTGTGCGAGGATTCTTGGGGTTGACGGGATACTATAGAAAGTTTATTAAAGGATACGGGAAGATAGCTAAACCGTTAACGGAGTTGACAAAAAAGGAGGGATTCAAGTGGGGCGAAGAGACATTACAAGCCTTTGAAGAATTAAAAAAATGTGATGACTACATCTCCAATGTTGATACTTCCGGATTTTACTCAACCGTTTGAGATTGAGTGTGACGCGTTTGGAAGAGGCGTGGGGGCTGTTTTGATGCAGAAGAAGAGACCAATTGCGTATTTCAGCAAAGCCTTGTCAAAAAATAACTTAGCCAAATCAGCCTACGAAAAGGAATTGATGGCACTTGTATTGGCGGTGCAACATTGGAGACCCTATCTATTGGGAAGGAATTTTGTGGTCTATTCCGATCAAAAAAGTCTCAGGCATTTGTTGGAGCAAAGGATAAGCACGGCTGATCAACAAAATTGGATGGCTAAACTCCTTGGCTATCATTTTGATGTTATTTACAAACTAGGTCCGAAGAACAAGGCGACAGATTCCTTGTCAAGAATGTTTGAGGGAGTTGAGTTGAAGGCTATTTCTTCATTTCCTGTTTGGCTACAAATACAACATGTTCAGCAAGAAGTGAAGGAGGATGTTCATCTAAAAAAGGTGTTGGATGAGGTTGTAGCAGATTCCAATGCCCACCCAGGTTTTAGTTGGCAGCAGGGAGTGTTACTCTATAAAAACAAGTTGGTTTTAGCTTCCAAATCAGCCTGCATACCATTAGTTTTGCAAGAATTTCATTCAACCCCAGTAAGGGGTCATTGTGGGTCCTTGAGGACGTATAGAAGAGTAGCGGGAAATTTGTATTGGATATGGATGAAGAAGGATGTGCAGGAATTTGTACGGAGGTGTGATGTCTGTCAACGGAAAAAATATTCGGCTTCGTCATTGACGGGGTTGTTGCATCCCTGCCTATTCCGGGGCAGATTTGGGAAGATATTTCCCTTGATTTCATAACTGGACTTCCAATATCTAAAGGATTTGAGGCGATTTTTGTTGTGGTCGATAGGTTGTCCAAGTATGGACATTTCATACCTTTGAAGCATCCATATACTACAAGGAAAGTGGCAGAAGTGTTCACAAAGGAGATAGTTCGTTTGCAAGGGATACCTCAATCCATTGTAAGTTACCACGGCCCTTTGTTTGTTAGTATATTTTGGAGAGAGTTGTTTAGATTACAAGGAACAGTCTTGAAGATGAATTCTTCATATCGTCCAGAGACGGATGGACAGACAGAGGTGGTTAATAGATGTATCGAGGCATACTTCCGTTGTTTCGTTGCAGAACAACCTCAGAATTGGTCCTACTGGGTATCGTGGGCAGAATTGTGGTATAATTCAATGTACCATGTGTCTATGGGGGTAACACCTTTTGAGGTTGTGTATGGAAGGAAGCCACCACCCTTGATCCGCTTTTCTATAGGTGAGACACGGGTCGAGGCAGTAGCCACTGAATTAGTGGACCGAGATGGGGATTTGAGGCAACTAAAGCATCATATGTTGAGAGTACAGTAACAAATGAAGAAGTATGCAGATAAAAAAAGGAGAGATGTATCGTTTGAGGTGGGAGAGTGGGTGTTCTTAAAATTGAGACCTCACCGGCAACAAACAGTAGCACGGAGGATCAATCAAAAACTAGCCCCAAGATATTTTGGGCCTTATCCAATACTGGAAAGAGTAGGAGCCGTGTCGTACAAACTGAAGTTGCCCGATTCCGCCCGGATCCATTCGGTTTTTCATATTTCACAATTGAAGAAAGCAATTGGAAATTACACCGTAGAACCCGAGCTGCCTGAGGGGATGGAAGTTGAAGGGAATGATTTGGACGAACCTGAATCATTGTTGGCCTCTAGAGAGATACGTGATGGATGATTGTCAATAAGACAGTGGTTAGTCAAATGGAAGGGACGAGTGATGGAAGATACAACTTGGGTGGATGAATGTTTGCTGAAGAGTCAATTTCCCAATGTTAGCCTTGAGGACAAGGCTATTGTTGAAGGGGAGGGCAGTGATAGGAACCTGAATAATGGGCTTGAAACAGAGGTAGGCCTTGCTGCAAAGAAGCATGTTATATGGAGGGTTTATTCTAGAAGAAAGAAAGTGGGCCAAGAGAGAGAAGGAGAAGTTGGTTAATGAGGTGGCAGTAGGTCCCATGTGATTCTGTTATGGAGGTATATGTACAGAGGGGGATGTGGGAGAATGGAAGGGGGAGAGTAATCATTAGCTTATTAGTGCTTTAGGAGAATATCTATTCTCTGGTTAAGAGCTAGGCTCTGGAATTGTCCTTTGTATTGGTTCCCTATTCTTATTTCCATTAATACACATTCATTTACTCCATTGATACTGTTATATCTTGTTTTCTGTTATTGAGCTACTAGTAATTTCTTTCTATTTCTATCACAGTGTAAAAAAAATATTACCAAATTAAAACTTCTAGAAAGATCATCAATCTTATTTTTTACTACAAATTGGAGTTTTAGACTACCATATTTTGGAGTCAAGGAAAACACGGAGTTTTTCTTTTTTGTTTAGTCAGGACTCAGGATTTATTGCTACATCATTACTGGCTGCTATAGAGAAAAAAAAAGTTAGAGATTTGAGGATAAAATAACATTTTACTAACAATTGCAAACTTATCCAATTATTTTCACTTTATTTATTATTCAAAATTTGTAATAAAGTGCAACAAAGTACACTTTTATAATTATTATTTAAAAAACAAAAAACAGAAACATAGTCTTCTCAAATCAGACATGCCTTTAGTATTATTAGTTTGTAAATTACACTGCTAAGTCTTGCTTACCACAACAATTTCTGGGGCAGAAAATTTACTTGAAAAATTTATCGCGAGCCTACAAAATTCCACATGTATCTCATTGCAAAAAAATTGCTAGAGCTCAAGATTGTGAGATAAAATTATAGTGTCTCAAGGCAACTTGGCAATGCTGCAGATTGCTTCATGCCCTTATGCTGTTTGATGGCTTTTCTTGAAAACTCGAAAACCGGTTTATTTGTTCGTGTTAGTCAATACTCATTGCCGATATACATTATATCTTCCTCTGAAATATGCATCAACCCTCGGTCTTCTCTGCCGGTCGCTTGGTTTTTGTCGGGTTGACCTCGCTGATGGTTCACAAAAAAAACTAATTTCAACTACGATGTTGACAAAATGGCGGCATTATCAACGTGAATCTGCGAACTCAATTACTTTTCAACTTACCTTTCTCAATACAAATGACATGTATAAATATGCTGCTTCCCACTCATCAGATGATAGTGTACCTGAAATAGAAAAATATGCATGTTAACCATAAAATACAGAGAAAAGTAATGTTTAATGAAATTTAATGGAAATTGAAATAGCATAGGCACAAAGGGTTACCTTGATCTTGGTTTCCGTCTCCCAATGCACCAAGTCTTCGCATGAGATCAACAAATTCCGGTCGTTTCATATACTCATGGACAAATTCATGCGAGTTCTTAGCGAAAACCAGCTCAAAATCATACTGAAAATTTTAATCACACTCCACTGTGAAACCTAGAAATTTTAATTTAAGCAGTTGAATGGGAAGGGAAATTGGGAGTGGGTGGGATTAGTTAAGTTAAGCAGTTTAACAGGCAGTAAGATATACCTCTTCAGCTAATGACTTGAATACATGAAAGGGGACAATCCATTCAGGACAATCAACGGCGTCCTGCAACAAAAGGCAATGTCTTAATGGTGGCATAAGTTTTAAAAATAAGAGTGTAAATAAACTGAACTATCCGTGAACAATTCGAGTTCAGCTTGTTAAATGCTTGATCAAACTCGTTTTTTTTATTTAAAAAAACAAACCTATATTTGAGATTGAGCTCGATCATTTAAATGAGCCAAGTTCAAGCGTTACAGGTCTGACATTAAAGGCCCGTGAATAGCTTGATTAGATATATATCACAATACTACATACTAAGGTTCTCACTTCTTAACCCAAGATAAAAAAAAACTCTTAAGCTCAAAATAAATTGATGATATTATGAAAAGAGATGAACTGCTCTACCAATAAATTGATGATAATGATTTCTTAGTCATTGTTATTTATAATATCAATATGGAAACAGATAGAACTTGATTGCGATTTGAGAGTATTAAAACTAATTTTGAAGTTTCTTTTATATAGTAGTGAAGACAATGGATTTTTTAGTTACTGAATTGTGAAAATGTAACTGTCTAAGATAATTTAAGAATTTTTAGTTAGACTCGCTTTAAATAAATGAGTCAAGCTCAAGCTTTACTCTTTACAACAAGCCAAACTCATGCTTTTAGTTAGACTCGATTAAATAAATGAGTTAAGCTTAAGCCATCTATTTATTTACAAACAAAACTCAAGCTTCAAGTACTCGACTTGTCTACATTTGAATGTGCTGCTGATTAAAACAAACATAGACATTATTTGAGTCACACATCTTGTGTTGTAGGAAAACAACTACTAGATGCTTAAAAAAACAAAACGATGATACCTCCAAATGGAACGTGTACTTTACTCCAAAGGGGTTGGAAGACTTAAATTTCTGAATCACATGAAAAATTTGGTTAGAAGTAGAATTCAGAATTATTCCCACATTTATATATGTTCCAAACATTATAAAATAAAATGATGAAGCAGGAGGATTACCTTATCAGAAAATTCTTCGTCAAATCGAACCCAGTAGACACTATTACCAAAAGTCAACCCTTCAGCTGCATATAAAAAATTAGTCTTCTATTATCCTGTAGACAATTCACATAACAAAGACTAAATCCCTAAATATATTATTATTCTAAGTAAAATTATTTTCTGAAACAAATAAGCAAGCCTTTGTGAACTGTCTTGAAAAAATACTGATTTCCATCAATTTTTATTTTAAAACAACTACAATCACAATGTCTTATCAAATTAAATGAGGTCAGCTAGATAGATCAATTGATGTCATATAACTTCATCAACAACTAAGTTTATTTTGAAAGAATTGTAATTAGGATTGTATGTGTATCAAGAACCTTCTCTAAGCTTCTTGATAATCACATTGGCATCTGGCATAGTTCCAATGAAAATGCCTCCTGGACGAAGTAAAGCTGACACATTAGCCAATGCTCGCCGAGCACGGGCCTCTGTAGACCAAGAGTAGTGCAATGCAAACTGCAGTGTTTGAAATGTTTATCAGATTAGAAATCAGCACTTTCAAGATGGAAATAAGTTTGTAATTTGTATGTAGTGAGCTAAAAGAGTATAGCCAGCATGGCAATATTACTTGTACCGACAAAACAGTAAGGTGATTTTACTTATTGAAAGAAAAAAATGGCCCTCGTCGATAATAGAAATAGGTTTAAATATGTATTTGGTCCCTGCAAATAGAGCATTTTTTCCTTTTAGCCCCTATAATATTTTCTTTCATCTTTACAAACATACCACATTTTGCTTTTAGTCCTTGTTTTGTTTTAGTGCTTGCAAAATTTGTTTACATTGGAATTGGTCCTTGTAATATGTAGAATATTTGGTTTTAGTCCCTCTACATAAGGACTAAAATAAATATTACAGGAACTAATTTCATTATAAACAAATTTTGTAGGGACCAAAAATAAAACAACGGGGACGAAAGGCAAAATGTGGTATATTTGCAAAAACGAAAAAAACAAAACTTTGGAGTAAAAGCCAAAAACGGTATATTTGCAGGGACCAAATGCATATTTAAACCATATAAATATAAATGGTAGACATATCACTGAATTTAAAGGTTTCTTTCATTTGTATTAAGAAATTGATAGTAGAACTTTCATTTGTATAAGGGAATTGGTAGTAGAACATGAACTTTTTAAGAGCAAATCTAGATGTGAAAAGTGCATTAAAAGAAAATCTTACGGATTTTTTAACAAGAAAACATGGACCATAAGTTGATGCAGAGAAACAAGGTAGTTTCTAGGAGAGACCACTTTAAGAAAACACACTTACTAGTAGCACACATCCATTTTTTTCTTTCTGCATAAATATTAAATACATGAATGATCTATATTAACACAAGAGTGCATCATTTACCTGGCAACTACACATATCAAAAGGAGCATCATCTGCAAGAACTTTGTCCAAGCGTACCTGAAATTGTAAATGACATGAACAATGAAAATCCTACGTATAAAAATTAAACAAATACAGAAATTGTAATTGAAGCCGAAGACCACTTTTTCTAGATGACTCAACATTTAAAAAATTTAATTTTCTGGTTTTGAAGTCGCCATGCTAAGAGGTATCTAAGTATAGTATGCTTACTGCTTAGTAAGCTTTAGCTTACGTGGGAGTTTAGAATATAAGAAAATTAAGCTTAGAGTAAATATTCTTAAAAGGGGAATGTTAAAATATAAGAAAATATCTTTGATATTATATTAGAGTATCTTTGTTTATTTCTAAGGATCAATTTATTATAATTTGAGAATATCTTACATTATCTATTCGGATTAGTTTTAATATTACTTATTATAATTATTATATGATTTGTTTCCTAAATTCCCTTATTATTTCGGTTTGAGTCTATCTGTTTCAAGTAAGTATCAAATCATTATCATTTATATTATGTCACACCATAATCATATTTCTTCTCATTCTTCTCCTTATTTTATCTAATACCCTTAACTTTAACACAAGTAACAACACTTGTGCAACCAGAAGAAAAACAGTAACAGAGAAAGAAAGAGAAAGTATATTGAGAACAAGACGGTATGCGTCAAAATCTTCTGCTTCAACTTTGCAAAAGCATATTTGCGATCATTTTGAATATAGTGATTTTGAGGAGAATGAATTTGAAGGAAAGAGAAAAGATTGTGAATGTAATATTCCATCTACTTTTACAATATCTTCCAATTTCCATTTTTCATAACCTTCTCAATTTGTTCCCAAACAAACCATCAATGTCTATAAGAATAATTAAACGGAGATGAAGTGTACACTTAAAAACACAAAGTTACTAAGCATAAAGCAAAGAATAGAAATATTAATCACCTCATAACAGTCTCCACATATTAGACGGGCAGGAAATGAAAACTTTTTGCGTCGCTGATGATGGTCGGCATCACCATTGTAACGGGTACGGCAGTCTTTGATCTGCACAGATTGTTAAGCTCCGTAAGCAGACAGTGAGGACTACAAATATATGAAAATTGCAAATAGCTTGGCAAAATAAGGTATGCAATGTTCCACCACGGAAAAACAAGGACTCAAGCTATAAAACATAAGTTACAATGGAAAGTTTACCATCACTATCAAGGACATTATAATATCTATCAATGCGTCACAATTTGAAATATAAATAGTTAAGTTCACTAAGAAGAAATAAATATCTCTTTATTGTCATGTGAAGAAATTGAAATTAGCATTAGATGTAGTCAACAGCAAGACTTTCTTATTAATATTATACCCAAGAAAAAGGTTAACTGAAAAGTGCATCCTTAATTTGTTATCAAGAAATCGCTTGAATGATTATGTTGAAAAAGCTTTATTCAACTACATGTTAGTATGATTGACGGAAGATATATTGTCGATTGTGGATCACAGAAAATAACGGTTTGTTCCAATTCTGTTATGCTACAGTGCAATAACGCCATTATAACAGCTATTTGACAACACTTTGTACTAATAGCATACTGCAGAACAATAGCAATTTGTTCAAATTCTCCTACGCAATAGCACTGCTATTTGACAACACTGGATCGAAGTGATTTTGTGAACAACCAGATAAGGAAAACCAGTGCAGAAAATTTTAACACTTACTGAACCTTCAGCAATGTCAATACCAACATAATATCCAATTTTTGCCTTGTCCCATTTGATAAGATCGCCACCCTGGTGTAACAAAAAAGAAAAAGAAGGCTAAGCCAATAAACTGGGAATAAATTGCAGTATATAAACAACAGCTGAAAACCATTAACACCTTGCCACAGGCTAGGTCGAGTACTGCATCTCCACGACGAGCATAAAGCTGAATTAAGACGCTCTTAATCTGTTAAATAACACAATTGACAAAACCATTATTAAGAAAAATGTAATACTCTGGCGATAACAAAATCATCTGACGGAATACACACATACCCAATTATTAAGTTTCTTCAAATGAATTATTGGACTAGCCTCTCTTTCTTCCAGGGTCTGGTTGGATCTTGCACTGTAATGGTCAGCTACTTTCCGAGCAAAATTCTTAGTAGTTTCATCCTCCAGAAAATTCGCATCACCTAAACAACAACGAATCGAATTAAAATAAGAACAGAGTACCACAATCTCACATCAACTTTCACAAAGAAAACACGAAATAAAAACACACATACTAGCAACTATGGTAATTCGTAACTCATCCTACAGTTTAAAAGATGAATAAATGATCTACTTCTAGTTCTTTCCTTTACCTCCTCATGATTGAATGATACGAACAATTCATAAGTTGGAACTTAGGATCACAAAATAAGGTGAACTTTTATTTACGTCAAATTAATAATTCAATAAAACAAAAGTCCAATGTCATGCTTTTTTTCATCAAATATACTTGCAGGATTGATTATTCATTACACAGTCAAGATGTACAAAGCCTCTATTTCTTTTTTAGTAGAAAACCACCATAAATAGGGTATTTGGCACCCCTAGTGCTCCGCATAGTATCAATGTTGTCAAATAGCCGCTATAGAGGAGCATAGCAAAATTTGAACAAATCATTATTACCCAGCGGTATGCTATTTAGTACAAAGTGTTGTTAAATAGCCGCTATTGCGGTGCTATAGCACTATAGCATAACGGAAATTGAACAAACCGCGATTATCGGCAATTGACAACATTGCATAGTATACAAGCTTCGATCCTTTAGACCGACTATGAGACTAATCTCTGCTCGGGTGCTTATGTCGCAGCTTAAACCTTTTCACCCCTCCCCAAAAGTGTGTTCGGCGGAAATCGAACCACATTCCTCCCTCACAAGCTATGAAACACGACACAGAGATAATAGATACGACACTGACACTGACACATCAACAGCAGTAAAAATTTGAGAAAATTAATTAATTGAATTTAATCAATGTATGACACTGACACTAACACCTAGACTCACGTCATCAATGAAAAGTGTGGGTGCTACAAAGCTCACAACCTCAGCACTACTTAACCAACTTTGTCACACTCACACCTATTGTTACAAAGCCTCTACTTATAAAAGTTAACTTTACTTTTCAACGTAACCTAAAATTACAAAACAAAGGTCTATTATCATTTGAATTATGTAATTATATAATTAATTGTTAATTAAGTATTTTAAACTAGGTCAAACCCCAAAATAAAACCTCATATTTTTCCCTTTTTCATCACTCCTCCCAATTAAAACCCCACACCAAAAGAAGCCTGAAGCATCAAAACCAGATCCAAATAACACCAAAATCGAAACGAGGGGAATAACGGGGAGGTGCAAAAAGCAATAATAAAGTAGTTGTTACCTTGAGAATTATGTCTGGGTTTAGATTGAGGTGGACCTAAAGAGGTAGAAGGAGATTCACGGTACCCTCGTTTCATTGAGAGCGACGAATAATCAAAGTGTAAGAATAAGATTATTTTGAGACTTTAGTAACGATTTGCGTGGGTTATGAAGGGTGATGGCGGTGTTTTATTAAGAATCAATTAAGTATGAGGAAAGTGTAGACATAGGAGAGAAAAGGGTTCAACTGAAGGAGAGATTGTGAAAGTGAAAGATATTCAATATTTATTGTGTTTGATGAGGGGAGAAAAAATATATTATATTTTTTTTTATTTATTTTGATTTCGAATGGTATTATATGGTAAGCTAGATTGTATATATATATATATATATCTCAATTTAATTTCAGTTGACGTCTTTTATTTTTATTTTTTTTTTAATTTGGTCCTTTAATTTAATTCTAAGTGACAAGTTTATCTTTTATGTTTTAAAATGTCAATAATGTTATTTTTTTTTACAAAAGTTCATTAAAAATTTCAAACAAAACCCATAAAATTAATTATTATCTTCAATATAATGCAAATTTCATCAAATTCATAACTTAAATTTTTAAATAAACTCATATTTTCTACTCTAACAACATCAAATAAAAAATAAATAACCAAATCAAAAAATAAAAATAAATAAATACATGACTAAATCGAAATTAAGTTAAGAGACACATATACAATTTAACCTATATGGTATTAAGTATTAGTTCAATTGGTAAATACCAATAGTTATATTTCTTTAGATTTGAGTTCATGTTTGATATTTTTAAATTATATTGAATATATTGTCTCTAGTTCGAATCAGATCTCACATAAAAAAAACAGTTTATACTAAAATTAGAAAGATAATTCAAATAAAATAAATTTCATATGATATCACCATAATTAGTCAAAGCATTCACACAATAAATTTCATATGATATCACCATAATTAGTCAACAGCTTCCACCGACCTTTATTATTTGCAATCTCAATTGTAAGCATGCCAACAACAAATTTAGCCATAAGAGCACAATCATGACCAATGTTAGAGACAAAACAATCAACAAAAGAGGCCATATAATCTCTAAAAATAGCACCACTAGATGCCAAAGAAGGACTCCCAATGGCGAGCCATATGTATTAGTTTTATTCCACTAAATTTCAGGAGGTCTCTAAAACACCTCCACAATGGCATCACTCTCTCTAGATTTACCTTTGACCTTAAACAGACAATTGAAAAGATTATGGTCAGTGATTTCATATAATGACTATAACATAAACAACAACCACAATACACCTTTTGTTTCATCAAATGTCATATTCAGGAATCTTCTTGTGAATGAATCTCCAAAATATGAAAAATCTGAAAGGAGGAATAAATTTGCACCAAATCAGTTTACTCTAATTGATAGTGATAGGTTACATTAACGGTACATATGTTTTTTTCTCATAAAAATTATAGTGGAGATCAATAATAACTTTTTTATATTTATTTTTATCAATTTTTAGTGGGTAACTTTTAAAGTTTTGTAAAAAAAAATAACTTTAAAGTATTCACTAATTACCCAAAAAATAAAAAACTTTTTAAAGTAGTCGGATCCAAAAAATACTTCATTTTTTTATGTTATTAATATTTTTCTTAACTGGTATTATTAATATGTTAAATAAAAATTTAATTATCATGCATCAACAATATAATTAATTAATTTAAGGTCAATACTCTAATACGTTAGAGATTTGTTGAGCATCGTACTCATCATTCAACCATATAATGACATATCATTTTTTTTATTAAATTACTTTTAAGTAAATTTAAATTTTAAATTAGTGTTGTCTTTCAAGTACTGATACCAACCAACAAAACTCCAAGACCACAAAGAATCATTTTTATTTTAATGAATATGATGAATCATAATTGTTGTTACTTTAAAATATACCAAATCACAAACTTTCATTGTTTGCTCTCACATCTACAACATCAGAGAGGTTGAGAAAGATTAAGAAAGCACATCTAAAATGTGAAAAAAAAAAATTGGTGTTAAATTGCTTTTACGATACCTGGTTCTTACATGGATATAAGATCATCTTCGATAGGAAAAATTGTGTGTTACTTAAGTTACCTTTCGCAGATTCAAATTTGTCACATAGTATTCAAACAATCTGTAAGTAATCTTAAACAATTTTTGGTTCAACAATAATTATACGATAAACAACTTATCGTATCACTATATGACTCTACCAAGACTACTTGTTTAATACAAAATAATTATATTTTATTGGTAAACAATAAGAAGGTGATATTGTTTGTATAAGTTCCGTAACTTAATTTTAAACAATAAGAGATAACGAGTCAACACATTCTAATAATAAAAAAAAAGATATAGTTTAGGAAATAAGAAATTGTTGTATGAGAAATATTCTAATGATTCTATTGAAAGATTCTTTCATGTGTTTTATTAATGACTTCTTCAAAGTGAAGTTAATTATTTAATAGGAGAAACTTTGTGTTATGAGTATTCTACAAGTGAGAATTGTGAATTTCTTTTTTTGAAGTTACTTTAGAATGTCTATGGTCCAATAGGAATGTAAGGGCCTCTAATGGAAATAATATAATCTCATTCCAAGTGGTATTACGCGTTTCCATAATTACATAATAACATTTCAACGAGTTTTAACAAGGCAAAGACTTAGAATTTCAGTCTAACTATTCACTAGTAAAAACTGGTATTTGGTGTTCTCTCGATCAGGATTAAACAAGACTTAATAATTGTGTCAAAGAATTAAGAATAGCACTAAATTACTAGCTTTTAGTCCTATATGATAATTGCAAAACTATTTGTGTCTTTTGCTCATAAGGTAAGAATTTCGTTTAAAAATTTCA
This sequence comes from Cicer yamashitae, assembly GCA_037974755.1. Taxonomy (NCBI): domain Eukaryota; kingdom Viridiplantae; phylum Streptophyta; class Magnoliopsida; order Fabales; family Fabaceae; genus Cicer; species Cicer yamashitae. The sequence continues at coordinate 23,377,293 of JBBPBQ010020323.1, forward strand.
ATAAAAACTTTACCACCACATAATAACATCAATTAGGAAAAATAATAATTTTACCATAAATTAATTTCATTCACACCAAAAACAATCTACAATTACTAAAAAAATCCATAACTAAACTACAACAAAAATCTATTAAACAACGTATAACATACGAAAATCATCTATACCGTTTTCTGTAAAAATCATCTTTATAATTCATAGTTTTTCTTTATTATAAAAGTTATTTCTATGATTGCTATCATAAAAGTCATCTCAACGATAAATGCGAAAATCTTGAAAAAAAACAAGAATAAAGGAAATAGTTTAGTACACTTAAAAAATTCGGCAAATGCTCATTTCCCTCCATTTTACCAGAACTCAATTTCCGAAAGTAAAAAATAGACTGAAATACTACCAGAATTCCGATAGTGTATTTAACATTCTTGTGAGCAAAAATGGAGAAGAAGGAGAAGTACAGACATTATGCATAGAATTAATTTTAATTAGAGTGGACAAATTTTGATTTGGGCCAACATACATATAAGGTCCAGAAACAACGCGCTAGCCCAACCCACTCAAAAGGATTTCTCATACGTACAGAACCCGAACTAGTAGTAGAAAACAAACACTTGTATATACCCGAACTAGTAGTAGAAAACAAATACTTGTATATACTCGAATGTGAAAAATAAGCACTGCACAATTCACAAACACAGTCACGTAACAAAAACACGGATGGCGACACTTGATTCCGACGTGCCGATGGTTCCCGCCGGCGAAGCTTCAAGCAGTGCCGCCGGTCCTTCTTCCAAGAAACCCAAACGCTTCGAGATCAAGAAGTGGAACGCGGTCGCTCTTTGGGCTTGGGGTCAGTTCCTCTTTTCAATTTTCTTACTAACCCTAAACCCTAATTTTTCACGATTACTTTTTTTATCGCCTTTTTTTTTCGTCTAATTTTTTGGATTTTGGTTCTGTGATTTTAGATATCGTTGTTGATAACTGTGCAATCTGCCGTAACCACATCATGGATCTCTGTAAGCATGCTATTTTATTCTCAAGTTAATTCTTCAATTTTTCGCTATTCGTTTTGATTTGATTTGATTTGATTTGATTTTTATTCTGGTTTTTAGGTATCGAGTGCCAAGCCAATCAAGCTAGCGCTACTAGCGAGGAATGCACTGTTGCTTGGGGTATTGTTTCGAAACCCTCTTAATTTGATCGTTAATCGGTTATTTTCTATAAAATACCTTTTACAATATTTATGTTCATCTACCATCTTAGGTTAAATCTATGTGGAATTCTAGGAATAATAAGGAATATTATAAAACATGAGATTAAAAACCATACACTATTAATGTAGAGTTATTTTACAAAGACTACCAATCACAACTCTTCAATTTGCCACGTCATATTATACATTTTTAAAATAAAAAACTGGAAAATGCAACAATGAAATTGTTTGATGTGCTGGCAAGTTGCGATCAGTTGTCCTTTAAGCCTATGTAGTCAGTAGCAGATAGGCCGACCCTTAAAACGGTGTAGCGGGTAGCGGTATAGCGGCCACGTCGAAGAGTCTAGGGGAACATTTAGAAGCAATTAATATTTAATACCATACACATATAAAGGTAAAAAAATAGAAAAATGCAAAAACTAAAGAAACATTCCTAAGTCATAACTTCAAAGGTCATTGCTGCTAATATTTCAAAACATAATATAAAGCAAAGTAGCACATAAGGTCATTGTTTGAGTGTGCTCTGTTTCTGATGTTTGAGTGTGCTCTGTTTATGATATTTGAATGTGCTCTGTTTATGATATTTGAATGTGCTCTGTTTATGATGTTTGAGTGTGCTCTGTTTATGATGATTGAGTGTACTTTGTTTCTGAAATTTGAGTGTACTACGTTTTTATTAGAAAAAAAAACAGAGCATTTTTTGCATGAACAGAGTGGCAGAAGAGGTGCAATTAAATATTGATTGCGCTAATAAAATATTAAATGTGCGCATTTACTGTTAGGATTTTCCTATAAATAAAACAATTTACCCAAAGAATTTACGGTTTCGTTTTTCCCTGAAAAAGAGTACTTTAACCAGAGCATTTACTGTTCTGTTTTTTTTCTACCAGAAACAGCATTTATTGTTGCGCGTTTTCCCCAGAAAAAGCGCTTCCTTTTCTGCGCGAGACAGCCGCAATTGACGGCGCGACGGCTGCAACCCTAATCTGCAACGCGACGGCGTTTTGCAGATCGCCGGACCACCGCGACGCCACTCGACGGCGTGATTGCGGCCGCGACGGCTGCTTCTGACTACATAGCTTTAATCTCATAAAACATTATAAATATGAATTTATTTGAACACTTTTTATCAGAGAGTGTTGTTCTTGGCTGCAAGGAAATATCCGCTTTACAAACAGTTTTTTTTTATTTACAACAAATAACTTCTAAATTGATGCTGCCCAGTGCGTTTATCTTGATTATTCATTAAAACCACTGCCCAAATGCAATAAATTACAATCCTAAGGAAATAATCGTTTGATCCACTCAAACTCTTCCTAGTGCTGTTTGTGTTATGCTGTGCTATCAGATTATTAGTAGGTTGGTTATTGCAATTAACTTTTTTGATCTTGCATGAGACAAAGGTTTGGTTAACTCTATATCTCAAATGTAAGTTGTTTAGTTAGGCTCAATTTGGATTAGTTCCGTAATTATGAAAGTTTTCAATTAAATTATTTTGATATTTCTATGTTTTCTCTAACATCATCAAAAACACCCACTCTTCTAGGTGTGCCGCATTTTACATTTTTTGCTCTCTGTTCGATTCTTAGAGTGAAGCAAACCCTGCTTTTATATTTAGTGCTATCTTCTAATTTAGCTGCATGACCTTAATGATGCAGCCAAAGTTTCCAATTGATGTAGGTTTTTGGGTTGTTAGTTAGGCTAGTTCTTCTTATGCTAGTAGTCTGTTTTCATTGTCTCTCTCTTTCTCTCCGAATCAAAGTTACACAATAAACCAATCACGCAAAATATACCTATTTTAAGTAAAACTAAGCAGGATACAAGCAGAACTGGGAAACATTGAAGCGTATCGTCCACCATTGATGAGTTCAAGCAATTTCCAATATAAAATGAGAATAGGTTCTTATTGGGAAACCATTACATCAATAGTGACGCCCTAAAGCTCAACAGTAAACACAACGGTTTTCTTTTAAGTTGCTTTTGAACTGACCCTTACTGTAAGTTGCTTTTGACCCGCTTTGAAGCCAATGGAGATGTTAAATGTCATTGATACTATAATATGGCCACTTTACTATTTGAATGTTTGCAACCTGGGCTCACTTCACTTCTCTCTTTCCAATCCTCCCCAAAAACAGAGGGATGAGAAATTGTGGGTCTTGAGGATTCTCTCTATTCTAAGTTCTAACCTCTCTCTGCCCTCTTGTTGATATTAAGGAAGGGATGATATCTGATCAATGAGCATTTTCCTTTCCTTTCCCTTGTAGAATGGCGTTCCAAAGAGTCAATTCTACACTCTCCCCTTTATACTGCTACTTGTTCATAGGTTTTGATAGGTAACCCCTTTATGGAAGTGCAAACGGTCATCCTCTTTAGGCCTTTTCACACTTTGTGGGGCACTCATGAAACAAGGGAGCTGAAAGAAGGCAATCTAGCCATAGCTTCACCACTGCCAGAAGCTTCTCACTATGCCAAGGGGGATTTAAGAGAGTATGAACTACAGTTGTGTGTTTCATGCAGTAGAACCCTGGGGGATTTTTAGCCTCTACAGACTATACACCTTGAAGATGAGCTGAAATTTCAGGGGTGGAATATTGTTAAGCAACCTCTTTATGATTAGTTAGTAGGTGAGTTAGCGAGCCAGTTTGGGAAATAAGGAATATTGCCTATATATAAAGAGGAGAGATTAGAGAGGGATTTTATCTTGTTATTTGGGAAATAGTATTCGGGAGATAGGGTAGAGCCTTCAATTCAAATATCTGCTCATTGTTCTGTATCCATGGGATTTCTTCCCTATTTTCTCTAATATGATGCAATGTTCTATCAATCTTTAACTGTAAATATACTGTTTATCCCCTCAATGATTTTGGTAGAGCTGATCTGACAGACGGTGTCAAATCCTTGTTCTTGTTCTTGTTCCGTTGGAGTAAAGATATAGTGCTTACTGTTCAGATTATTCATGAGTAAAATTATTGTGCTATTACATTTTTTAGGATATATTCCTTTGAACAGTTTGTAATTATTGGAGTAGTTCAGTGGTTATTTTCTAATTATGAAGGCCTATTGTAGTTTCTGCTTAGCATATGCGGGATTACTCATACTGTTGCTTGCTCTGGTGTACATCTTACACAGGGGTTTGTAACCATGCTTTTCACTTCCATTGCATTAGTAGATGGCTTAAGACTCGTCAAGTTTGTCCTCTAGGTATGTATAAATTCCTTTCATCTCTCCTTAACTCTTCCGACCCCATGTATAAAGTGCACTTCTTACTGTAATTGTTTTTTCTGTGATGGTACAGATAACAGTGAGTGGGAGTTTCAGAAATACGGGCACTAGATCTCTGTCATGGTGAAGCTCCTTTGACATTTGGGTCGTCCATCCTAGCTTTTGAAAATTTACAGCTGTCTGTTATTTTCTTTAGCCTGTCAACTGAATTTATTATACTCAAGAAAGCCGTTTGTCTAATGGATTTTGTACACACAGACGGCAGCATGTAAAGTTTTCTTTTAATATTTTGATCTGTGATCCATTTGCTCCCTTGGTTGGCTGTATGTTCTTTTAGTTTTCCTGCTTTGCATTTTTGTTGTATATTTGCGTTGCAATTGATGATAATTGGTCTTTATTATTTTGCATCAACTTTAAATTTCATTCAAGCATATTTGCTAACAGCTATGGTTTGCAATTGTTTATCTCACATGTACAGCCAACCCACACGCTTTTCTCCAAAATTGCCAGTGAGTTGATTAAAAGAGCAACTTTCTCCCCACCTGTGATTAAAGACATTAATGACCTCCTTCAAAAGGATTGGCATGTCCAAAACTCATCCCCCTTTCCTTTCAAAGGTTGGTCCTATTGGCCACGAGATATTCCTCGTGCTAGTAGGGCTGGACAGGGGGCGCGATCCAGCTGCCACCGCTTGACCCGCTGCGGGTGAAAAAGAAATGGGCGGGTTGGATCGGCTCAATCAGATCAAAGGGTACAATTTTAGGGTTTGAAGGGGTTGACGCTGGCGGGTTTGAGATTTCAAACTGTTGGTGACCGACCCGCCCGCATAGGAATATGTAGTAATTAATATTTTATTTATTGGGTTGGGTCACCTACCAATTTAAGCCCAACCCTAATTTCATAAAGTCATTTTTCTAAACCCTAGCTCACACTTCTCATTCTCACAGCCGCCCTCATCACATCAGTCACCACCTCTCTCTCCCACTTCGATCGTTCGCACTTCACTCACTCTCTCACGCTCACAGTTCTCATTTTCAATTATTCACTCATCGTCTTTCTCGCTCAACCTTAGAAGGAGCAACGGTCAGCGGCGTGAAACGACATTACTCATTTAGGTTGTTATCACTTATCTTATCGTTCCTTTTAAACTATATGACTTCTCATTCTAAGTTCTTCGATCTCACATTCTAAACTCTTAGTACATCACATTCGAAAATCATAGTTCTCATATTTTGTTAGATCTTTTATTTTTTTTTATTCTGTTAGGGTTTTATCTTAGTTTAATTTTGCCATTTTTATGCTCTTTGTGTTACTAATATTTAGTTTTTTTGCAAGTTGTTTGCACGATTTCTTTTTAGTAACTTTAGGGTTTGATGTACTCATTTTTTTTTTAGGGTTTGACTAACAATGTTTTTGTTTTATTTTATATGGTTTTAGATTGTTGTCAAAATACTCAAAGTAGATTTATGCATTTTCCAGATTTTAGATGTGATTCATAATCATAATACATTATATGATTAACTTTTTTCTAATTTTTCTTTCATTATCTTTGTTTAATGTTTTGGATGGATCTGTCGGTGTGTTTTCCATATATTTGTGTGTTTTCCACTTATTTGAGATGTAAAATTAAATGTTAATATATTTATTGTTGTTATTTTTTAGATTTACCAATTTTAATTCAAATGACTAACTTCTTTCTTTTTTTGTTCCATTTTCTTTGCTTATTGGTTTCATATTGTATGTTTTTGTGTGCTTTTTATTTGTTAACGAGTGATTCTTTTGTAGATTTAATGCTTTAAAAAGCCTTGTTGAAAGAAAACAAAGGTACTATTCTTATATTTGTATTATATTTTTTTTCAATTGAATTTTATTTTTTACATTTGTAAAGATAATTAATAATTTCTAACTATTGCTTTGATGTTTTGTTGGCGTTGGACCAATGTTTTCTATTAAAGCAATATGCTGTTTTGTTGAGTTCTAAAAGCTTTGAGAACAGCTAGTTGTTTTGTACTCTAATTAGTCATTATTGATTAATTTCTATACAATTTTTCAGATTGGCCAGGAAAGATGACAAATGTGTATTTAATTTTTTCATATTGGGCAGTAAATGTGATTCTAAGTTAGAATGGACGTCAAACATGATGTTATTTGTGTTATTTGTATTGATTTGTTATAAGGACAATTGGCATTTAGTTTACATTTCGTAAGATTTTTAGATTTTATAAACATGAATGGACAATGTATATTAAGTATACATTTCACAAGATATTTAAAATTATAAACATGTTTGCATCTCAATTATAAATTGGTTAGTATATATCAATGTTGAGATTTATAAACAGGGATGCATCTCAACCGTAGATTAGTGCATTTAAACTGTAAATTAGTTAATGATATATCAATGTTGCTTCAATGGTTATATTTCTCTATAATATCTAAAAGTTAAAGCTTTAGAATGGTCATTATAAAAGGATAATGGAAGAAAATTGTTCAATTTGAAAGAAAAAATTAGATTAGTTAAATAAATAGGAATTTTGAAGAAAAAAATATGAAAACAGAAAAATGACTTTTTAATTTGAAAATGACCTAAATATGAATGGGCCAAATAAATAAATTGACAAAAAAATGTTATTGGGCCAAAAAATCCTATAGGTCACAAAAAGCAAACCCGTAGGAAACCACTCGCCAACCCGTAACCCGTAACCCGTGACCCGTTTACATGCTACTCGCCTAACTTGAATTCACTTATTGGATGGAAATGAGCATGTAATTTCCAACCATGGTTTGGACCGGTTAAGGTTTTTGAGCCTGAACCCGCCCTACCCAACTCGTTGTCCACCCCTACATGCTGGTATTAGCATTCTCTCCTAGAGATGCCAGATGCTGTAGCCTTTTCTAAGTCTTAGACCTTGTTTTTTCTTTTCTTGTTTTTTACAAGCTCTTTTTTCTTTCTTGTCTCCTGTTACCAAAACAAAAATACTAACAACCAATAGACCAAGGTGAGAGGCCTAATGCCTTAGTTTCCTTATTCTATACTCAACATCCATAGTTAATTCCAATTGAACTACGGTGTAAAAACTTTTATATCATTAGTATATAACAATTAAATTCTTAAACCATTGAGCCGTAGCTCCTTATTTAGTTAACTATTATGTACATAAATTGCTCCAGAAACTTCCTAATATGCTTTGTTAGAGGGGGCAAAAGGGTGCATATCAGAGGTACTTTTTAGTGTTAAGATCCAAAGTTGATTGTGAATTAGACTTGAATAACCGGCATTCCAAACAAATTCCAAACCAGACCGTAAAGAACATAGCATTCATATTGGTTGTTATATCACAAGAACCAAATAATCCACCAAGCCATTCACACTTAGAATTTTGAAGAATGTCACCAAAGCCTAAGCTACTTGGATTAATTGAGTTTAACGCAAAATCCAGTAGGTGGATGCCAGAAACATGAACTTGTTTGGGAACTACCCAAGAAATGGATAATATCATCATGCAGGGAACTAATAGAAGGTTCTCTTTGATATAAGATAATAGAGAACATGATAAATATTATCTTATTATGTGTTTGATGTGCAAATAATAACAAATTAGATAACATTATTTTATGTTGTTATGTATTTGATACACATTTTATCATAACATGCTATAATATTTAAATAAAAAAATTACCGAATATATATTTTTAAATTAATTATTAATATTTTATATTTAAGTTAAATATCAATTTCTATTGTTTCTATTTAAATTTCATTAGATTTCAACTTTTTTATAATTTATATTATACTTCCTCCGTCTCACAATGAATATCACTTTTAAAAAAAAAATTATCTTAAAATAAATGTCATTCTCAAGTTTCAATACAACTTTAATTATTTTTTTTATACTATCATTCAACAATTACTATGTGCAAAACTTACAAAGAATTATTACATTTTATATTGATAATAGTGAAAAACTCACTAATAGTTAAAATGAATAGTTTAGTAAAATGTGTTATCTCTTTCTTTTAATTATTATATTTTTTAATACATGTGGAAAAACCTTAAACGATATTCATTATAAGACAAATAAAATATTTTATAAGAATAATAGAGAAAATTATTGTTCTTACCCTATCTGATTGGTTTCTAATTCAAATCATAAATATTTATGATAAATTTTTTAACTAACATGACATAATAGGATAATATTCTAAATTAGATTATCAAATCATATTAATTCATTAAACACTAAATTTGAGACAAAATACAGTAATTTACTTTTATTGTTTTTTTTTTTATCGTGTCCATCGAATAGTCTAAGTAGTGACCATAATTTCTATGGGATTGGTCTTGGAAAACGAGACAAGTGGCAGAAAAATGAATAAGCTGAATAAGATTCTAAAGAGAAACCTTTAATCCAATCACCTAGGCGATTGATGTAGAAGTTGGGTTGTTGGGAGAATCGTAAAAGGCATGGGGGACTATGTCCATGTATTGACCACCAAGTTTTCATGGTCTGGATGAGACATTCAAGCTCTTTGTAAAATTTATAAGTGATTTTGATTTCAATTTTAGTTTCTCTATCGTAAAAATAAATCAAATATATTTCTTTCATCAATTTTTTTTTCACCTAAATCGTTTGAGGTCCCATTTTTTATTAAAAAGCTTGAGATTTCAGGATGGATTTGATGTGTAAAATATAAATTAATATACTAATTTAAAAGTAAAAAATTGATAAAATTTAAAGAATTTTGTAAAATGTGAAATTAGGAATTTGAGAGAATTTTTTTTTTAGTTTTTTGTTTTCAATTAAATTTGATATTTTATCAAATTGTAAAAGTTTGAGAATTTTAATTATTAAAAAGAAATGGTAGGACTTAACTGTCATAATTAAAAATTTGAGGGACTAAAATTACTAAAAACAATTAAAAAACACCAAAATCATATATTGATCATATTTGAGGAAATAATACTGCAATTGAGCTTTAAATTCTTAATTAGAAAAAAATAAGTTTCTTTTAACACCTACTACCTTTTAGGTGTGCATATTCCATTGGAAGGAGGAACTTATCCGAATTATATTTCCTAGACAGACAAGAAAAAAAAAAGTAACAAGTGTAATGAATGACGTAATAAGAAAGAGTGCTCCTAGTGACGTTTTAGATAATGATTTGTACATGGACAATTGAGTTTTTTTTACAAAAAAAATTAGATGAATTAGGTTACTAGGATTCATTAATGTTAGAACAAATCTCACTGATTTAGAGCATTTTATTATCAATTTAATTAACATACATTAATTATGATAGAGTTGTTAAAATTTATTTTGATCAGTCTATCGTCCCATCTCAGTTTGTAATATTTAAGATAAATCTGAATCGATCTAAAAGAATTATAAACTAAACATAAATATATAAAAAGATGTATTGAATTTAGATTATCCATTCTGTCTAAATTATTTTATAAACAATGAATTATTATTATTATTATTATTATTATTATTATTATTATTATTATTATTAATTTGACTTTAAAAAATAACTAAATCTAACTTTACTTCACACATGCAATTATAACATTCCTAATTTATGAAAATGAAAATAAATTATAAAGGGTAATAATCAATTTTAATTAAAGTACAAGAAAATAAAAACATCATAAAAAATATAAAGAATAAACTCTAATATTATTTGAAGTAACATTTCAAAAAACATTATAAACTATTGAAAGAATCCCATAAACTCATAAGGTTATATCAATTAATTATCAACCATATCTATTTTTGTCAAATAAATTTATAAACCATAAACTATAGTTTATAAAATAACAGATTAGTCAATTCAAATATTCCATTGAATTTAAATTTTGATTAAAATAATTTTTTTTTATCAAATTTTAGTTTTTCATTTATTTAAATCTTAATAATATTAAAAGCTACTCTTTTTTTTCTTACAACAAGATTGTAAGACAAAAAATCGAATATGTTTTTAATAAATTATAATCAAAAGGAATCATTTCATAACCACAAAAGTCAACTTTATCTCTATATTTTTTCCTCTTAGCACGTTTCCTCCCTTCCTCTATCTCTAGCATTGGTTTGTTTTCCGTTGGAATTTCAACTACCTTTATTAACTTCCTTAACACAATATGTCACCCACCTTTATTTTAAATTGCTGCAAATTTTTATAAATAAAAATGCAACCAAAATAACTAAATTACATTTACAATATTATTATAACCACTTCAAAATCTACAATATTACCACAATTATAATTACATATGACAATTTAAAACTATGGACCCACCCCAAGATTCTACATCATTTTTCCCCTTTTTTTCCATTCCTCACTCACAACTTTCGGTTATAAATCCCTCAACAAAAGGTTTTCTCAACCTCTAACCAAACACAACAACTGTATATAAATAAATTATATATATATATATATATATATATATATATATATATTATTGTTTTTCTCTATACCTATAATCTTTCTCTCTTTAATTACACAAAATGGATCATTCTCTGAAATCATCAAGGGGCAAAGTAGTACCTACAACCACCATCACCACCACCAAAAACCAAAGTTGTCAAGAAGAAAGTGGATGGACAACTTACTTTGAAGATTTCTCAAAAGGAATAGAACCAAGTTATTGTTCAAGTTTAGGTGGTGGTTCTTCTTTGCTTTCAGATGCTGCTTCAAATGCTGCATGGAAATTTTCACATCATCATAATCATCTTGTTGCATCAAAGCTACCAAAGAAACTATGTTTCAAGAAAACAAGATCTAAAATCATATCAGATGATGACCCTTTAGAGGATACTGCTAGCTCTCCTGTTAATAGTCCCAAGGTAATAATAATATTCTTGAGTCTCTTTATTTTGATCAAAATTTAATAAAAATTATGATATGAGAAGCGACATAAAGATTTTTATAGATGTGCGTGCAACTGCAATTAAAGCTGTATCAATTCAATGACAATTCTATATGATATAGGGAATAACAACCATAATCGTGACTTCAATTGCAATTTAAAACTTTAATAGTTACAATTTTTCTCTTTTTCTTCGTTCGCTATTTGTGATTAAAAAGATAAAAAAAGAATATGACATAAATTTAGAAACAAAAAAGACAAAATCTATTTTTAATTTCATCACCAAGTATTAGAGATATCAAATTCAGTTATCTCTAATTTATGTTTTCATTTAATTTGTTTTTGGTAAGGACTCGTGGTATCTTTTTTATTCATTCGCGACTAAAATTATTAAATTGGCAAGAAAACTTTAAAGAGAAAAAAACATGAAATCTTTCACTTAATTTAGTGATGAGAGAAATGGATATTTTATTTTTTTTCGTTATTTATTTTGTTTTTTTTCTAGTAGTGATTTACTTATTTTATTTTCTCATGTTTTTACTATATGATTATTATGTGTATAGGTGAGAGACTTGAGTCCCTCTGAAATTGCTTCTAGGAAGATTGATGATCAACTACAAGGTTCTATGGTAAACCATATATATGTTATATTATATTGATATATGCTTTTCATATGAAGAGAAGAAACTAATATTGAAATTTGGTTGTTAATATTCCTAACCAACTATTGTATGGTTTGGTGATTATGATTGTGTAGGGTAAAGGGTTCACATCATCAGAGAATTATTCAGAGTTGCTACAGATGGATGATAAGCATGAACTTAATAAATTTTATGATGAAAAGAATATTGATTGCACAGAGTTGAAGAAAAGAGGGCTTTGTTTGGTTCCTTTTCCCTTGTTGGTTAATTATTTGGGGTGATCATGACTTATACTTTTGTCTATATCCTACATCTATTTGTCTCTTTTTCTTTGTGTTCTTCTTATGTGTGGATGAAGTTATGGAACTATATAGTATATAGTTCTCAATTGAGTTGAAATACAATTTAAAAGTTTTAGAGGTGTATGTAAGATTGTTGGTACAATTGTCATGATTTTAAATTATGGGTGCATTGTAAACTATTATATTGTGGTAAAATGTGACCAACATTTACAATTGCAATGCTGTTGTAGAAATTTAAAAATCCACAATATTGCAGTAGCCAACAATAATTACAGACTGCAATTTAAAATCATGACAATTGTAACCATGAATCTTATTTGTATGTATTTTGTTGCAATATCAAAATTTGCAATGTAGTTACAATTTAGAACTGTTATAGAGTATGATTAAGTAATTGTAATATACATAATTGTACCAAATATATATACTAGTTAAAATGTTTTTTTAGATAAATGTTTGTAAATTAGTAGAGTTATATATCTCACGCTGGAACTCATGATCTCTTGTTTAAATATTTTTTAGTGTCTCTTATCTCACCAATTAAATGTTGATAAATTTGTGTTTATTAATTTGTTCACGCAAGATAGTGTTTTTCAGTTTTCAATATAGTGATTAATTACTCAATATAAAAAGGATATTTACCAACGGGGTTAGGGGTTAAGATCAGCGGAAGGGATTAGACTTCCACAACATGGTAAACCTGAGTTCGAATGTTAGGAGACATACTCACATTTAGTGTCTGATGCGTCTTGAATAAGATTACATCCAATGGAGGGAGTTTACAGAAAAAATACTTATAACATTACTATATTACTAATGCAGAAGGGAGAATAAAACGGAGATTGATCATCTCCACCAATAACCCTCTCCACTTCTCCATCTTTCTGGTCAATTTTTCTTCTCTTTTCTCTTTCTTCTCTCTCTCTCTCTCTCTCTCTATATATATATATATATATATATATATATATATATATCCACCAAAAAGTAAGAAGCCGGTGAATTCAACTTCTCATTTTATGCATTTTTATTTATTTTTTGAAATTTTATTTTATAATAAAAAATTGTGACAAAAATACGAAATGTTTAAAATGATTTTCTATATGGAGCTATTCAAACTAATTTCTCATTTAAATAATTCTTTTTTTAAATTATATTTGAAAAAAGTTATATAAAAAATATGAAATACTTTAAAAATTATTTTGAAAAAATTGTAATAAATGGGTCTAATATTTAAAATAATTAAGATGAAAAGTTGTATCTTTGTAGTCAAGTAAACTAACCACATTTCAACTAATGACAAATTAATCTTCACCGTAGTTCATCTGATCCAGATATAAAGGTTAAACCTTTATAGTTCAATGCACTATAACCACAGTTCAATTGATCACAAGTTAATCTTCATTGTAATTCATCTCATTCAGATGAAAAGTCAATCTTTTGTAGTCCAATGAACTAACCACATTTCAATTGATCACAAAGACCAATGAATTAATCACAATTCAACTAATCACAAGTTAATCCTCACTCACTACAAGGATAAGGTGAAATAGCTAAGGTTATTCTTATGACTTTTCCGTCCTAAAAGATTTGCTAGGGCGTTTTAACCCTCATTATATAACTGTGTTGAATTTTCATGGGTCACAACCCTAACTAAATAGTCTAAGTTATTTTGCTAGAATCAAAACTCTAAAAAAATGTGGACATTTGGATTAAATCTATGGCTCGATTCCTTATTTTTCAACAATAGTGCAAATAAAACAACACAAATGACCAACTCAAACAAAAGAAAATGAATAAAAGGTCATTAAATTTTCAAATAGAGAGAAAACATTAAAGCCCATTAATTGAATATGGGGTAAATATGCAAATAAATTATAAAGTAGAATTCTATGTTCGACAATTAATGTGAATTTGTACAAAAAAGAAGACAAATAATATGAAGTATATGTGACTCATTTTGATTGGTGCCACATCACATGCGTAATTTATCCACACTTCAATAATTTACCTAAATAAAAATCGTTCAGCCAAAATATATCTTCTCAATTATGAGTCTGTTTCTTTAAAAGATTTCTAAAAAATATTTTTTATAGTATTTTATTTTTTTATAATATTTTTAAAATAAAATAAAAATAAAGCTTCAATTTAAAAATTAATTTAAATAATTTATCTTAAAATATGATTTAAAATATTTCATTTATTTACTTCAACTTCTTTTTTTATAATAAAATTTTAAAAAATAATTAAATTAATAAGCTATATTGAGAAGATTTTCATAAAAATTAATTTTGAAAGATACATTTTTTAAAAAACAATAATTTTCATCATGTTAAAACCTTTAACAATAAATATTTAAGTTATTAAATGTCAAAATTAATTTTTAATTGATAACAAGTAACTTTAAAATAACTTCTATTATTTAAAATAAATTTTTATAAAAATTATTTTTAAAAATATAAAATTAAAATCACTTTTTAAAAATCTTAAACAAACCAAATCGATAAATTTCTTTCGACCTCTTCTTTCAAGAGGTTTTATTGCTCCATCAGTCTAATAAGAGAATTTCAATTTATCATGTAAGTTAACTGGTGTAGATATGCTAGCTAACAAAAGATAGTACTCTTCCACGTAATTGATTGAGGTTTAGTTGATTTTGTTTTATTTCAGCTTTAAACTTTTTACTAGCTCATGATGTAAAAATCTCATTAAGTTTTATAATCTAAAAAATTTTTGATGTAAAAAACTCATTAAATTTTATAATCTAAAACATTTTTTATTAATATTTCACCTGATTTCTTCGTAAAATCAAAATACTTCTTACAATTTTTCTTGTAATATTTCTTTTCATTACAAAAAAAATATCGAACATCAACTTAATTGACATTGACTCTTTAGTTTCAATACTAAGTCGATAATAAATTAATCGAATTAATATATTAATTAAGGTATATGTCTATCAACACTCTTTAATTAACATCTAAATAATATGAAATATTATATAATATAATATTTTCTTCCTTCATCACAAGTCACAACTTTGAATAACTCTAAAACATAGTATTTTTTTTTGTCAAACTCTAATAAATTTAACTATTACTAAAAAAAAAAACTATAAAGAAGATTCGTAAGGCATCAATACCAATCTTTATGAGATAGATATAGAAAAGGTAAAAGGACAATAATACAACTATTTTAATGGACAAATAACGGAAAAAGTGTGTGCATGCATGTCTTTGGATTCTTCGATCCCTATGCTATTTGTCTTGGGGTGATGCTATTATATCAACGAGGGTCTTGCTAACAAAAATGAAAGTTTTTGGTTGAATATATTATTTTTTAAATTATACAACTTTTAAACTTTAAAAAGATTAAATACACTATTTTAAAGATAATATTTTAAGTTTTAAATTCTTGACATGTGTTTTTAAGATGCTATTAACATTTTTCTTATATTAATATTGCTATATTTTGAGAAAGATGCACATTATTACATCATTTTTATTACCAAAAAGAAATACATAAAAGCTAGTAAGTTATTGTACCCAAAAAATAAAACTAGTAAGTTACTCTATTTAGTCTTAAATATTAAAAAGAAAGTTGATATATTTATTCTAATCTTTAGATTAAATATATTAATTTTTATTGGTTTGACCTTTTTATATATTTAAAGTTATAGTAAAGTTACTCATATATAAAGAATAATTTTTTATGTTTTAAAAATTCTTTTTTTGAACAAAGAGAGGTTTTTTTTTTTGGAGTTTAGGGCAGTTTAATGTTAATATAGATTAAATACATCTTTTTAATTACTGTCCCCAATACACTATTGAATAAGTAGTTATACAATATTTACATATTTAACTTTAAAATGTTTCAAAATTTAGGCGTCATATTTTTCTTTCTTTTCTGTTTTTCTGTTCATCTTGATCATAAAAAATGAGTGATTTGGTAATCATTTTTCGGTTCAAGATCACCCCTCTACATTGTTTTTTCTATATCATTATACATAAATAAGTGATTTTTAGATAAATATATTTTTGTGTTTTTTTGTTATCTAATCAATTATGTGCGATGTTTTTTTTTTTATTTTCTCGTCTCGGCAGTGTTCATTTTATTCAGATTGACATATTAACTTCGATCTAGATTAGACAAATTCAATCAATTATTTTAGCATCCTCAACGTTGTAGATCTAAAGACATACCTATTTCAGTCACTTTAATTTTATCAAATTTATAGACATTTTACCGTTTTATACTATTAACTTTATTGATGTGAATTTATTTACTTTTTAACGAATTTATATTTGTGTTGTTTTCGAACAATGTAATAATTTAATATGAATGAACAAATATTATTTTTAAGTTGTAAAAAAGTAGTTGAGTTCACACATGCTTTGATTATTATCTTAAAAATAAGTATAGTAATACCAGACAATAGTAATAGAAACACAGGTATTTTACTAGTTACAAGTAGTTTAAAATGATATCCAAGGTCTTTGACTACAAACAATACTAGTATATACTAAAAGCTATTAGTAATACTTTAGTCTAAAAAAATACAATGGTAACGTGATTCATAGAGTTTAGCCACAAACTTATGTCATTTGAATATCTTAGGAGTCTAAACTCCTTTAGGGTGTGTTTTCCTAAATTGCTAATAAAAGTTCATAAACCGTTAAGCTCCTATTTAGCGGCTAACTTATTGAACAATGGTCTTCTACGATATATAAAAATCAAATTAATGATCTGATAAATTAAAATCAATTAAATTAATTTATTTTTCTGTGTTAAAATTCAATCTGAATCGAATCAAATAAATTCGATCTCTTTTAATTTGAGTATGATTTTACTTCCTATAAAATCGACCATTGATAACGGAATAAAATTATTAGACTATATCAGTGTTATCTTAAATATGTTTTGTATTTAAATTTTTTTAATTATTTACATTTTATTTTTCTCATAGTAGTTTAAAAAGTGTTTACATATTTGTTTTAATAGTATAAAAGATCTAGTGTTAGAAAAAGAAAATTTTATATTTTTAAAATAAGTATGTTAATTAATTTTTATTAATTTCAACCTGATTGAACTTAACCAAATCATCATGCTATTAATCAGTTTAATTTTGTGATAAAAATTATAAAAACTCAACCAAACTAACTATCTTTTTTGTTTAGATTTTTTATCCTCTCCAAACATACGAACCAAAGCAATATATGATATACTAATAACTCTATCTCTCTTAAACTTGTGCAACTCTTTAGTCCAATTTTCCTTCTTTTTGCAATTGTGTTTGCAAAAAAAATTTGTGTAGTTTACATCGCAACTTTACAATCTAAAGTTATAATATACAATAAAATACTATATTTAATTTATCAATTAAAATTTTAAAAAATCAACACCTCAAAATATTTGTTCAAGCTCCACCACCGCGCTTAATTATAACCATCCATGTATAGTTATATGGTCAAAATTTAATTCTTGATATGTTCTCTATATATATATATATAAAATCTTCTTAATTTAGTACCCTCAACAATGTTTACAATTTTAGGATGTGATATCAAGTTATTGAATTAATTAACAGAAAAGAGTGGATTGAAAAGTTTAATTTAAAAATTATGAATCAACTCCTATCGCTTTTCGTGGCCATTCATTTAATTAAAAAACTGTACCATATTTAAAAATTGCTGCAACAATAGAACCCTTCATGTGCTCTTGCATTTATTTAAAACAAATGAGAAAACACATTATTATTTGAACATTCTATTATAATGTTTTCTAGCACCCTCCATTATTATTCTACAAGAGATGATAATTTTGTAGGATATATATATATATAAGGATCTTAAATGCTAAATCAACTATAGAAAGAAAACCATCTCATCATTATTCGAAGGCAGAATAAGTAAGAGTCAAAATAGACTACATTAATTAGATTGAGCTTGTTTGAAATGAGATCATCTTGTTTTCACAATGTAAATCCTTTTCAAAATCTAATGTGTGACATGTAGAACTGTCAAATAGATTTGTCTGTTTTAGTACGATTGGTAATATGTGATATGTAGAACTGTCAAATAGATTTGTCTGTTTTAGTACGATTGGTCCGATTATATGAATATGTCACTTTAATTCAATTCATTTTGTTATTGAGATGTAATTTATTAAGATTGGTTCATCCCGTATAAGCTATGCGGGTTGACCAACTTAACCCGGTTTCTTAGGATATTTCATACTTTAATTAATAAAAATTAAAATAATTAGAGAAGATTCTAACATCTCCAAATCTTCATCATCATCCATAATTTTCAAAACTGCATAAATATCCATCACAGCATAATCTTCATTAAATTTATATTATCACTTGAAAAAAAAAATTAATATTATGATTAAGAAGATTTTCATGGCTAATCACTATCTCCATTAAATTAAAGCGGTTAATACACCAACCCACCAAAGCCGATTTAGGAGCATTCTGAATGCACCAATTGTCTCCCTATTTTTTTTTTTGGATCTTTTATAAAGAAAATATAATAAAATAAAAATATAAAAAAATTAGTCGGAGAAATTATTTTGCTCATAGCCACATTTTTTTTTTATAAATTACCTCTATTATTTTAGTTGTAAAAGTCCAATCTATAATTAACTGGTCTGGTTTGATCTGACCCTATTTTCAATGCAGATTTAACAGCTTGGACTAACCGGATTTATTTTTTCTAACTTCTTTTTTAAAGTCCAATCTATACTAAAATGAGTCAAATCTTCCAATCTATTTTAACAACTCTAAACCCAATAACATGATTTACTTAAGATTCTTTAAAAAAAATATTTTGCAATAAAGCATTAGAAAAGGTAATACATTTATCACTTTATAGAAGAGCTCAAGTAAGTCCATATAATTAAATTTTTTATATGGATGATGATACTTGGGTTGGGTGTATGATGATCATGTTTGTTATCGATTTGCTTTGCTTGTTAGTTTCTATTGTACGCTTTATTCATAAGAATTAATGCACGATAACGATCTTAATACTATTTATACTTATCCTCCTACTATTTCACAGGACATTCATACTTTTGTCTAAAAAAATTCTATGGAGGAGATTAAAAGTTCGCTATTCTAAGAGGATATTAAATTTAAAGCATCATTCACTTATACTTATTAGTTATTTTGAGAACCAAGATGGTTCAAAGAATTATGATTACAAAATTATTTTATGGGAATAATTTAAAGCACTAATGCTCTGATTAAATGTGCAGTTTCAAAATCAAGTTTATTTTGAATGACTTTACGCTGCATCCTCTAATGATTAGACTAAGTTAAAGGAACACCAAAACTCCGCTTTGATTTCCGTATTCTAAGTCTGATGAACGTGTTGTGAAATGTGCCTCTGGTGATTCTGGTGATACAATCAATACTTTGATGACTGCTGTAAGATCTATTATCATTTGTCTAGAATATGATAATTAGACCCATACACCTTAATAAAACAGAGGTAACTAATAATGAATAATAAATTAGAATCACCATCATAACTGAAAACTACATTCATAAATGTAGTTTACAACTTATTTAGTAGATTCATAAAATATTACATCTCGAAGACAAACTGCGATTGGCTGATTACATCATAAAACAAAATATCAAATTCTAATTTCCACGAGTTTGGAACTGATCTTCTTTTGCTAAATTCATGACTCATGTTCCTTCAGCTGCTAAATAAAAATAAAAGGGGTGAGAATAAATCTCAGTGAGTTCTAAAAATAAGGGAGGGGAAGTTTGAAATTATTCTCTTAAATAAAAAAAAATGCAGACAACATGAAATTCTGATATATCTCAAGCTGAAGCTCTCAACTTCACCTTATTTATTTATTTATAATTGAACCGAAATCATTCTTTTAGAATGATTCTGGAAATACTATACATGACCTCTGAAACCCTTTCCTTGTAAACAAAGAAAGGTCGCTCAATTATCTCGATGTGGGTCACCAAGATAGTTGAGACCTGAGCGGTAAAGGTGGTCTGGCCAAACCCCAATCAGCGTCCTGATTGTTCTCCTTTACCTGTTATTCCATGCCTGGAATAACCTAAATGTCCCACCGTGAATAAGGCCATGCATGATCTGATTAATGATATTGTACAAAACTTGAGATGTTTTGTATAAAATGCATTTACTATGCCATATACCAAATGCGTCATTCATCCACAACAATTATCAATAATTTAGGCGAGATTCTAAACCCATAATAATTTAATCCTAAGTCCTTAATTCAAAACGGAAATCATAGTTAGAAAAAAATAGAAACAACATTGGAGTCATGAAGATAGTAACAAATCAAAGTCATGAAAATATTAAAAATATCAAAGTCATGAAATTAATAACATGAAAATCATGAACATTCATTTGGATGCAGCTTTAAAATACCTATATGCAAAAAGTCAATTTCATGACACTCTAATTCTCCTAATCCATACTATCCCAAAACAGTATTATTCGAAGAATTTCAGCGTCCAAAATCCTCATACTAAAAAATTTAATTTAACATAACACAATTTCACATACACATCAGAGACAACAACAACAACATCAGAGACAACAGCAGTAACGAGCAGAAATCGTGCTCGACAAGCATAATCACCTTAAATCTAGTTATACACATCTAATTAAATTTTTCCTAACATATAATTCATTCACAAACATCACAACCATAAATAGCGTTCTAAATTACCGAAATTTTCAACGAAATCCCTATGACTAAATTTCCAATTTTTATTTTTTCCGCAATGTTAGTTGTTTTCTTCCATTCCTCTTTTTCACAAACAACTTCAGAAAATTAAATCCCTAATCGTAAACAAAAACTTTAATAAAAAGAATTCACTGTTTGTGATGACGGAGAAGATGATGTTCCGATTAAATTGGTTTTTGAGCTCCCCTTTTTCTTGAATTGCAAATTTGACTCAAGTTTATGTTATTATCCTCTGCTTCATTGATTGAGTCAGATCAAGGAAACATGCAAGGTTTGAAAATGGATTTAAAGAGCTTTATCAAGCTTTTGGGTTTAAATGATTTAAAAAAATTAAAGAAAAAGAGAGGGTTGAAGATTGGGATGATGAACGAGTTCCCCAGGGTGACGAGAAGGAGGAGAAAGCGTTTCTAAGGGAATGCGTTTTCTTTTTCTGAAGTAGAAGAAAAATGATATTTAAGGCTTACCATGTAAATTACATCATTGTCTCCAAATATTACAATAGTGCCTTTTTATTTTTTTTAATAAACAAATTTTAAATTAATTATTTTATTTTATTTTTTTAAAATTAACAGTTTTAATAATTAAACAAAAAAGTAGGTTATTACAACTGCACAAGCATCCGATCTCTACCTCTAAAAAAACAAATGATCGTCTGCCTCTGATAATCACATCAAACATATGATCATCTGACTGTGTTTAAAAATCAACGCTCTAATAAAAAGTCAACACTCAAGATATTCAATGCTCTGATGGAAGTAATTATTCTAAAATGACAAGCTCTGAAAAAGTTAACGCTACAAAAAGTCAATGCTCGAATTAATCAACGCTCTAAAGAAGACAAATTTGTGTAACATTTGCTCAACACCCTGAATCCATCATTCGTCTGAAGGACTATGGGACATACTCTGATCATGATATCCTCTACTCCTTTAGTTTCCATATCAAGATACAAAAAATCAATTACAAGGACTATTTCTGGACAAACTTTAATGGTGAATCAATCTCTGCAAGATTTGATGCAAAAGGTCATGATTCATGTTGATTTCTTGCAATTACGACAACGACCAAAATCCTTAATGCTCTCAATAAAAGGATATGCAATCCTCATTGAAAACGAACAACAACAATAGAACAATGTACGAAAATAAGCACAATACATCCGTCTTGCTCTTTTGATTGTCTAAGTACTTAGAAATAGTTTTATGAGAATACAATATTGTAAACATCCTCTTGTGAGAGTTATTCAGAAAACCCTTAAACCTATTATATTTGTAGTCTAGCCCAATAGTGGCTGCATTCATCAATAGCTTGACTGTAATAAGCCAAAAGGTTGAGAAGACTTGACCACAATCAGTTTGACTAGCAGATGTTTAGTGGAAGTGTGATTCAGTTGGTGAATTAGTGGATTAAATCCTTATGTTTGAAAGGACTAGACGTAGCTACTGTGTTGGTGATGAACTAAGGTAAATTGGTTAAGTTGTTATGTATTTCTGTTTTATCTGCTCTATTTTCATCACTTGGTTTTAATATTGCTAAAATGTTTTTTATTTGAAACACTATTCAAACTCCCATTTCTTGTATTTCTCGTTCTACAATCATCACCCTACATTTTTCAAATCCTAATGGGATGTGCTCGGTCAATCCATTGTTAAGTTTGTGAATGAGGTTTTCTTGAATCGTTCTACTAAACATACTTGTGATGTTAAATTTCGTTGCTAGTAGAGGTATTGTTAATGATTTTATTATTCTTCAAGAGATCATGCAATCTATGAAAGGTTAGAAAAGTTTTATGATGATTAAACTTGATCTTGCAAAAGTATATGATAAGTTGGAATGAGATTTTGGTCAGGTTTGTCTTCACCTGCTCTCCTTTCCCAACCAGTTAATTAATAATCTTATGGCTTGTATCTTATTTTCTATGATGAATATTAATTGGCATGGGAGCCTGTCTCAGGATTTTTCTCCAATGTGAGACCTCATGCATGGTGATATGTTGTTTTCGTACTTGATTTTGATGGCCAAAGAGATACTCAATCAATGTATCTTGGATAATGTCCACGATTATTCATGGAGGCCACTTAAATTTGGTTTCTGTTGGCTTGTTATTTAACATATGATGTTAAAAGATGATATCTTATTAGTGGTAAAAGCCATATTGATCAAGCCATCAATATCAAAAATATATTGGATTCCTTTTGTTTGCATTCAGGGCAATAGGTTAGTACTCCTAAATTCAAAGTTTTCATTTTTAAATTTATTTCTTCGAATATTTTCGAGTCTATTAATAGTATTTTGAATATTGAAGCATCTTTAGACGTGGAAAAAAACCTTGGGATTCCAATTATTAATGGTAGAAAATAGAAAAATGCCTATACTTTTATCGTGGATAAGGTTAAGAGTAAACTTTCTGATTAGAAGTCCAATTCTCTTTCCATGGAATGGCGGATTACCCTCGCCCAAAGCTGTATTTTGGGTATCTCGATCTATTTAATGCAATCTAGCGTGATTCCTTTAGCCATTTATGAGAAAGTGGAGCGATTGTGCCATAACTTTAAATGGGAACTACATCTAATGTGAAGAAATATTGTTTAATTTGTTGGAAACAATCTGCATTCCTATAGAGGATAAGGGTCTTGGTTTTCATAACTCGTGTATGGTTAAAACTACATATATGATGAAACTTAGTTGAGAGTCGATGAATAGGCCAAAAACTATGTGGACTAAAATTATGTGAGCTAAGTATAAATGTGGCAGTATGATTATCCCATCATTTTTTTGTTGTTGTTCTAAGGCATCTTACATATGTAGAATATGGTAAACAATTGGCACTTGGTTCAGAAAGCTTCCCTTGAGTGATACATAATGGGCATTCCATTCATTATTGGCTGGATGATTGAATTCATGGTGCAAGAAAATTATGAGACAACATTGCTAATATTTTTTCATAAGAGTGTTGAAATTGGAATATTATTAATTTTTTGGTTCCCAAAAGTATTTGTGCTAAAATTGCCCATATCAAGTCTCCTATTGTGGGTTATGAGGATTTGTTTCCTTGGAAGTTCTCTAATGATGGGTATTTCTATATTAAATCCGTGAATCAATGATTTTGATATGATGTGGAAATGGAAAAGCCCCTTAGAGTTCCGACCTTTATGTGGAAACTTGTTCAAGGTAGTCTATTGACTAATGTGGAGATGAATCATCGTGGTTAGTCGGATTTTGATGTTTGCCATATCCCAAACTTTGGAAACTAAAATGCAAATCTTGAGAGATTATGATGATACTAAAGATTTGTGGGATAATTTATTTATTGTAGATGAGTTTAATCTTCAAACACCATTAACGGATCACAAGAAATGGAATTGGCCTATTCTTTTTGGTGCCTTGACAATTCTCTTATGGTTCAATTATAACTAATATGTCTTCTCTTGTTATGTGTTGCAGTCAAAACTGGATATGGAAAAGTTATTGAGTCAGCTTACGACATCATCTCAGTATATATTTATCCCCTAGATGTGTTGATGGTTACATACATGATATTATGGTAAGGTGGCTTCCCCTTCCTCCTTCTTTTTCTTTCGAGCTCAATATTGACGGGTCCCACATTGAAAATATTGATATTTTAGTTTGTGGCGGTCTTATTAAAGACTTGAGTGACTACTATGTTCATGGATTCACTTGCATTTTGGGTCAATCTATGTTAGTTATGCCAAGCTTTAGGGCCTTGTGATAGGTTAAGAATGGTTAGAAATTTGATCCCTTAACTATGTTTTTGTTAGTCACGAAAATTTCTCGAAACTCTCATAAATCTCTATCTTGAGTGTTTCTTCTAGATGCTTTGGCTTTTCTAGATCATGTGGGCTTTGTAAGGTGTCTCATGTGTATCGAAAGGCAAATAGTTTTGTCGATAATTTGGCTAATCTAAGTGTTATGATATCATATTAGTTATATTTATTTAAATAGACCAATTTATTAGTTAAAAGACTTTTTAGATGACCTATATTAGTAGACTTTTAAAAAATAATCCACTTTGTATTATTTAGTAGAAAGACCGAAATTAACGTGACCGACCATCTGTCAGTTTTTTCTATTGTATTTCTTAATATATAAATTTTATGGTATAATACTTATTTTATCTTAATTAGTTTGTTTCAAATTTACAATATCTATTTATCTAAACTCATTTTAATTTTAATGTGAATATTCATGTTATATGTTTTTAAATTTAATTTTTAAAAAGATTGGATTTTAAAAAAATGGTGTTAGTAAGAATAAATTTTGTCTAAATGAATAAAGGAAACATAACGAAGTACACAAAACACCTAATATTTTTATCTTTATTTTCCTTTTTGGTTGTACATGAGAATTCTAACACATAACTTTAAGTTAAGGTTCAAATCTAGCCTCTAAAATTTATCAATTATACCCACCTTATCCAAGAAAAAATCATTATACGGTGTGCCAAGCATTTTTCTGTTAATTCGTCTGCCTCAATTAGCATAAACTACCAAAAAGGAACGCAACTGTTGATAACGATCTAACTTTTAATTAATTCATTCACATTATATATATGGTTAGATATTATACTAATAATTAATTGATGAAGGAAAAGGAAAATTCAAATGCCTTACGTCAAATAAATAAATGACCTCTTCAATTAAAATTGGATAAAACTTAACATGAGTTTGAAAAGACAATTAGTCTGAACCACTAGGCTAATTTTGTTAACATCATGCGTTAGGTACCCAATCAAATAGTTAACAACCACTAATGATGTGATTTGTGTAATGGGGTGGTAGATCAAAGGTCTAACTCATGCTCAAAATTGACAATAGAGGTTCAATTTCACCCCTTTGGATACATTCTACAAGAATCCATAAGTTAAAGACTGGTCCAAGTCATTAGGATTCATGGTCAATCCCTTTTACACATGATTGTCTATTTATTTCTAAATTACTCCTTTTGTCATTTTAATTTTTTTATTTATTTTAGTTTTATAATTATTTTGTTTCGTTATGTTTTAATCACTTAACTATATTTTTGTTGGTTAATTTGATTTTTCTGTTAATTTATGCTAAAAAACGTTAAATTTTTTTATCTTTTTCATCTTCAAATTCATAGACTCAAAAATTTAATATATCAGCAAATTTAAAAATCTAAAAATCTAAAATTCATCAAATTTATGATCTTCAAACACATAATCTTTCAAATTTATAACTTATAAATTTAAATGCATAATATTTCGAACTTAGAAAAATGAAAAATTCGTTCTTTTTCTTTAGAATCTCCCTTTGAATCAACAAATCCATTCTTTAATTGTTTTTAAAGTTTTTTTTAAAACAAAAAAATTAATAAATTTATCATCTTGATCATCTACATTATCATCTTCATCATCCAAACCTCAAATCGTCGAACTCTACCTCAAATCCATAAAAACTAATCAAACCCAAGACGGGAAGATATGACATCAAATCGGCATTTGGGAATGAAATCCAAATACGATTTTAAAAAAAATTGTAAGCCAAACACACCTATAAAAACAGATCCAAAACACGATCTTATGTGGTAACAACAACACACACATGTAAACACAAATTTACCTAACGCCAAACACCAATAAAAAAATTGAAAAACTTAAATCCAAACACCTTGATTTCGTAAAATTAAAAGCGATATGAATTGAGTAATTAAGAAACAGAGATTGGTGAAGATCAGTGAGTCTTCTTGTTTAAAATCCCTTGTGAATTAACCAAAAAAAAAGATTTTTCAGAGTTTGAAATGTTATTGATTTGAATTTGAGTTATGGATTTGAAATGTTATAGGTTTGAAGGTCATAAATTTGATGAATTTTATAAGTTTTTAGATTGAAAGATATAATAGATTTCTGGGTTTGAACATGACAAAACATAATTATTTTTGGCAAAAATTAACAGAAAACATTAACTTGACTTACAGAAGCTAAGGGACCAAAATAGAACTACAATGAAACCAAAAAATAAGTTAAGGAATTAAAAGAATAATTTAACCATTTCTATATATCTACTAGTGTAATTGTGTAAATAACTCGTGAAACTATTATTGAAAACAAATATGGATCAGTTAAAGATTGGAGTTATATTGCGTATAATTAGAAGAAAAAAATTAGAGAAATTTTATAAAATTATTTGAACTTATTTATTAGAATTAAAATTCAAAAAATCTTCTAATTTTATATTTAATACTATACACTATAAAATATCTCATCACGTAAGAAAATAAATGTAATTCTTTTATTGATTAAAATATATATCACAAATGTTAGAATTAATAATTAGTGATATTAGTTCTTTATATATTATAGTTTTATTTTTTTAGTGGGTCACCATAGCCGTATAAATGAAAATATATGTATAGTTAAATGGTTTACGTCAAACACAAATAGGTGTTGCCAAAATAAATATATATCTTTTTATAAAGAAAGAGTTATTAACATTATGATATTGAGAGTTTCTTATTTGAAGTATAAATATGTAGATTGATAGATAGGTGTTAAAACATAATTATATAGATACACAGTGAACAAATTTTTGAATAGTGTATTTATTGTAAATTTTTCATATGTACTTGTAAAATATTCACCCTCGTGTTTTTTTTTTCCGTAAAATTTTCATTCTCACATCTTTGATGAATCATTAATTTTTTTATCAGAGCTTTTAGGGTCTCGTGTAAAATTACCTGAAAATGACGATTTCTTTTTTTTTTTTATCTAATTTTAAAATAAAGTAATTGTTATTTTTTTAGTTTCGAAAACTGTTTAAAAATCACAATTTATGCCACCGAAAATATTACTGGATTGAGTCGCGGACTAGGAGTTCCACTGCACCCGTAAAAAGTCGTTCTAGAATTACACCCTCAATATGGCAGTTAAAGCTCTATTAAAGTCACTCGCAATGCTCTAAAAAATCGAATGGACTACGGCATAAAAACCGCTCTAAAAACGAAGGGACTACGGCATAACAGCCGCTTTAAAAATCGAAGGGACTACGGCATAACAACCGCTCTAAAAACGAAGGGACAAAAAGAAAGGGAAGAAGTGGCTCGAAAAATAGGCGAGCAAAATAAAAGAGAGAGAAAAGAGAAAGTTGAGAAAAGCATCCAACTTTGGTGTGCTTTTCACAATAGTTTGAAACTCATTATATAGTGATGGAAGCAAACTCACATATAATTTCTAATCAATGTAGGACTTTAGCATACTCAAAATAGGAGTTTTTCTAACGTAGGAGTTCAAAAAAAATTATTTTCAATGTGGGACTTGAATTTTAAAAAACATGTTTATTTCCATTTGAATTTACAAAAATAAATTCTTTTCAACGTGGAACTTCAACAAATTTTATTGTTTTATAAATTCACATAATAACATATTATGTCCCAACAGTAATATTTATATATCACATAAGAATATTAAATTGAAAGAAGGTTATTTAGTATTTTTAATTTTATGAATATATATAAGTGATCTACAAAAATGATCGGAATTTCAAATCATAATAAGATTTTACAATTTGCGAGAAACAAATATAAAAATGATATAAAAAATAATATTTTTGTTTTTATTATTTACTTTTTAATCGTAAAAATAATTTTAAATTAAGAGAAGGAAATTTTTAATTAAGAACTTATAAATATTTTTTTTGTAAAAGCTAAAAGTATATAAAAATAAAATAATGACAAAACTCTAAATCTTAACCATACATGATGGTCATATATATGATTAAAGTTACTTAAGTAAGACATATTACTTTAAAAAATCAAATAACTTTTTATTTTCCTAATCTTAGTTATTCAT
The DNA here is from genome assembly GCA_037974755.1 of Cicer yamashitae. Lineage (NCBI taxonomy): Eukaryota > Viridiplantae > Streptophyta > Magnoliopsida > Fabales > Fabaceae > Cicer > Cicer yamashitae. Next base: position 23,406,106 of record JBBPBQ010020323.1, read on the forward strand.
ATATATATATGTGATCAAAATTTAACCCTATAAAATTTCTCTTATTCAATATATTCTTATATATATAAGAAACAAATCCTTACATTAGAAAATGCTTGTAGATGTGATATGTGGCAAAATGCCTTGCGAAGAGGATTAATAAATATATATTATATAGATTTACTATTAATAAATAAATGATTCATACAACCACAATTATATACATGAGATAACATGAGTTCGGTTTATTTAGGGATAACAACAAAATCCACATCTGCGGATATCTATCTAAACCCGCTTTAATTGGATGCAGGTGTAGATTTTCCTCGAAATTAAAATTAGGGGGCGGAGATGGGCTGAGGTGTGATATCCACCCCGCACTCAAATCCGCTCTGCCAGTAATATTATTGCAATTTTTAAATTTTATATACATATATATATTGAATATATTTAATATTTTTTTAAATATTAAAAATTATAATATTATCTCAATAGAAAATACTTTTTAATTTTATTATTGTCTAATAATAATTATTTTATTATATTAATTATAATAGATATGATTTTTAAATTTATAATTATATATATATATATATATATATATATGAGTGGGTGCGGGTGTGGGCGGGGAAACCCGAGCCCCGTTGCGGGCGTGGATGGGAGGCTAGATTTTACACCCGCTATGAAACGGGAGCGGGTGCGGGTTTTCTCAATTAGCCTGGTGTGGGGATGGAGGAGGCGAAATCCGTCCCCCTCCCGCCCCGTTGTCATGCCTAGGTTCAATTTAATTAAAGATATCGAGATTGATCCCTAAAACTGTTTTATGATTAAAATTTATTTAAATATGTCTTTGATCTTTGTAATTATAATTTTTTTTTAGTTCTCGTAAGTTTTTTTGTTTGGTTCACATCATACAAATGTAATTTCATTTTAAAATAGTCATTCAGTCCAACTTATATTACACAAAACTTTTTTAAATAATATATACTCTTTTAGGTAACATGGAAATTAATTAAATAATTACCCTTGCGGACAAATGAAAATTAATTAAATGATTACCCTTATTAACCTAGATTAACCTGAATATAATTAACTTGAATAAAATTAAGACATAACATTTTTTTAACCTAAAAAAAAATCACCAATATAGTTAAAATATAACATTTTTTAACATAAAATTAACCCCTTGTGTTTGAGTCTTCTAAAAAAAAGCTTAAATTGCATACATCTTCTTCTTCACCATTTCTCATCGACGGTGAATGGTGGCAATCACGAACTCATGATCGGAGCTGAATTTGGAGGTCAGAACAGAAGACGATAGATTTGGTGGCCGGAAGTTTGAGAAATAAGAGGCAGAACACGATCCTTGATGATGTCGTTCGACTATGAGAAGAGGGAGAGGCAAGAGGTGATAGTGAGAAGAGGGAAAGACAAAGGGTGGTGATGAGAAGAGGGAGAGATGGGTGGCGGTGACAATGAGAAAAGAGGAATAATATTTTAGGGTTTCCAAATTTTGGGCTCCATTTCAAAAATATTTATGATTTCTAATTTTCAATTAATTTTTTTATTAAAAAATTTATATAAAAATTGTCACGTCAGCTTAACAGTGTTAGAGTTTTTGTAACAGAAGTTGAACTGAATAACTATTTTAAAATGAAACTATATTTGCAGGGATGTGCACCAAACAAAAAAAACTTACGAAGACCAAAATAAAAAAATATTATAATTGCAAAGACAAAAAATATATTTAAACCTTAAAACTTTTAATAAAGAATTTTACCGTCATATAATCTTAACCGGCTCGATAGTTGCAATATTTCAATTATACAAAATAAAATAAAATAAAGGAATATGGACTAACAACCATATGCTCCACCCCTGAACATTAGATTTTCTATGGAACATTGTTCCTTTTATATATCTGTTTTAACCTCATGTTTATTGCACTACTATTTTATGGTAATAATTTCTATTTTAGATTTATACAAGTCTTCAGGGTTTTAGCATATCAACATAATTGTCATCATTAATCTCCTTTACTTACAAAATCGTTTGGACAAACTACTTGATTGTGATATTGGGATCCAATCTTAACACTTCATGGCTAGTAATCATGCAACCTTTTAAATTTGTATTTAAATAGCTCATCAAAAAGATAAATAGTAGTTATCTATACCTATAAGCATTCATCCTAGCTAGTGATGCCAACACATTACTTCTCATGAACCTTATTACAAATATCACAAAATTTTATATTTATATTCTCCTTAATAATAGTCTAAAAGTTTTTTCCAAGCCATTTTGAATTGTGAATGTGGTCTTATACTCTCTATTAGATTAGTGTATATCAATTAACTTTCTAAATTGTCATGTATCCTCGTGAGACAACATTGAACAAAAGGCAAACCATTCACATCCTTCCTTGTAATTAACATTTACTCTTGTATTGCGATTCTTTTATAAACTTGAAACTTCTTCCATTATGCACAACATAACTTGCAATCACTTCTTTAACCTCGTATCTGGTTGAGAATTTGTAGCCCAACACCCATTTGAAACATCCACCTTTTTGTCATTACAAATGAAAATTATTGTCTAGGACTGCACTCATCTTAGTAACCATTATTGTCCTGATTTGTATCATCATCCTCATCATCAATATAAAACTCTTTAGTATCATTCATTATCCAAATCCACTATTTTTCCTATCTTTCTTTCTTTTTTTCCTCAATGTTCATCTTCTCCTCATAAAACGATGTATTCCTTCTCTTTGACAACACTAGTGTGGAGAGTTTATTGTATTTTGTTAGGACTTCCTTTCTTTTTTCTTTTGACCTACCACCCTAGTTTTAGAACCAGTTGCACAACATATTGCTTTTCACCATCCCAAATTTAGGGCTCATCATAACCATCATTCAGTTGTACTTCATCTTCATAATCTTCAAACCTACATTTATAAAACTTAATCAACACCTTACTTCTCATAAATTTGTTGGGTCTCAACACCACCTAGCTCCTCACAAATAGTTTGAGCCTCAATCCCACATTTTCCTTGACATACACTTTCAATCTCAATTGTTTCTGCATCATCCCCACCTTCCTTCTCACATACACTTTGGCCCTAAAAAATTTATACTTCAACGATTTTTGCCTAAACATTTAGGCCATAAACTATTTCAACTAGGACACAAGTAGACTAGGTAGAGTTAACATTCCCTTTAGCCTTTGCCTAATTCACAATTTCAATAGCACTGAAATCATCATCCAACTACTTCAACTAAGCACCCAATTAATATCACATATCAAATTAAGTCCATCTGTTAGCATTACAATCTTATTTTTAAAATCTTCCTTTATATATTACTTCTTTGTCCACAAATTGGCCATTATGGTGGAAGAAGTCAACATAAAATACATCCTTTATACCACCTATAAAAACCAACACAACGCCTATTACACTAAAAAAATATGGGATCAAACATGTGTACTAAGTATCGAATACAAACATTGATAATCCAACATCTACCAAAAAAACTTACCATAAACAAATGTGGGACCAACAACACTTTTATTAATCGAAAACAATTAAAGTAATGTTAAAAAAACACACAATACAAACACACATATAAACCAAACCCCAAACTTTTGAGACTTCAAAACAGAAAAAAAAAAAAAATATATATATATATATATATATATATATATATATATATATATATATATATATATATATATATATATACACATTAATTAAAGATGAAATGAATGTTAAAACATAGACTTTTTTTCCAAAATATCCTCTTTTTTAAAAAAGTTGACCAAAATGCCACCTTTTGGAAAAGCCTTACCAAAATGCCCTACTTTTTGGGCCTTTCTGCTGGTTGTAACGGGGGAGTGTGACCTCCTGAAGAGTGTTTTTACGCAGACCCAGTGGGAGGTCGCTGGCTAGGGGTGCGACCTCCTACTGGGGGTATTTATTTTTTTTTTTGTGTCTTTTTCTGCCTTTTTTTTTTTTAAGTTTTTAATAATTATTTAATAATAATAATAATAATAATAAAAATAAAACATTAATATTAATAATAATGATAATGATAATAATAATAATAATAATAATAATAATTAATAGATAATAATAATATTAATAATAATATATTAGTAAATAATAATAATAATAATTAATTTATAAATAAATAAATAACAATACATTAATAAATAATAATAATAATTAAATAATAAATAAATAAATAAATAACAATACATTAATAAATAATAATAATAATAATAATAATACATTAAAGTAATTATTATTAATATTATTAATATTATTAATTAGTTATAAACAATAATAATAATAATACATTAATAATAATAATAATACATTAATAAATAATAATAATAATAATAATAATACATTAATAAATAATAAAAATAATACATTAATATTAATAATAATAATAATTAATAAATAATAATAATATTAATAATAATACATTAGTAAATAATAATAATAATAATAATAATAATAATAATTAATTTATAAATAAATAAATAACAATACATTAATAAATAATAATAATAATACATTAAAAAATTATTAAAAATTACACTAATTGTAAAAATTAATAATGAAACTATTACCCATAGAAACAACTTTTTTCTTGAAAGCATTGTCCTTAAATTCCCTTGCAAAATTTTGTGAAATATGTCGGACACATAACATATGCTTTGACGGAGGATCTTGCCACCCATTGTTCGGATTATTATACGCACTCTTAATGAATTCGTTTCTATCCGAAATCAAACAAATGTTGGGTTGTGGAGTGACGTATTTTCTCAAATTTCTCAAGAAGAAACTCCAACCCTCTTTTGTCTCACCTTCCACAATAGCATAAGCAATAGGAATTACTTTGTCGTTCCCATCCTGTGTAACTGCTATCAGTAGTGTAATTAATAATAATTTTTTAATGTATTATTATTATTATTATTTATTAATGTATTGTTATTTATTAATTAATTAATTAATTAATTATTATTATTATTATTTATTAATGTATTGTTATTTATTTATTTATAAATTAATTATTATTATTATTATTATTATTTACTAATGTATTATTATTAATATTATTATTATTTATTAATTATTATTAATATTAATGTATTATTATTATTATCATTATTATTAATATTAATGTTTTATTTTTATTATTATTATTATTAAATAATTATTAAAAACTTAAAAAAAAGGCAGAAAAAGACAA
>JBBPBQ010020323.1:23411594-23459058 GCA_037974755.1 Cicer yamashitae
AAAAAAAAAAAAAAAAAAAAAAAAAAAAAAACCCCCAGTAGGAGGTCGCACCCCCAGCCAGCGACCTCCCACTGGGCCTGCGAAAAAACACTCTTCAGGAGGTCGCACCCCCCGTTACGACCAGCAGAAAGACCCAAAAAGTAGGGCATTTTGGTAAGGCTTTTCCAAAAGGTGGCATTTTGGTCAACTTTTTTAAAAAATAGGATATTTTGGAAAAAAGTCTAAAACATACCTTATAAAATAAAGAGATGAAATGAACGTTGAAACCGCAAAATATTGGGACCCCAAAGTCCTTTGATTTCTCTAAAAGTCCATTTGATTCAAAACCTTGCTCGCTCATTTCAACCCATTGCTCTCTCAAAGGAATTGTGAGATGAAATACTGAGTTTCTTAAGAACCCTTATTAAGTTTAACTTGAATTGGAAATCTGAGCCACATAGGACAAATATCAATTTTCATTAAAGTTTGTTTACACCTAAAAATAAATAATTTGTTAGCTGAGAACGGAAAACAGTCAAATTTTAGGATAATCGGATTTTCCTTAGCTGAAGTAAAGTCAAGTGCAGAGGAAATAACCGAATGTAGTCAATCAAATCTTTCTCGAGTCTACTGAGGTCCAAAAAGGTCGCAAAGGCAAGGAATGACTCAAAGCTTAGTGGAACTTGATAATTTGGCAGTTGTGTCCATATTCCACATTTTTAGCACCACTAACGATCAACATGAAGTCACAATTCTAGGAAAAGCCACATGCGAATATTGCCAACAAGACATGCCGAGAAGATAGGAAAAACGAGTCGATCCTGGGATGCAACGAACTCCCATAAGCAGAAGTTATCACGCATTCCTCGAGTAACTAACCGAGCAAGACTACACTTTTGTAGGCCACAACTTATGGCTGGTAGGATTAGTTTTGCCTATAAATATTATAACTTGTAATAATTTTAGACTCACTCAATCAATCAAACAAATTTTTACTCATATCTATCTTTTTATCAAACCATTTACTTTATACATTCCTTAGTTCAAAAGCTTAAACACAAACTCACGATACTTAACACTCTTTAGACTAGTAAACAAACCCATACTAAAGGACAAAGTTCCTTCCATATCATAACCATTTGAAGAAAAGAGAATTATAGTTGAGAGCAGTTAGTTAATTCCTCGATTAATTCTTAATCTCAACAACAAAGTCATATAACACATTTAACGATTACATAATTTATTTTACAGATGTCAACAAAAAGGACAACCATGCAACAACACGAGTTTCTTGCTAATTTGAAAAATAAAAAATAAAATAATATTAGAGACGCATTCGCCAATAGATCTAAGCAAAGATTTAGAGTCTCTTCGTTACAATTTTTTTATTAAAAATAATCAATTTTTAGAGTTTTCATCTATTTGTTAAAAAATTTGAAAAAAAATCAAAAAGTGAAAATAATCTAAAAACTAATTAAAATGATAAGTTGTTTTGAGTAGTTTCTCTTAAAAATCATTTTTACTATATATTATTTTTTATAAAAGTTATTCTCATTACTGCAAGCAAGAGTCTGTTTGTTTTACAAATTATAAAAAAAAAATTGGTATCTCATAATTTAGAGATGATCTTTTAGAGATATTTAAGAAAATAAAAAGTTGTTTTAAGTTTATTTGTCATAGTGAAAATCACTTTTTTTCTTAAAAAATTTATTATAAAAATTAATTTTTTGAAAAACTATTAAAAACAATTTCTCATTTATAGCAATTTTTAGAAGCTACAAAGTTTTTTCTAAAAATCTCCCAGAATAATATTTAAATAATTGAATGTGAAAATTGTTTTTCTTTTTATAATTCATAACAAATCCGCCCTTAATATTTTAGAATTCCTATATTCATTTTGAAATATTAATCTAAAGGACTATTTTGATAAGGTTCTACAAATTGAAGTATTTATTTACTCTTGCAAATATTTATACGCTTTCTTTCCATCCTTCTTATACACACATTCGGAAAGATACGGCATGTTTGCGTGATTTTCGGGTAGTGGCTGTCGAACCAGTTAGAAAACAAATCAAAGAAGAAGTCATTCAAGCAAAAATCCGTCAAAGAAAAAGTCATTCAAGAAAAAGCCACGTAAGGAGAAAAATATTGGTTTCATTTTCAAATGATACCTCCCCCACCAAAGTATAATAAAAACAATAGTTAACCACCACCACCATGTGCTACCCTTTTGGCACTTATTAAACCATCCATTTTCTTGCTAAGTCGTATTCATAAATTACTAGATTGTTTAATTGCTCTCGATGATGTGCATGTTTGGTATTGACTTGTGTAGAAAAAAAACATGTTTGTTTTTGTCCCCTGTGAACAAAAACAAAAACATCACTCATTTTTATCCCCGTGAATGGAAAACTAATACGTGGAAATTTAAAGGATACTTGTGTTGCTTAGATTGAAATCTAACTTGTTTTTTTTTTTTTTTTTTTAATTTGTGAAATTTAGAATAAATTCTTTAAAAGGATTGCCTCATGAGACACCCTTGTTAGATTATTATAATAAAAAATAATTATTATTGATTTTATTTTTTATTTAGATTATTGATTTTTTTTTATAAGGAAATGTTAGTTGTTAATTTGATTGATAGATGGTAAAAATGTGCCAAAATCGAACGGTTAACCTCCTTCGATATTGAAACCCAATTGGTCTAATTCTTAGGGGACCATTGACATTGAAAATTAATATAAATCATTAATATTAGCAATTAGTGAAATAAATCCCTATATTTTATTTCTTTTAAATAATAAATCAGATATGAGGTGATCTCAAATTCATAGATGATGCATGAGTGAGAGGAAGATGGTGCAGGTTGCGACAATGAACGACAACGCAAGTTTATTGATAGAAGTAATGTACATACAAATACTCTAATACTTAAATCAGTGTAAAATAGTGAGTGTGAGATGATGGTTTATTATGTGAGATGTGAATTTTTTATATATGGACATAAGATTAATGTTTTTTTTTCCTTTAAGACCGATTTCTACAGTAAAAGACTGTAAGAAACATTTGATATGTTAGGATTTGAGTTTGAACTCTTAATTCTCCTCTTCTCTGCACTTAGTTTATGAAAATTTTGCCGCTAGATTCTTTACAAAAAGAGTAGTGTTTTTGGTGGAAACTTTTATTATCTTTGAATAGATAGAGCATATGATCTAACACAACTGGTGGATTGACGCCATATACATTGTACAATCCCAATTTAGTGGCTTCTTGTGTACATTTAAGATATCGACTTTTTTTTGTCATTTAATTCGAATTGGGCTAAAGCAAAGACTTAAAGTCCCTTACACAATCGGTCAACCAATGACCAATGATATCTCATTATGATGTCACATTTTTATATCACTTCCTAACATATCTCAACAATATCTCCATAATAAGACATGGATAGATGATTGTGTGAATCAATTAGAAATTGTTAATTAGGACATAGTCATTACACTAGTTATAGTGTAATTTTGTTTACACATTTCATACAATAATATCTCACCATGATATCACTTTGTTTTATTATTTTATGACTTATCTCAATAATTATCTATATGATGAGTTATATAATTGGACGAGCGTGTAAATTTATTTTATATTGTTGTTTTACATAGCTATTAAATTACTAAAAAAACTTGAATTTTGACTAAATAAAATTGAACCTTAATTCACTTAGTGATCCATTGTTGTAACAATATATTTCTTCTTTAGTTTACTTAATTACTTGTGAAAATTTTAGCTTATTTTGACTTATTTAGTTAGTTGTTTAAAATGCTGGATTTTAGTATGTCAATTAAAAATTAACTATCATTAGAGACATAGAAAAATATATGTGAAAGAAGGCAACGATACAATTGTTTACTACAATCAACAAATTATATTTAAAACATAATTATTTCACTTTTCATCATAGTTGTGTGCTACTTGCTACTGATGGTTAAGGTGTATTCAAAGGTTTATTATCAGTTCAGCTTTGGTTTTGTAATCCCTCAAGAATTATGCACTTGTTGTTGCACAGTTTTGTTGGTTCATTAATACAATTTGCTGTTTTATTTTGGTACAGAGAGAGGGCAAGAGCCCAACATTTTGCTGTTTTAAAAAACCCTTTTCATCATTTTTTAAGAAGTTGTTAATGATTCTAAAAACATTGATTTTGTTATTCAATAACTTATAGATGGTTTATGATAATTTTTTTGAAAATAAAAAATTATTTTGTGTTTATTTATCTTAACAATACTTATTATTTAAAAAAATAATCATACAAAATAATTTTTATGAAAAACTAATTTAAATAACTTTTTATTAGAATAAATTTTTAGATTATTTTAAGACTCGGGTTTCTTTTAAAAATTGTAACAAATAGATAAAAATCTATTAAAAAGTTATCTTAAAACAAGTTGTTGTCTAAAATTAGAGTTTTTTTTAAAGTGATTATTTTTAAAAATAAGATGTAACAAATTTAAATTGTCTTAAAGTGAGAAATTTTTTTATACGCAGGAAATTTAGCTTTTGAAATTTTCGGCATGCAAATTTTTTTGTAGTTTTTCTTCACATATCAGAAATTTTGAGTTTTTGAAATTTTCAGTATGAAAATTCTTTTCTCAACCTTTTTTACATACCATAAATTTCAATGAAATTTTTTTTCTCGATTTGTTTTATATACGAAAATTTCGTTTTTGAGATTTATGATATGCAAAACTTTTTCTCAATTTATTTTTTGTATATACTAGAAATTTCTGGTATGTAAATTTTTTTTCTTACATTCCAAAAATTTCAACTTGTGTGATAATTTATAAACTGGATATTTAGGAAACAAAATTTCATACCGAAAATTTTGTATTTGTGTTGGGTAAACAATTAGTCCAAAACAATGAAGAGAGATAAAATTGATAGGAATAAAGGGAAAATTACTTTTCATACTCCTTCAATTTGGGTTGTACCTCCACAATTTGTTAAAAACCCAAAAATATCCCTTTATTTTCATTCAGTAAATAGTAAAAATAAAATTACTCTAAAATCTCACCCGTCAACCAAATTTTCTGTACATAATTGTTTTTCCAAAAAATCTGGTACATAATTTATAACTATGGGAAATTTCAAAACTGACGTTATTTATACTACCGGAAATTTCAAAATTTCAAAATTTCCGGTAGTTACTTTTTCTTGACCGGAAATTTCAAAAATGAGGTTTGTATTTTTGTTTAATTTAATTTAATGTATTTTTCTTGGACGCACCTTTCTATTTTTCTATTAAGTGTATTTTGATTTTTTAAAAATTTATTATTATTTTGTAAATTAAATTAACAATATTTTATTTTTGCTATTATTATTTATTAGATCGGAATAAAAATAGAAGGGAGTTGTTAACAAAATAAAATTGTGTTGCTATTTTATCTGCAAAATATTAGGAATACGTTGTTTGTTTTGGCATAGTCAACCGTTCTAAGTTTGATGTATTTTATTTGATTTTATTATTATTATTATTATAATTATTAATTTTTATTTATTATGTTTATATGCAAAACAGGAGATAGTTGTTAAAATAATTAAAATTCATCTACAAAATAGGAGAGAGTTGTTAAAATAATATAACACGTTAGTTGTTTAGACACATTTAGTCAACCGCATCTTGTTTCTTCAATTTAATTTAATGTATTTTTATTTTATTTTATTAATATAATTTTATTTTTATTATTATTAATATTAATAATATTATTAAAATTTATAATATAATTTAATCATTTTAATTATAATCATTTTTAATTATAATTATAATTATTAATTATAATAATAGTAATTAAAATATAAAATTAATTTATAATTTATTATTAGTATTTTTATTTTTCAAATAATTTAATAAATTTTAATACCAGAAATCTAAAATTTCTGGTAGTTATGAGTCAATACCGGAAATTTCATTTTTGAAATATCTGGAAGTTGTACCCGGAAATTTGATTTTTCTGGTATTGAAAACAAACTATCGGATTTTTGAAATTTCCAGATACAACTACCGAAAATTTCAAAAATGAAGTTTCCAGTATGCATTTTCAGAATGGGGTATGAAGAAAGTGCGTGGGTTTTATTGAAATTTGAGGGTTATTTTAGTACTTTCGCTCAAAAAAATTTAAAATGTGGGGTACAAAACAAATTGTGGGGGTACAAAAACTAATTTTCGAATAAAGGTCCAAGCGTAGAAGTATGAAATCCAATTTTCCAAACAAAAATGCAATTAGGTCAGGCCCAATATACAAATAAAACTTAGAAAACTGGCTTTCGTACCCCCCATTTAACCCTATACCTCCCCATTTTAAAAAATTTAGATTGAAATTACTAAAATAGCCTTTACATTTCAATAAAAGTAAAAAAGTTTCATCATACCCCCTCATTTTGAATTTTCCGGGAAAAGTAAGTCTGGGGTCCCAAATTTTATTCACTGGAAATTTCAGAATGAACCAAATTTTCGGTACACAGTTTTAATACTGGAACTTTCATTTTTGAAATTTTCGGGAGTTTCATCCGAAAATTTGAAATTTCTGGTAGTTTGTTTTCAATACCAGAAATTTCAAATTTCCAGGTGAAACTCCCGGAAATTTCAAAAATGAAATTTCCGGATTTGACTCATAACTATCGGAAATTTCAAATTTCCGGGATGTTCACTGGAAATTTCATTCCTCATTGAAAATTCCGGAACAATGTTTTTTTATTTTTTTTTTATTTTTTACATTTTTTTTCAGTGAGGACCAGAGGAGCAAAAACCGGCGTTGAACATTCTCGAGTTCGACCTCCTACACAATCAAATAGGAGAGCTGCAGTTGAGAAAAGAAGAAAGATGAACGAAGAAATGCAGCAGCAGGATTATAATATTCAGGATGAGTTTCAGCAAGATCCCGCGTTTGATTATGAACAGAATCAGCAACACCAGCAGAACGAGCATCACCAGCTGCCTGAACAACCATTATTTCCTGGAGGTCCTTATGATATTTCCGTCCTTAAGGATTATGAGCACCACATTGCAGTGAAAGTGTGGAATGAGCAGGTTAGTAAATAATTTATTTTATTGCATATTATAATATAGCATATTATGTATATTTTAATATATTTGTAGTATAAGTTATTACAAAACTGATTTTAATATATTTATAGTATAGTTCATTATAGTTTAATGAAATAATTGTATATTTAAATTATAATTTATTGTGTGTTTTTTTTGTAATTAAACAGGATAGACGTGCCTTAAAAGTTGTTTCAAATGGCAAAAAGCAAGCCAAATTCATTGATATTAGATATGTATTACATGCTGAGATAGATCATTGGATTACTGTATCTGGATTACGTCATCTGCAACGATGTAGTTTTCACATGATTGACGGTAATCTGATATCTGCTTTTTTTGAGAGATGGCACGTAGAGACTAGCTCATTTCACCTGCCATTTGGTGAAATAACTATTACTCTTGATGATGTCAGGGGTCTTTTGAGCATCCCATGTTATGGAGAGTTTTCAACACCTCCCGCTAATGTCAATGGTGATTTGGCCATTGCTGCTGCTGTTGAATTATTGAGAGTTAATTATGATGAAGCTGTGACTGAAACTAGGACTAATAGAGGTGCTTCATGTAGCTTTGAGTGGTTGAAAGCTGTATTTTTTACACAACTTCGTGAAGGACGATATGACTATGCAGTGAGATTTGTATTCACCTCATCCATCTGTTCTTATTACTTTCAGATAACAGCCACTTTGTTTTTCTGCTATCACCTTGAATCTTTTAAACACATCAAGCACTTCACTTTTCCTTTTAATTAGATTTATCTAGGTTTTTCTTGTGAAATCATCAATGAATGATACAAAGTAATTGTTTCCTCCTATTGACATTTCTTCAAATGGACTACAAACATCAGAAGATTACCTCCATCTTCTTTGAAGATCTAGTTGGTACTTCGGATTTGAATGAATTCCTATGTTGCTTGGCATGATAGCATTCCTCACATATCTCCTTTGGTATATCAGTTTCAGGAATTCCTAGCACCAATTTCTTGCCGTGCAGCATCTGAAGACTTCTAAAATTCAAGTGACCAAACCTTTGATGCCATAGCCATTTTTCACTTCTAATTTCAACAATCAAACACTGATTTTCACTGATTTGAATTTCAATTTTGAAGGTTTTGTTCTTGGAGAGTGGTGCCTTCAAGATTAGCCTCTTTGAACTATCAAACATCTTCATTTGTCCATTTTCCATCGTCATTGAGTATCCTTTTTCCAACAATTGTCCAAGACTCGACATATTATTTTTCATGTTTGGCACATACAACATATCACATATGAAGGATTGTTTCCCATCTCTTCTCTGAATCAATACCTTGCCAACTCCTTCAGCAGTCACTGTGCTATTGTGTGCAAACTTAATCTTTCTCATCATCTTTTCATTAATGTTTACGTACCACTCCTTATGACTTGTCATGTGATCGAAGCAACCTGTGTCAAGATACCATAATTTTGGACATTCATCATCTGAGTTTGTGGCAGCCATCAACAATACATCATCGAAATCAGAATCATCTGCTTGTACCATCTGGGCTTTATCCTCCTTTCTCTTCACTTTCTTTGATATACATTCATCAACAAAGTGGCCCAAATTTTGATAATTATAGCATTGAATCCCCTTCTTATTAAATTTCTTCTTACCTCTTGCTTTCTTGCTGTGATTGTCAGTGCTTTTCTAATTCTTTGAGGTTCCAACACCTTCATCAAGATCTTGCTTCTTGTACCATTTGGATTTTCCCTTTCCTTTCTTGTATTTTACTCTATCTTGGTTGAATTTCTTGCTGACTTGAGCCTGTAGTGCTTGCACTTGTGTGTTTGCTGCACTTCTTTCTTTTACTCTCAACTCATGAGCTTCCAATGAACCTTGCAATTCTTCCACCTTCAATGTATCAAGAGCCTTTGATTCCTCTATGGCCACCACTATGTGATCATATCTTTGTGTCAATGTCCTCAGAATTTTTTCAATAATCACCACCTCAGTCATCACCTCTCCATTAGTTTTCATTTGGTTGGTGATTGCCTGCACACGATTGAAATAATCAGCCACAATCTCATCCTCCTCCATCTGCAGCAACTCAAACTGCCTTCTTAACATCTGGAGTTTTATTTTCTTGGTCTTCTCTCCACCCGTATAGTACTTTACCAAGATGTCCCATACTTCCTTTGATGTAGAGGCCTTCGAAATTCTTTCAAATTTATTCGAGTCAACACTCTGCTGAACGTAAAACAATGCCTTGCAGTATGTTTTCTTTGAATCCTTGAAATTTGATTGCTACCTGTCTGTTGGATTCAGACTTAGCTGATCATATCCATCTTGTACCAATTCATACACTTCTTGATCTCCCAACAATGATCTCATTGATGCACACCATCTTTCCCAGTTCTTTCCATCAAGGATTGGCAAGTTTGATGGAAAGTTCCCTGATCCATTCATGATTCTTTTCTCTTTTGCACTCACACTTGTGTTTCCCAATTCTTGATGAACAATCTCTCTATCACTTGTGTTTCCCTTGAATTAAACAGCAACTCTCGATGCCAATTTGTTGGAACACTTTAATTTGTGATTGTTAAAATAAGATGATTAAGAATTGAGAAGAAATGAATTGAAAGGATCAAAATTGTATTATTACTTGCTACACAAGCAACAGAGCCAACACTTATAATTTATATCAAACAGTTTGCACAATTACATAAAAACTAACTTCTTAACTTCCTTAACTACTTCTAACCTCCATAACTAATTTTAAATTTCCTCTAATTTCCATTTATGAATTACATATTTTAACAAATATTTTATGAATCCTAAGTATTGAATTTGCACTTAAGAACTTTAACTTGATCTTGTTAATGATTTTAATTGGACCGATTGAAAATATACATGTTTTAAGGATCGCATTGCAGAAAATTTCCATGCAATTCCATATGGATTTATGTCCTCAAGTGATGATAACCACAATGATCCAATTGTTAATACGACCCAGATAATAAAGAAGAAATATATGTTAAAACAAACTCTCAAATTAAGTTTTGATGAAAATAAACAAAGGTTAATTAAGTATGTCAATTATGATTCTAAATGTTATGTTAATTTAATCTGTGCTTTTGAGTGTTTTTATTAAAGATAGGAACCAAGCAAAGCAAAGAAATCAGATGAAAAACTAAACAGAACATTCTTGACCATAAGTTATACAAAACAGAGAATGTTCTGCAGAATCAAGATTGATTGTCGCAGCCACTTCACCAATCTTTCTCCATCACTTTAACAATGATTATGCCTTAATTCTTTATACCAATTTCATCAGTACATGGCAAGGAACAGATAGGAATCATTATTACTTAAAACGGTTCTTGAATCTCTAAGATAAATCATCATGAATTTAAGTATGTCAAAAACAGACTGTAACTTTCTCTAGTCTGGAACTGTCAAGAAAGTTGAAACAAGACTGAACTTCAAGATTAATTATAAGTCCTCAGATTGTCCAGAAGACCATCAGGCCTGATGAAATGAATTTGAGCTGTTCGAAATGAATGAAGGAGAAACCACTGATGAAATGTATTCAAGGTTCACAACTATAGTGAATGAAATGCGATCTCTGGGAAAAGCTTACTCAGTACAAGACAGAGTAAGAAAGATCATGAGATGTCTTCCAGTCATATGGAGACCAATGGTAACAGCCATAAGCCAAGCCAAAAATCTTGGAGTGCTGGCATTAGAAGAACTAATTGGAACCTTAAGAGCACATGAAGTATTACTACAAGAAGATAAACCTGTCAAGAAAGGAAAAGCAATAGCCTTAAAAGCATCTCAAGAAAGCATGCCTGTCCAAATAGAAGAAGAACCAAAAGAAGCTGGTCAAGAAAATGCTGATGAAGAAATTGCTCTTCTCACTAGAAGAATTCAGAGAATGATGAGAAGGAGAGACCAAATCAAGAAGGGATTCTCAAACAAAAGAGAAAATCCCAAAACAGAATTAGACAAGAGCCAAATCACGTGTTTTGGATGTAATAAACTGGGACATTATAAATCTGAGTGTCCTCTAAACAAAAGAACACCAAACAGATTTCCTTTCAAAAAGAAATCAATGATGGCCACATGGGATAACTCAGACGAATCTGACGAAGAAGATGAAGAAGAAGCCAACATATGCTTAATGGCAAATACTGAAGAAAATGAGGTAACAAATTATGAACCCTGTATTTTATGTGAACAAATGGAAAAAGAATTTGACAACTTATTAAATAATTCAAACTTACTTATTCAAAAGTGTAGTTCTTTAAAAGATAAAATTCTATAAAGAAAAAGAAGAGAAAGAAAAAACTCAGGCTCTGAATGATAAGCTAAAAGAAATCATTCAAAATCTGAAAGAATCTCATACCAAAAACTTTCACACTGAAAAACCAGAACGTCAAGAACTTCTGCACTTCAAAAGGAGAACGTTCTCCTTAAAGCTGAAGCTGAATTTTTTAAAAAGGATCTGTTAGAGGTCAAAATATGATGGGATCTCAAGTAGGAATATTTGATAAAGCAGGTCTTGGTTTTAATCAAACTCAGAAAACCAAAGTATATGAAAAAAATTTATTCCAGAAAGAAGAGAAAATAAATGCAAGACAAAATGTTCATACTGCTGTAAAATTGGACATCTTGAATTTACATGTTATTTTAAAAAAAGGATGAAAAAATCAAGAACCAACAGAGAGGAGAACGATCTAGAACAAAAGCAGATTTTCCTCAGAAAAAACGAGAATGTTCTCCAGCTAAAACAGAAAACGGAGAAAGTTCTGAAAATCTGTCAAAACCAGTTTAAAAATTTGTTCAAAAACAAAAAATTAAATGTTCCTCATGTTATAAGATTGGACACTCTGAATCAACATGTCATATAAACAGAAAATCAAAATCTAGAACTAATCCACAAGGACCCAACACAAAATGGGTACCAAAAGTTAATGAAACAAAAACTGCAGGTTGGTTCTCAAGGTGTCAAGAAAAAGCCATGGTTCTTGGATAGTGGCTGTTCAAGACATATGACAGGTGATAAAAATTACTTCATATCCTTCGTCAAGAAAGATGGAGGGTCAGTCACTTTTGGAAATGATAACCAAGCTCAAATCAAAGGTAAAGGGACAATTGCAGATGGAATTCGAACCAGAAAGTCATTCAAGAATGATGAAAACAACATGGCAATGATTTCTCAAGTTGAACCAAAATCAATTAAAGTAGCCATAGTTTATCAATCTTGGATTAAAGCCATGAAGGAAGAACTGCAGCAGTTCGATAAGAATGAAGTCTGGACCTTGGTACCAAATCCTCAAGATCAAACATTCATTGGTACACGTTGGGTTTTCAGAAACAAATTAGATGAAGAAGGCAAGGTTGTAAGAAACAAAGCAAGATTGGTTGCTCAAGGTTATAACCAACAAAAAGGTATAGACTACGATGAAACTTTTGCTCCTGTTGCAAGGTTAGAAGCTATTCGTATACTTCTTGCATATGCATCTCATAAACTTATTAAATTATTTCAAATGGATGTAAAAAGTGCATTCTTAAACGGCTTCTTAAATGAACAAGTTTATGTAAAACAACCTCCTGGTTTTGAAGATCAATCAAAACCAAATCATATTTTCAAACTTACAAAAGCTCTCTACGGCTTAAAACAAGCACCAAGAGCTTGGTATGATAGGTTAAGTTCCTTCTTAATCAAAAATGGATTTTCTAGAGGAAAAATCAATACTACACTTTTTAAGAAAATTGATAAAAATGATTTACTCATTGTACAAGTGTATGTCGACGATATTATTTTTGGATCAACTAATGAAAAAATGTGTGATGGCTTTTCAAAACTCATGCAAAGTGAATTTGAAATGAGCATGATGGGAGAGTTGAGATATTTTCTTGGTTTACAAATTAAACAACATAAAAATGGTATTTTTATCTGTCAAGAAAAATACATTAAAGATTTGTTAACCAAGTATAAAATGAATGAAGCAAAAATCATGTCTACTCCTATGCATCCACCCTCTTCATTAGACAAAGATGAACAAGGAAAATCTGTTTCTGAAAAAGAATACAGAGGTATGATTGGTTCCTTGCTGTATTTAACCGCTAGCAGACCAGATATTGTATTCGCAGTAGGATTATGTGCTAGATTTCAATCCGCACCAAAAGAATCCCATTTAACAGCTGTAAAAGGAATTTTTCGATATCTTGTTGGAACTACTGATCTTGGCCTTTGGTATAGAAAAAGTTCTCATTTTGATCTTGTAGCATATTGCGACGCTGATTATGCTGGAGATAAAATTGAAAGAAAAAGCACTAGTGGAGCATGCCAGTTTCTGGGTGATGCTTTGATAAGCTGGTTGTGCAGGAAACAAAATACTATAGCCTTATCAACCACTGAAGCTGAATACGTATCAGCCGCAAACTGCTGCTCACAAGTTCTTTGGATAAAAAATCAACTTGAAGACTTCTCTATAAGTTACTCAAGCATTCCAATTTACTGTGATAATACTAGTGCAATCAATTTATCAAAAAATCCCATTCAGCATTCTCGTTCTAAACATATTGAAATAAAAGATCATTTTATTCGCGATCATGTCAACAAAAAGGATATTGAATTAATTTTTGTTGATACTCAAAATCAGCTTGCTGATATTTTTAGAAAACCTTTGGTTGAGGAAAGTTTTAATTCAATTAAAGAAAAACTGAAAAATCCTGAAAATTCGTGTTGAACTACTTCTGCAGAAAACGGAGAACGTTTATCAATCTCCGTTTTTCAGACATCTTTCTCCGTTTTTCAAACTTTCCCCCGAATCGTCACCTTCCTCATGCACAGGAAAGGCATGTCCTGGCATTAAATGCCGTGTCTCTAGGTTGTCAAAGGTCACTGCCAAGCCGTCAAATCGGTTCCCTTCCCCAACACATGACAGTTCCCTAAGTTCAAGTCATCATTGCTCTCTCTCTCTTGAAAAAAAAAAAACTGCAAAAACATGTTGCAATTACCACAACTGATCACTTTCAGAAACGGTCTTCTTCTTCCTTAAACCTTCGTCTCCCTCAACATTCATCTTCCATAACTCTCAGTTTTCAACAACAATGGCTCGAACAAAACAATCTGCTCGAAAAAACGCATGCACAGATACTTCATCATCCTTCTCACCAATCTACAATCGTTCACCTTCACCTCCACCCAGACCAACTCCTCCAAGACATTCGTCAGACTCCTCCTTTTCTGACTATCTCTCGTCCTCCCCTGAATCCAACCCAAATTCCTTAATTCCTGAACCTTTATCTTCTGTTCTTCCCCTTCTCCATTCTTGTCCTCCTCCTAACGTTGCTTAAGTTCCTCCCCACTTGCGCAAATCCTTCTTTAATCCTTCCCCCCCATAAAAATTTGTCAATCCTCCCGCACCACAAAGACGCTCAATGAGAATCTTAGCAGGAATTGGGACTTTAAAGAACCCAATCACTAAACCTGCTTATTTCATACTCTCAGACTCTGATTTTGATGAATCAATTGATACTCCTCCCCAATCACCATCAACAAAATCCACAAAACCTACAACTCCATCAAAATCTTCATTTTCATCTGAACCTTCTCAATCAACTTCTCCAAATCAAAAACAGAGAATGATCAATGAACTTTTTTCTTCTCCTAAACCCACCCACCCCACCATTTGTCCTCTAAAAACAAAAACGACTGTGCCAATGTCTCAATTTCTAGCAAGAAAAAACTTAACCATTCGCCTGAGATTCAAAATCACTGCGCTTAAACAGATTTTTCGCCACAATCCATCTTCTTCACAAGAACGTTCTCCAAGTCCAGAACGTTCCCCAACCCGTGAACCTTCACCCACCCCCATCAAGAACGTTCTCCTATCCACAAACGTTATCCCGTCCCTTTCACTCCAAATACTCAAAAAAACCCTACACCTACTCCAGAATGTTCTCCCATTCAAGAACGTTCTCTTGTCCATCACAAATCTCCCTCACCCACTCAAGAACGTTCACCTACAACAGAACGTTCTCCGTCTTATGCTCCCTCTCCTTCACAATCCACCAAACGTCCCCTTTCACCTCAAAATCCTTCCTCTCCTTCCTATGATCCTTCCTCTGACTCTGATTCCCCTGCACCACCTACCAAGAAAGCCAAAACTCAACCCACTCCTTTAATTCCTTCCACTGCCACAAAACTGTTTAAAGACAAATGGGCTCAGAGACCCATTGGTGTTGGCCGAGTTTTTGTTTTTGACAAACTCATAGTCGATGGCAATGCTGTCCAACACTTCACTAATGCTCTAGGATGGACTGCTTTTTTACAAACATCTGAGCATTACTATCCAGATGTTGTTAGGGCTTTCTACTGTCAGGCTCAAACATTCCCTGATAAATCCCTTCTGATTTCCAACATTTGAGATAAAACTGACTCCTGACATCTTGGCTTCCATCTTGGATCTTCCTACTGAAGGTCCTGCTGTTTTTGGCAAATCCTGGTTTACAGCTCTCAATCTTAAAGAGACTGCAGTTCTTTCTGAGTTGTTTCAAGAGAACTCTACTAGGTACCTTTCCACATACCGTCAACCTCTTCCAAAAAATTTCAACAACATGAGCCAGCACACTCTTCTTCCTCACTGTGGAAGCTATGAGTATGTCTCTGAAAAAGACGCGCTGATCATCTATCATCTTCTCAACTGCAAGTGCCTCAATCTTCCTCATTTAATACTTCATCACATGATTGCAGCTGCAACCAAAGACTACAAGAAGAATATTTTTCCTTACGGTATGATTCTTACAAAAATCTTTAAACATTTCAATATCCCTCTGTCCATTGAAAAATCCTTCATCAAAATATCCAAATTCTCAACTAAAAACATAGCTCGTATGAAAATAACTTTCACAAGACAGCCTTCCCCCACACCAGAAACACAGCAAAAATATCCAACCATTAGCCGTCCCACAACTAGACAATCTGCCCCAATCATATCTTCTTTCCCATCTCCTCTAAAGAGAAAATGCTCTACAAGACAAAGACCTGTTGTTCCAGACCCAACATCACATTCCACTTCTCCAAACAAAGCAGCTAAAAATGCTCAACAACGTTCTCCTCCAAACCAAGAACGTTCTCCTGAACATGCTCCAGCACGTTCTCCTGAACATGATCCAGCACGTTCCCCTGAAAACCGAGAACGTTCTCCCAACCTTCCTCCTGCAAATACCACCTTCTTCGTTTTTCCACAAACATCTACATTGTCCTCCACTGATTTTATCTCTATCTCCCAACTCCTTCGTTCTCCCCATGATCCCATGACCACACTGCTTCCCCACCAAAATGTGTCAGCCATGTCACCTGCATACATTTCTCCACAGACAACCACTTCATCCTTTTTTGGAATTAGTCAATTTTTTACTTCTCCCGAGCCTTCAAATAACCAGTCTTCATCAAATCAATCAAATCCTCAGCCACTACCTACCTCTCTCCCAACTGTCTCTGCTCCATCAAGCAGTGCTGCTCCAATTCCTCCTCCAATCATGAATCCTCCCAAGGAGCCCACTAACTCAGTACTGATGGCAACCATGCAGCTTCTTTTGGCTCGACAGGCTCAGCATGATGTAGAATTTTCCATGCTGCGATCTTGGCTTGCAGAAACGATTGCCCCCAAGCTCGGTGTGCCTCCTCCTCCTGTTCAACCTGCTCCTACTCCTGAACCGATTCCTGTTACGTCCAAGTCTGCTTCTTCAGAAGGATCTTCTCCTTCTTTAGCAAAATAGGGATCTTTTTTCTTTCCTTTTTGTATGACAAAGGGGGAAATTTAATTTTAGCTTTTATTTCTGACTTTAACATGTCCTTTTGTAATCAGGATCTTACTTTTTGTAATTCAGCGATTGCATTATTAATGAAATATCATTTACGCTAATAAACTGATTGCATTAGTTATTTCACTATAATAAAAACATCTATTGCATCAATTGAGGGGGAGTTTTTACACTCTTCAAAATTAAAATTAGAATTAGAATTAAAATCTATCATCATCAAAAAAGGGGAGATTGTTAAGACAAACTCTCAAATTAAGTTTTGATGAAAATAAACAAAGGTTAATTAAGTATGTTAATTATGATTCTAAATGTTATGTTAATTTAATATATGCTCTTGAGTGTTTTTATTAAAGATAGGAACCAAGCAAAGCAAAGAAATCAGATGAAAAACTAAACAGAACATTCTTGACCATAAGTTATACAAAACGGAGAATGTTCTGTAGAATCAAGATTGATTATCGCAGCCACTTCACCAATCTTTCTCCATCACTTTAACAATAATTCTGCCTTAATTCTTTATACCAATTTCATCAGTACATGGCAAGGAACAGATAAGAATCATTATTACTTAAAACGGTTCTCGAATCTCTAAGATAAATCATCATGAATTTAAGTATGTCAAAAACGGACTATAACTTTCTCCAGTCTGGAACTGTCAAGAAAGTTGAAACAAGACTGAACTTCAAGATTAATTATAAGTCCTTTGATTGTCCAGAAGACCATCAGACCTGATTGATCATCAATCTCCACTTTTAATCAACGTTCTCCATTTTTGAGAAGAACAATCTCTGTTTCTGCAGAAGAAGACTTCTCAGTTCTGCATAAATTATTCACTTCTTTCCAAACAGTTTTGGATCGAATCTAGTGTCCAGATCAAAGCCCAATTATCATCAAGTATTTTCGAAGCTTAATGGGTCATTAAGCGCGCAGGAAATATGTTTGAAATTGAGCAAAACAGCCCAAACAAGCAAGGTCCAAAACTGTCACATGAATGGTTTTCTTTTTCAACAGAAAGGTTGCTTGTGTCAGAAGAAAATATAGCACTACCAACAGCTCTTTGTGACCAGAATTAATTGCTCAAATCGTCTATTAAAGGAAGGCGAATTCGCAAGCATCATTCAGAACTTCAAGTACCAAGTATTCTCATTAAATCACATTCACTTGCATTCTTGAAGTTATCTCATTCACAAAAGAAATCAGGCTGAAATTATTTCACACTTCCAAATTATCTTACTGAGTTCTTTTATTCTGAATTTATTCTCAAACAAGAGTTGAACATAATTAGATTCAACCAAACCTTTTAAATCATTATTGTGTAAACTCATAACTATAAGGATTGTTTATAGTTTGAGAGTGATTAAAAGAGTTAACTGTAAAAATCCTAGCAGATTAGTTAGGTGACTTGATTGAATCCTTTATGGGTGGAAAGGAAGTGTAGTTACAGATCAAGGTTGATCTTTAACTGTGTAACCAGAAGATTGTTCTCCGTTCTTTGAACACTTGGTGAAAATCTCACAGTTGTGAGGACTGGACGTAGCCCACGTTGGGTGAACCAGGATATATCTGTGTGTGGCAAGATTATAATTCAAACCCACTTTCTTGTAACTTGACATTGCTATTTCAATATAAAGATATATAACATCAGAAACACATTTAAGAAATTATAATATAATTATTAAAATATATTGTCTATGTGATATATTGTTGAAATATTTTATCATTTTATTATATTTCAATAATATTATGCTATGGATTCTTTTTCACATAAAACACACAAACGATGTGTAACTATTTAATCATGTACGCTTTTAAATGATTTTATAGTATTATTTTTGTTATAAATTTTTTAAACAAAAATTTTAAAAATAAAAAAATTAGTTTAAATAGATTATCTTAAAATATAATTTTAAATATTTCATCTATTTGTTGTAATTTTTTTGGATAGTAAAATTTCAAAAAAAAGGAATAAAATAGATTATCTTAAAATATCATTTTAAGTATTTCATCTATTTTTTTGGATAGTAAAATTTCAGAAAAAGAATAAAATAAAAAACTATTTTGAGAAGCTATTCATAAAACTCATTTTTGAGATATACTTTAAAAAAATGATTTTTATCGTGTAAATTTTTTTAATAATGAATATTTAAATTATTAAATACTAAAATTATGTTTTTTAATCAATAAAAAGTTATCTGAAATAACTTTATTATTAATAAGCAAATTTTCATAAAAGAAACTTATTAATCTAACTTTAATTTGTTTGACACTAAATTGCATATATGATATATTTCATAGAAAGAAACTTGTATTGTATTTTTATTTTACATAAGATTAAATTAATATGATTTAAATATGTTCCGTAAATTCAACTCAAACAAATGGTAGCTATAATGACATTTAATATTTTGAGGTGCAAATTTAAATGTGTGATGTCCTTTTTTATTTTTGGGACCAAACAAAACAGACCCAACCTATATTGATTTTATATCACACTAAATTGATCACTCGAAAATCAAACCAAGCCAACACATTTTTAAGTAATTTTGGATCTTTTTCGGATTTTGTAAAAAAATATTACAAAAAATCAACCAAACCAAAACCATCTACATTAAATTAGTATTTTGTGTAAGTAATTTGGTTGGTGACTCAAATGACAACGAAAGAGATTTCATATTCAAATTCAAAAAATTAATTTAACAATTAATTGACTAACATGTATCTATAAAAAAAATTACATTTATTTGATTAATTTTTCTCTCTGAAAACCCCAAATCAAACTGACTTATTAAACTCCTATAGTCGAATATTTTTGTTGTTAATTAATTAGTTTAAATTGATTTAATAATTACTTAATATTAAAATTTTGATTCCAGTGACAATTGAAATCACATAACTGAAAAAGTTGAAGTAGGTAAGAGTGCTTGTAAGTGTAAAAAATGTTTCATTTTAGTTGAAAACAACCCAAAAGTAGCGAAAAAGGCAAGTGAGTCAAATTGCTAACCAATGGTGCGATTAGTCATATAGTAATTGATTAATTGATATGAATTTCAATATGGTAATTGTTTGATGTCTCATTTCGAAATAATAAAAACTCTAATTTATCATCATCATATATATATATATATATATATATATATATATAGTATTTTTTCTCCTCATTTAAAGAGTGCATATTTCATAAGGAGTCTAGGTTAAGAAAGAAATACAAATCGATAAGTGTTTGTTATCAATCTCTATTGCTATGTGTTTCAAGATCCCCTTAATAGATTATCAACCATAAATCTAATTATGTATAATAATTTTGATAAATCAACATCTCATATATCTTAAAACATATGTCATGATATTTATAAAAGATTTGACTATACCTTGCATGGGCGGAGCTACATATGTTTAGTGCTCCATGGGCTTGAGCCTCTACTGGCTTTTTGTAACACTACAAAGCATATAGAGACTAAGTCAATACTCAATATTACTAAATCACAATATTTAGTATCTTTTGTTTACAATTTATTACCTTTATATTGTGTTATGCCTATCTGAAACGTGAGACTTGAAATACAGCATTGTCACATCGATTACTACATCAACTTTTTACTAGAGCTATCGACTTAAAATTCTTTTATGATTAACCATTACTATAATTTATAATACTATATATATATATATATATATATATATATATATATTGTTAACTATTAATAAAATTTAAAATTTAATTACATTCCATAAATCACTTAAAAAAAATACTTTTATCTATTTAATAATTATAAGATAATTAATAAAATATAATTACAGTTCAATGGAATATAAATTTAAACGTTGAATCCATTCTTAACCTACAAAAGTCCCTCTCACATTTACCAGAGCAAGTGAATCCCATTGATCATAGTTTTTATTTCACAAAAAACAAATAGTACTTATTTTTACTCATCCAATTTTTATAATTAATCCCTCCAACGGTTCAATTATAGATCCGCCCCTATACCTTATATAATTGATTATTAAATTAATTCCAACGTCAAAACCTTAGAAAATTCTTTTTAACTAACCTTTTTTATAAAGGTATGAACAATTTAACCCATACTACAATGTCAAAGTAAACTTGGCTTGGTAAAGATAATGGAAATATTTAATATGTTGAAATGCTAGTTGAAACTTACACCACCCCTCTTCTTTGCACTTATTGTGTGTGAAATTGGTTCCTAAACTTTTAAAAATTATGTTAGGATGATACCATCTCTTAATAGAGAAGCTCCACTAATTGAAGATGTTCTCACATAGAACGAAGTACCAACTGCATTCCTATCCAAGATTAAATTCCCCTTTTCTTGTCATATTAAAAGATTAAAGATGAACTAACTTTACATAAAGAATTTATTACTAATATCATTTCTCCATATTAAAGAGATACAAATGAAGTAACTCTTAAAAATAACATACATACATATTCTTTAATTATTACAAGTGCATATAATTTTCCCCTCCTAATTTATTCATTTTATCCTTAAACAAAATACTATATACTAATTGAAATTACAATAGCAATTATACAAGTGAATAAAATCCCCCAATTGAAAACCAACAATCACACCTTGATTTTGGTTATGCAGCTAGAATGAGTGTCAAAGGAAGTTATGTTGAAAAACATTACACAAGAGAGATAAACCGTAGCCTTCAACTTGAAAACCTTAATCATATGAACTTTCCCATGAAATGTTGCCTTTGCTGTCAAATTGAAAGACCCGTCTTCGATATCCGACAAAAAATTTGTGTCGGATATCAAATTTTGGGTCATAAGACCCGCAATAGCAGTCACATTAGTCGTACTACGCCCAGGAAGGAACTCTGTTTTTATAGGAACTTTTGCTACAAGAGTTTTGTGATAATTAAGATAACCGGTTGTATTTTTGGTTTTGAAGCTTCCATAATTTGGATTCACTATTGTAATTATTAAGCCTAAAGGTACAATAGTGACATTGGGTTGGAAAAATTGAAGATTCTTAAGTCCAATTGGGTAGAGACTTACATCTGGGTTCTTGGGTTTAAAGATTGTTAGAGATAATGATATAATCACGGTGGCAACAATGATTAAGAAAATGAAAGACACAAATAAGCAGATTTTGAGGCTTCTATTGGTCATGGATTTTGGTTTTGGGTAGCCCATGTAATTAACCAAAGGTTGGTTTTTTGTTGAAAAATCAAATTCAATGATGATGGACAAAAGAAAATTTGTGATACTCTTTCCTTGTAATTTGTGTGGACAAAATATAAATGTGATTAAGTGAGTTTTTAAAACTATATATTTTGGGGAATTGGTGGGCAAAAATCAAAATCAGATGTTGGATGTAGCCTAAAACTTTGGTTACTTGATTCCAAAATAAGGGACCAAATCATTACACCAAATGAATGTCGTAGTCCATTATGCATATAGTCAAGAATTTTTTTAAAAATTAATTAATTTATCCTTTGTTCCTATGGTCACTTTGTGATTTTAATCCTTTGGAAAAAATTTAGATGTAGTCACTCTAATTCAAGATTTTCGTGTTGTCATTTTTTATCCAAGTGGGATTTTAGTGTTAGGTGACACTAGATTGTTATATTAAACTTTAATGAGTGGTTCTCATGTAAAAAAGATGAATAAAATAAAATATAATTGGCGAGATCAAGATATCAAAAGTAAAAAAAGTATAAACTAAATTGATAAAAAATACTTGATTAAATATATTTTTAATTTTTATAAAAAACTTCTTCGACTTTTAGTCTCCACAACATTTTATTTCAAATAGTGTTAGTCATTGTTTCTAAGTCAATTCGATAGTAGCTTCTAATTTTTATAGGATTTTTGAATATATATTTAGAACATTATAAATATCTCTATGTCAAATATTAAAATTTTGTAATAAGGGAGTAATTAAAATGTCTTTTTAAGGACAAAAGCTCAAAAAATTAAAACAACAAAAATCTAGACATAGAGTAACACATAAAGTATATCATCAAAGTTTGATAGCAGATAAAATTTTAATTTATTTTAATTTTTAAAAGACTAAAATTGTTGAAGAAAAATATTATAAAAACTAAAAGTTAAAGAAATATTTTATAAAGTTTAAAAATAAAATTTTAAAATTTAATAGAGATTAGAAATAATATTTAACCTTAGTTAAATAAACCAAATCAAGCATGTATTTAAACCCGATTAATTGAATGAGCAGAGATCAAGCTTTACATTCTTGACAATAATGGCTCACGAATAGCTCGAGTGTCTATGTATATAGTGGCTCTAGGCAAATTCTAATTCGAAGGATGTGCATCATGGATTAATAATTAAAATTTGTTTAAAATTTCAACTGACATGCCCACGAGGGAACATCGTATTAAATCGTCATAAATTAAATTATCGACTTATCTTTAAAGATAACGAGGATTATGATCTATTATTTATGAAGAATATCGTGGATAATCGTTATCATTTTTGATAATTTTTAAGTATTAATCATGGTGAACAATTTATGGAAGTGGTCCACTATTGAACTTTCTAGTGATTCTAACTTTATTTTGAAAATAAATGGTTTTAACTTTGTAATTAATAATTGATAGCAATAAGTATTTCCAGATAGATAATAGTTATCCACTACTCTTCCTATTCCATAAAAATGATATCGAATCCTATCCACATCTATTAAACCGATACTTAGCGGGTTTTTAAATATCCACTTATATTAGCGAATATCTATGGATATCATCTAATTTTAAATAAATAAAAAATCATTTATGTATAAAACTATTTTTTTTTAATAAAGTAGAATATTTACCCTCTTTTAAAAGCACAAAAAATATTAATATAGTATCACATAAATAAAATATATCACAAACTTTCATCATAAAAAAATATAAATACATTAATACATAAACAAAACTCATGACAACATATCAATTTCATTAATTTACTAACAAGTAGATGTTAAGACAAAATCCCAAATTAATGTTTTGATGATAATTAAACAAAAGGTTAATTAAGAATTCTAATTATGATTCTAAGTATTTTGGTATTTAACATGTGTATTTGAGTGTGTTAAAACAAGTTAGCTACCAAGCATTCAAAGCAGATCACATTAAAATCAAGAAAGTAAAAATAGTAAAACGAAGATCGTTCTTGACATATGCCAGAAAAACGAAGAACGTTCTTCACTTCTGTCATAAATAAGAATGATCAGTTTTCGTTTAGAAAGATTGAATCCTAGAAGCTTTATTCATCTCATATATTAATCAAGAATAAGCATGGATAAATCTAAGTCAGAATGATTCTAGAATTCGAAGGATCAAAGACATACTTCATGAAAAGTATAAAGCAAGATCATTCTTCATGCAAGGCAAATGCAAGCACATATGTACATGCTGTAAAGTACACTACAATTGTACTTGCAATCAAGACCTGCACACTTGACTTAAAGCTAGCAAATCATCTCAGAAAACTGACAAGATCAAGTACAAGTCAGATCATCTCCAACTAATTCGAAGAACGACCTTGGATGTCAAGAACGTTCTTGGATACAACATGATCTCTCTTGCTTTTAGTCTGATCTAATCCACCTACTTTCTCATGACAGCTGGCCTCATTTCAGTGGATATATGAGTTGTCCTAAACTCTCTTGAAGCCTATAAATACAGCTTCAAGATGAAGAACAAAACACAACTCAAAGTGCCCAGCAAAACATCAATCATTCAATCATATTCGAGTTCTCTCAATATCATTCTCTAGCTTGCAGTTCCATTCTTTGTGTTGTGTTAGAATTAGTAATAACTGAGTTCTAACTTATAGAATCTATTTCTCAAACAAGAGTTGAGCAATACTCAGATTCTAACATTCTCAAAATCATTACTTTGTAACTCAAGGCTATTGTGTTAACATAGCTTGAAAAGTGTGTAAAAATCTTTTATGTTGTGAAAGGTAGCTTGCAAAATCCTTTTTGAAATAGTGTAAGGTAAACCTGTGGAAATCCTTTCTAGGTAGAAAGGTGGAAATTGTGTAAAGATCAAGATTGATTTGTGAAAAATTGTGTGACAACCAAGAACAATCTTGCCTTGAGCACTTAGTGAAAAATCTCACATTTGTGAGGACTAGACGTAACCCGTGTTTGGGTGAACCAGGATATATGCTTGTGTGATCTCTCTATCTCTATCTTTATTTATTATATGCTTTACAATCAGCTTTTATATTGATAAAATTGATATTGTTATTTTTTCACTAACCAAGATTGTTCTTCGTTTATAACCAAGATCAATCTTGAGTAAAACTTTTAGTTTTTAAACAGGAATTTTAAAAAGGGGCAATTATAATTCAAACCCCCTTCCTTATAATTGACGCTGTTACTTCAGTTGGGATACCTGCGGGTAACAATATGATTACATCTGATCCGTCTCCATATTCATTAATTAGCATGTTGTCAAAATATTTATTTATTTGAGGAAAAATAAAGGGTTGACTGACAAGACATAACATATTTGCAGTTGAAATCCTGGTATTTTTAGGGTTTGAAACCACCCAAGGCCGCCACGGCGCCGACATCATCGTTCACCAAGACATAGCATTATGCCTTCACGTGTTCATTTTCCAGATCACATTCAATCTAGTTCGAGTCAATATTGAGTCATATGCGTTTTCAGATCGCGTTAATTTGTATTTTCATACCATTTGGTTGTTTGTCTGTGTTTGGAGTTATCTGATACGGGTTTGGGTTTTGATTTTTGTTTGGTTTTGGTCGTTGGCGACACCGTCGCTTCCAAACCCATATATGTCGCATTAATGATTGCTATACGTAAACCACTCTCATGGTTTGTTTTTCTTGACTCAATTTCGATATTATTAATAACAATACCTTTGAAGTCTAGCTCAACTTCGGTAATATTATTAATTCTTGTCATTTATCTTTTACATTTATAAAGTGTAGCTCAACTGGAAAATGTCGATATTGTTAGATTAAATATCATGTCTCAGTTTCAAACCTAAAACCTCACCGATGTGAACGAGTTTCATTATCATTTCATTTGTAGACCAAAAAAAAAAATTACAAGTGATAACCTTTAGTTATTTTCACAAACACATTAAAAGTTATAGTCACATTTAGTCATTTGGATCCCTTATAACAATTGTCAATATATATCCACTATAATATCATTTAAAAAAACATCAATTTCATTCAATAATAGACTTGCACTTAAAAAAAATGTTTCATGCATGCTTTCAAATATATGTAAACTCTTTAAAATGCAGGACATTATCAGAGCTATCTATATATTCATCTCGTCCTTGTTAAAGTTTGATGCTTAACTTTACAATTGATCCAAGATTAAACCTCATCAATTCATGATAGTAATCATACCACAATTTGAATCGGTTATTGTGAAAAGGACAGACAAAAATGAAATTAAAAAATGAAAAGAAAAAAAAAACAAAACGAATATTTGACAAAAGATAAACGATAAAATATATTTAAGTCTTAATATTATGTGCATCACTTCCAAGTTATTATTCTTTTGTTTGAGTTTATGATAAATAAAATGCACCAATGAATAATAAGGGCAAATATTATTTTTATTATGTAAAAATATCTAACAATCATTATCTAAGTTACTAAATATTAAAATTATTTAATTAATCTGCAACAAATTACTTCAAAACAACTTTTACTATTTTGAACTGGTTCTCATTATTCTATAACAAGTCATAATCTTATAAAAACATATAAAACTTTATTTAGGCTTTTTTATTGTCAAAACTAATTTCGATTTTTTATTGAAAAATTAAGAAAAATGTGCATAAATATTAAATAAATAAATAAATGAAATTTCAAATGAGCTTTAACAAGTCAAGAGAATGAGATGGATTTTAGAAGATAGAGAGAGGATGAGAGAAATTTTAACTAAAAGAAAATGAGAGATATTTTAAATAAATGATATGTGTATTTAATCACTTCCTCTTCCTTCCAAATCTCTCTAAAATGGGGAGAGAACAAAATGAAATTTATGAGGAATTTTGGAGTTTGGATCTTCTCAATCTAAGTCTTCTTCAATCTCTTTCAACCTTCTCTATTTTTCTTTTTTTTTTTTCAATTTTTATTTTTTTGATTTGGATTGAAAGTTAATATCATAAAGATCATGAATTTAATGTTTTACACATATATAAAATCATTTTATATGTTATCGAAATACATCAAAATTAACGTGTTATACACTTCTATTGAATACTGTTAATTTTCATGAATTTCAATAACATATCAAATTGTTTTAAATTTGTATAAAATTTTACATTCATAATCTAATAATATAAACTTCCGATCTAACGAAATAAAATTGTCAAAAAAAAGTAAAATTAAAAAAAAAATAGAAAAAATAGACATAGATTGAACGAGACTTGAATGGATGATCTAAATTCGAGATATTGTGCTCTCGACTTTCCTTCACTCTTAAAAACTAAACAAAACACTAACATCCTCTTCTCCAATCAATCCTCTTCTCCAATCAATTTGGTGCTTTTTTATTAAAAATATTACATCCTCTTCTCCAATCAATCCTAATCAAACACATATTAATTATTTAGAATTCCAAAAGAAAGCATTATCTCAAAGCAATTAAAAAAAATAAAAATCAATGTACTGTAGTTTTATGGTAGGTTCTAGTTAAATTAAATGCAAGATGGAGAGGAGAGATTAATAATCATAATTGATGTCTCTTCCTCAATAGAAAGACCTACGCAACGGGTAAGATGGAGCAATTAAAAAAGCACCAAATATGTGAATGTTCATATTTATTGCCATTGGCAAATTTGGCATCCTGTCAACTTCATGGGTTGCTCTTTGCCTCTTCATCACATCCACACGTCAAGACATCTTTATGCTATTATATTACGCAAGCTCATAATTAAAACAAAACTGGTTCGCTTGGTTGAACTGAAAATCAAATATATATCTTGTCAAAATGAAATTGCACCATGAATGCCATTTAACATATATGATCAAAGCAAACAAATTAAGCTATCAAAGAGAACCTTGTTTCTACAATGTTAAATAGTAAGATAGTTGACTTGGTCAATAAGTCATCCAGATGTGTCTTGACCGACATAATTTGTTTACGGAATTAAAATTTGTTCAACGAAATTGATATGATATGACCAAGTAGAATTTTGAGATTTTCTCAACGAATTCAAATTCGTGTGCACCTCTATGGTAAGCGACTCTTATAATTTAATATTAAATATTAAACTACCCATATTTTCATCTTAATACAGTAAAAGTAGAAAACAAAAAAGTTGAAAAAATGGTTGAAGCCTTGTTAGTCTTGCATATTCCACGACCCTCCCCTCACCATGTCATGCATGAGAAATAGTAAGAGAATAAATATAAAAGAAAATTAACATTTTTTAAAATAATGGTATAGGGGTAAAATTGTAATTTAAGTATAAAATACATATTAAAAATTTCAATTTTCTATATTTGAGACCAAAAAATAATTCAAAATTCTCTTATAAAATAAAGACGGCAGAGTATTTATTGATTGCAATTAATTGATAATATGAAAGTTTTTATAAAGATAAAGTATTAATTTCATTGAACACGGCGAGTTCTCTATGTTTATTCATTTTTTGACTTTTTATTCGATTCTAACTTTCAATAATGTAAAATTCAATAAAATATATTACCGAATCCTAAATTCTGGAAACCTTCAAAATTCTTCCACTACACTACTTTTATTGTAAGATCTGTGAAATTCAAGTTTGATTTGGACCATATAGTCTTAATTAAATTAGCAAGTGTTTGGGGTGAAGCTTATTTAGAGCCTATGTCACGGCTTTTGTAGAAGTTGGTCCAAAATCAGTTGCAATTGTAGTTGAATTATTTGGTTAAAGTTTGAAGGTACATATTGGTTTAGATAATTTAAAACCAATTGATTTAACCATCCTACTTGAATACAATGATCCAGTCAGCCATTGTTGTTGCTCAGTATCTCAATAAATTTAATTCTTACAGGAATTTAATAGAAGCTTAGTTACTGCCAACAAACAAAAATTGAATTACCATATATACTATTTTTTAAGGGATTTTGGTGCATTTATTAGTTTTAAGAGGCATATATAAAAGAAAAAAAATTACATGCTTAAGTCTTAATTCAATAGACATTTAACATCATATTTCGAGTTCAGTACTCTTTCACATTATGGCCGTAGCAACCACCATATGCTTCAAGTGCCTCTATCAATGCCCGCTGCTCCTAGCCTTCTCCATGTTTATTGCTCTTCAGTTACTCCTATAAAACAACATAGAAAAAAGTATGCATAAAAGAACATTATAGTCCGGGTTTTAGAAAATGGTGACTGAGATTTGATCCCCAATATAAAGGTTATTGATGTATTCGTGACTACAATTGATTTTATTTTTATTTTTTATAATCTCAAAGATCACGACTATAAATTAGAACATCTAAGAGTATTAAAAATATTTGGTTCAAAATTCAATTCCAACCGCTAACTAACAAACTAACCATTAATATTTTCTAATCCAAAAACAAATGATTCTCATATCGTGACAGTAACACAAATGCGATTTAAAATTATGATTGAAACATTGATTTAGAAGGGGTGCCTTTTTCCATTGTAGTCGTTGATGCTACACCTCATTTGACAGTTTTGAGGTACCTATCATAGTAATTAGCACCAGTCCATTTCTGATAAGCAATTGTACCAATCCCATTGTTCTTCTTCTCTCTGAGTCCTTTCTACATAAGCCAACATTCCTGTATTAGCAAATCTCTTGCTAATGTCGAAGTGATGAGTGCTTTAAAATACAAACATCATTCAGCAAAGAATTATAAGTGTCCAATAATTTAAAATTTAAAATTTACAAAATATCAAATTATTCTTTAAATTGTCTAGCTTCAGTTAAAATATTTCATAAACTCTCTAATTCGTATACAAAAAAACTCCTTAAAATAATAGATAGTTTGAGTTTAAACAATTTGATATTATGTAAATTTGAAGTTTTAAATTAATCAAATTTACAATTTCAAAAGTAATTTTTGTCACCTTATATATACAAACATTTTAGGATTAGGTTAATTAATTGCTCCTCGCCTCCTAGAAAAGACAAAAACACAACATATACTCCAGATACGAAAGGTTAGGTTTATATATCCACGCCTGTTTCTTTATGTATCAGTTTTTTTTTTTTTTTTTTTTTTTTTTTTTTTTTTTTTTTGCTTTTTTCTTTTTTACAATGTATTATTCTAAAAGAGTTATGTTAACAGGTTAAGGATACTAAAAATATAATTTTTTAATGAAAAATACAATGTCTTAATTTTTAATGAATTGAAAATAAAAATTATTTTCTAAGTATGAATCAGTAATACGTGTCATTGGGACACATTAGGTTTTTGTTAGAACATAATATGGAATTGATATGAATTGGAATTGCTAAGAATGGATTGAATTGAATCAATGTTATTACAAGTACTTGCTACAAAAGCAATGTGCCCAACTTTGATATTTATCAAACAGTTTTGAATAGTAACACTTATAACTAACTAACTAACTTCCTCAACAACATTACAATCACCCTAACTGACTTACAATCATTAGTTAATCATTTATGAATTACTACATTTAACACTCTTCCTAATTCAACATGATTAAGGTAGTGTTAATCCAAACTTGTTCCTCATCTCTTGGAACTTCACCCTCTTCAAGCTTTTGGTTAAAATGTCAGCCTTTTGATCATTGGTACTGCAGTGTTCCAGCTTTATCTTGTCTTTCATCACCTGATCTCTTAAGAAATGGAACCTTGTTTCTATGTGCTTACTTCTTCCATGAACACTTGGATGTTTTGCTAGATCTATTGCTAATTTATTGTCTATTTTCATCCTCACTGCTGCATTGCTTCTCAGCCCTAGTTCCATCATCAATTCTGCCAGCCACAGAGTTTGGCAAGCTCCTATTGATGCAGCCACATATTCAGCTTCACAAGTGGACAATGCTACTATGCTTTGTTTCCTTGAACACCATGAGATTGGTGACTCATTTATCATAAACACATAGCCCGTGGTGCTCTTCCTTTCATCTTTATCTCCGCACCAGTCAGCATCAGTGAAACCAGCCAGCTCAGACTCATCTCTTTTTGAGCTTCTAGTATATAGCAGTCCAAACTCACTTGTTTCTTTAATGTATCTCAAAATCCTTTTAGCTGCCAAGTAGTGAGGTGTTCTAGGCTTTTCCATATACCTACTGATCAGTCCAACACTATAGGCAATGTCTGGCCTTGTGTTGCACAAGTACCTCAAGGATCCTACCATTTGCTTGAATGTTGTAGAGTCAACCAACTCCTCATTGCCTTCCTTTGACAATATCAGCCCAGCTTCTGATGGAGTGTTAGTTCCATTGCAATCTTGCATATTAAATCTCTTTAATACATCATTAGCATATTTCTTTTGGTGCATAAAGACTCCATTTTCTCTGGTTACAAACTCGATTCCAAGGAAATAAGATAATGTGCCCAAATAAGTCATCTCAAATTCCTTTTCCATCCTGGTCTTGAATTGCTAAATTTCTGCTTCATCACTGGCTGTCACTAGTAAATCATCAACATATAGGCATATCAATAGTGTAGGTAGTGTTGTTGCCTTCTTAACATAGACTCCATGCTCATTTACACATTTCTCAAACTGCTGCTCTATAAGGAACCTGTCAATCATCTTGTTCCAAGCCTTAGGGGCTTGCTTCTGGCCATATAGTGTTTTCCTCAGCTTGTACACACTCTCTTCTTTGCCTTTTATCTCATATCATGGTGGCTGGATTACATAGACTTCTTCTTGTAATGGGCCATTGAGGAATGCTGACTTTACATCTAACTGATGCATAGACCAGCCTTTGTAGCTAGCCATTGATATTACCAGCCTTACTGTTTCAATTTTGGCCACTGGTGCAAAGACTTCATCATAATCCATCTCATGCCTCTGCAGAAATCCCTTTGCTACAAACCTGGCTTTGTACTTGGCAATATGTCCATCAGGCTTCATCTTGATTTTATAGACCCATTTCACATCAATGGGTCTCTTGTGTTCAGGCAGGGTCATCAGTTCCTAGGTTTTATTCTTTTCTATGGCATTGAGCTCTTCCCCCATTGCTAGTCTCCATCTTGGATCACTTAAGGCCTCATCTTCCCTGACTGGTTCTGATTCAACAGCAATGCAAAATGTATCAATTCTCTATCTGCATTGATTGCTGAATCAGATGCAATTTCATATTGATTTAATCTGACTAAGGGTTGTCTGATTCTCCCTGAACGCCTCACTGGGTCTAGAGATGGCTGATATTATTTTTCTGTTGGCTGATCATCATCCAGTTCCACTACTTTTGCACTGCTTGAGTTGGTTGCACTGATTGAGCTGGCTGCTCTGCCTGAGCTGGCTGTTCTGCTTTAGCTGGCTACACTCATCTGCCAGTCCCAATGTTTTGACTCATCTACTAGTATGTCCCTGCTTATTACTACCTTTTATTTGTTTGGATCATATAGCTTATAAGCCCCAATTGATTCATACCCCAGCAGCACCATTTACTCAACCCTAACATCCAACTTCCTCCTATTTTGGACTAGCACATTCTGAAGCATAGTGAGCCAAACACTCTCAAATGATTCACAGTTGGCTTCCTTCCAGACTAGGCCTCTTCAGGTGTCCTAGTGCCAAGTCTTTTGGTTGAACACCTATTCAAGATGTATACTGCAGTTGATACTGCTTCTCCCTAAAATTTGTGAGGCATTTTCTTTCCCTTCAACGTGCTTCTAGCCATATTAAATATAGTTCTATTTCTTCTTTCAGCAGTGTCATTATGTTGTGGAGTGTATGGTACAGTCACTTCATGCAACATTCCTTCTTTTTCACAAAATTCATGGAATTCATTAGAATTATATTTTCTTCCTCCATTTGTCCTAATGATTTTTAGATTAAGGTCACTTTGATTTTCTGCCATCACTTTGAATCTTTTAAACACGTCAAGCACTTCACTTTTCCTTTTAATTAGATATATCTAGATTTTCCTCGTGAAATCATCAATGAATAATAAAAAGTCATTGTTACCTCCTATTGACATTTCTTCAAATGGACCACAAACATCAGAAAATATTACCTCCATCATCCTTGAAGATCTAGCAGGCAATTCTGATTTGAATTTGTTCTTGTGTTGTTTGGCCTGGCAGCATTCTTCACATATCTCCTTTGGTATATGAATTTCAAGAATTCCTAGCACCATGCCCATGTCTTGCATTATTTGAAGACTTCTAAAATTCAGGTGCCCAAACCTTTGGTGCCAAAGCCAATTTTCACTTCTGACTTCAACAGCCAGGCATTGATTCTCACTGATCTGAATCTCAATCTTGAAGGTTCTGTTCTTGGACAGTGGTGCCTTCAAGACAAGCCTCTTTGAACTATCAAACATCTTCATTTGACCATTTTCCATCTTCATAGAGTACTCTTTTTCCAGCGATTGTCCAAGACTCACCAGGTTATTTTTCATGTTTGGCACATATAACACATCACAAATGAAAGATTGTTTGCCATATGTCCTTTGAATCAGTACCTTGCCAACACCTTTAGCTGTTACTGTGTTATTGTTTGCAAATTTGATCTCTCTCTTCACCTTTTCATCAATGCTTACAAACCACTCCTTATGCCCAGTCATGTGATTAGAGTAGCCTATGTCAAGATACCAATATTCTGGACAGTCATCCTCTATGCCTGTGGCAGCCATCAACAAAACTTCATCAGAATTAGAATCATCTACTTGGGCCAGCTGAGCTTCATCATCCTTTATCTTCACCTTCTTTGATCTACATTCATCACTAAAGTTACCCCAATTTTGACAATTATAGCATTGAATCCCTTTCTTGTTAAATTTCTTCTTACCTCCTTTGTCACCATTTGCTTTCTTGCTATGATTGTCAGAATTGTTCTAATTCTTTGAGGGTCCAGCTTCTTCATCAAGATCTTGCTTCTTGTACCACTTAAGTTTTCCCTTTCCCTTCTTGTATTTCACTCCATTTTGATTGGATTTCTTGCAGATCTAAGCCTGCAAAGCCTGTACTTGTCTGCTTGTTGTGTTTCTTTCTTTTACTCTCAACTCATGAGCTTCTAGGGAGCCTTGTAGTTCTTCCAGCTTCATTGTATCAAGATCTTTTGATTCTTCTATTGCCACCACTATGTGATCATATCTTTGTGTTAATGTTCTCATGATTTTTTCAATTATCACCACCTCAGTCATCACTTCTCCATTGGTTTTCATTTGATTAGTGATTGCCTACACTCGATTGAAGTAATCTGCAACATTCTCATCGTCCTCCATCGGCAGCAATTCATACTGCCTCATTAGCATTTGAAGTTTTATTTTCTTTGTCTTCTCTCAACCTTTGTAGTATTTTACCAAGATGTCTCATGCCTCCTTTGATGTAGATGGCTTTGAGATTCTTTCAAAATTGTTTGAGTCAACACTATGTTGAATATAGAACAATGCGTTGCAGTCCCTTCTCTTTGAATCCTTGAAGTTGGCTTGGTGCCTTTCTGTTGGATTCGCACACAGCTGGTCATAGCCATCTTGGACAATCTCTAAGACTTCTTGAGCTCCTAGCAATGATTTCATTGATGCACACCATCTTTCCCAGTTCTTTTCATCAAGTATTAAGAAAATTATTTACACAGTATTTTGCAATATCATTAAGAGATTAGAGAACCAATGTAACATTTTACAATATAATTAATAGAGTCAGAGTAACATTTCACATTCATTAGGTTTAGAACCATAAACATATATTCTAGCCACTTCAAAGTATTAATTGAAAGAAACAGCAAATCCTAATGTATATTGATCTTAAACAAACAAATCACTATGTTTATGATGAATTTAGTGTCTGTTTTGACCTCGAATGTTTCGTAATTAAAATGAGACATTATTGGAGATGCAAAAAAACAAGTTAAACAAAAATAAGAGGTTAAATTGACAACCAACATGTGAACATGTTTAAACAAAAACAATCCAATTTACACTTTTTCTTTTTAATAGTTTAATATAAACTCATTTTAGTAGCATATAATCTCTTTTTTGAATTGCAGTAGAATATAAACTCATTTTGGATCTATGTCAGCAACATTTTTCTATATAACTACAGGACAACTCATACTTAAATCTAGTTGGCAATGTAGTTGAGCAATATTAATCGAGATTATAACTATGGGACAAGTAGTGAACAATTGCATACTCAACACAAGTAATGTGCTCACCTCTAAGCAAAATTCTTCTTGACATCATCACCTAGCATAGAAATAGAACCACAGTATGCAATATCAAACTCAAAGCAAAATGATGTATTAAAAGGCACAAGATGTGCAGGAAAGATACAAGGTCCACAACCAACAAGCAAACTCAAACTAAAAAAACATCACCATATTCCAGCAGCATCTTAATTTGTAAAACCTTTTAGTACTCAAAAAGTACACTCCCTAAACTTGAAATAACAGCACACCATAAAATCCAACCTTCCTTTAGAATGAGATGATGAAACTACTAAGCTCCACATATTGCACACAGTCACGGTTGAGCTTCGTAACTAAATTGATTATGTCCCATTACATAATTGATTAAGCATGTGTTTGGAACCGCGGCTGAATGAATCAAACTCGCGTCTATGTAAACACTACATAATGTAGTTTCTGTCTTAACGTAGAAAATCACCGTGGATATGCTAAGTCAGCGTAGAAAACCCCTCTCTACACAAAATTTACTAAGCAGAAAATCAATTTCTTGTATCATTCTCCAGCCATAGAATTAGAACATTAAGTAGCGTATCATGATATTAACACATCTCTTCACAAAATCAATTATGTCCCATCTCTTCAATACATTGTTTATCCAAACATTCCTTCAAATTCGTAAACTAGTATTTAAGTGATTCTGGTACATTTATTTTATTTAAGAGGTATAAAAAGTAATAGCAAAAATAGAAAGAAGTGCACAAGTAAAACATGTTTAACAACAAGGGTAACACAATTACAAATTAAAATACACAAACTAGCTTTCTTTTCTCCCCTTGCCCATAAGCCTTTGAGAGTTTGAAGAAGCTAAGAAACAATAGAAATTATGCAGCCAAAAAATACCACAATGATTTAATGGCCTATTTAATCATCATGTACATTTATTTCATTCCAATACAATACACAAATTAATGAATCTTCCCCAAATTGCTTATTGAATAGCACAGTTCAGCATAAGTAGCTCTATCACATTCTTGCCTTAGCAACCACCATGCTCCCATTGCCTCCATCAATTCCCACTGCTCCTGGCCTAGTCCATGTTTCCTTAAATTGCTCTTCAGTTACTCCTACAAAAACAATATAGAAAGGGAAAAGATTAAAATTTAAAAATATTCAATGTTTTTAAAAAAAAGTTACGGTTAAGGTTATCAAAAACAATTTGTGACTGTGATTTGAGCCGCAACATCAACGCTATTAATACTATTCAATCAAAGCTGCTAACAAGTTTTCCCTTTCCTCTAACAAACTAACTACTAATATTTTCTAATAACAAAACAAATGATTCAACGATCGCGAAACTCCCACAATTGCAATTTAAAATCATGATTATAACTTCGATTTAAATGTGTACCTTTTCCCATCGCGGCCGTAGATGCAACACCTCCCTGGACAGTTTTAAGGTACCTATCATAGTAATTAGCACCAGCCCATTTCTGATGAGCAAGTGTATCAACACCATTTTTCCTCTCCTCTCTCTGAATCATTTCAACATAAGCCAACATTCCTCTATCAGCAAAATCCCTTGCAAACGTGGAAGTGATAAGCGCATTAGAATGCAAACCACCAACCGTTATAAACTGCCAAACATACCCCAACTTAGCAATCTTAGGAATAAAATCTCGCATTTCAACATCACTCATTCCAGAAGCATCCCAATTAAAAGACGGTGAAAGATTGTACCCAAACATCATCTCCGGCGACTTCAATCTAACCCCTTCAGCAAACCTCGTGCACTCAACCACATTAGGACTCGCAGTTTCCATCCATAAAAGATCAGCATGCGGAGCGAAAGCACAACCGCGAACAATAGCTGCATCAACCGAACCTTTAAACCTATAAAACCCTTCTCTAGTTCTAGGCAAATCCCAATCCCAAAACAAATTCCTCACACCTAACCTCTCAGCAATCTCTCTACCTTCCTCATACGAAAGACACTTATCGTAACTCGAAAAACGCATCCACTCATTCAACTTCCTCATTTTCTCATCCTCATCAATCATCAAATTCTTAATACCATCACAAACCGCTTCAGAGAAAGTCTTCAATTTGGCATTCAAAAGCCAATTATCCTCCAATGCCTGAAGCTCAGCACCATTCTTACCTGCGCGAAACCCTTGCGCCATAAGAGTAGATAAACTCTTCCCCTTAAAATTAGAATTAGTGACACCTAAAATAAACTGATGATCCCTAGTATCAATATTAGATTGAATCAAAGTAGCGGCGTCGGCGTCGGTCCTAGCAATCAAAAGAGTTTCAACAGCCATTACATCAAATTGAAGCCTTGCAGCTATAAGCCTATTAATATGTTCACTTATTGCAACAAGCACTTTTCCAGCCATGTGACCACATTTCTTTGTAACAGAAGATTGATCCTCAATGTGAATACCAGCGGCACCTCTTTCAACAAAAAGTTTACAAAGCTTAACAGTAGCTGTTGTTCCACCAAAACCAGTGTCACCATCAGCTATAATTGGTCTCAAATAATCAACATAAGGTGTTTTACCTCTGTCTTCTCTTTTCATACTCATTCTCTCTTCTTTTTGTTTTCTGTCATGATACTGTTGAGCAAAGAAAAGATGTTCAACTTTGTTTGGAACTGTGTCATAAGGATAATCAGCAAGATCAGGACCAGGTTCATTGGTTGTTGTGTGTGTGGATGAACACTGCCAACCTGAGACATAGATTGTGTCCAAGTGTTTTGCCATTTGAGTTACTTGAACTGGATCAAGTGCACCAAATGTTCTTGATGCTGTTCCA
This sequence comes from Cicer yamashitae, assembly GCA_037974755.1. NCBI lineage: Eukaryota > Viridiplantae > Streptophyta > Magnoliopsida > Fabales > Fabaceae > Cicer > Cicer yamashitae. The sequence continues at coordinate 23,449,570 of JBBPBQ010020323.1, forward strand.
TTGCTTTGATGAGTTTTCAGAATTTTCCATAGTTTTTTGGCTAAATCATTTGAGCCATAGGTTTGTCTTAGGTTGCCTCTTAGGGATACTACATCTTTGGCTGTGTATGGTCTTTGGGTTAGCTTGAACCTCTCTGTCTTCCACCATGCTTGCACCTCCACTACTTCGGATTCGAATTTGGCTTCTTCTTCCATTATCTGTTCATTCATTATAACTTTGGTTAATTAAGATTAACACACAATGAAATTTAACCAATGTTATTTGTTTATAATTATAAGTTAATTACAAATTAAGTTTGAGTTGAGACTTCTAAACCCAAAGGAATTCATAATACCATGGATAATTTATGAACTACCGACACAGATAAAAACATCAGACACGACACTAATACTAGTAACATACAAAAATGAAGTGATTGAATGGAATATGTGATGCGATGTCGAACATCTATGCCTGTTGACTACGCCTTCAATCTAAAGTATCGTGCTAAATAATGAGTCTTCTAAAGTGACCTTGTATCTTAACTAAGACTATATTAATCAGTAATTTTATATAAAATTGTAATTTTATACCAAAAAGTTTTAAAGGAGCATAATTTTCTTTCTGTTTTCTTTATGTTATGTTCATGGCAAATATCATATTAATCATGTTATAGTTAAAAGCTCAAACAAAAATTTGAAGCACTTATATTCGTATTATCTAACTATTAATAAAGTCACATTCTCCTTAAAATAAAAAAGCTTAAACTTATATTCCTTTTTCCTATCTTTGACTCTAATTAGTGACCAACTAAACAAAATAATTGTAAATAAAGATAAAAATAAAAGCAAAAACATATTGCTACATATTAATATAGCCTACTACATAGCTTGAAACATATGTGTCTCAAATATAAACAAAAGAAAGAAAGAAAGAAAGAAAGAATGTTAGATGTTTTTGTGTCAATAAATACATCAATACCTGAGTGAAAGAGTACATATTACTTTTAAGCCCAATAAGGTAGATGAAAAATTTCAAAAGCATAGTAAGTTTTGAATGTATATGAATAATGAGAACAAATATTCTAAACTTGTAATTAACACCGAATTAGAGCTAACTTAATTAATTTAAGTACTTAAGGGAAGTTCAAGAAAAAAAAATGCTACGTTAATTTCTTTTTAATTGTGGATTTAAGGTTGTTTATGCAAACTAATAAAACTATTAAAATTTTACGACTTTTTATAATCAATATCAAAATTTTCTTATATTATCTTTAACTATTTATTCTCTCAATTAATTTATTTCTCTCAACAATAAATAAACTGACATAATTTTGACAAAATAACATTTAATACTATTTTGAAATTTAAAAACAACAAATAAAGAGAAATAATAATTCATAAGTGGCCGATTACTTTGTATAAATATTTCTTATTTTCGTTTGTTAAAATTTGTGTTTATTTTACTTGTTAATAATAAAGTAAAAAACTTTTGAAATGAACAATTGTCTATATCTTTAAAAATAATAAATATATCAAAAAATATTTTTTTTTATTTTTTAAAAATACATCTTTATATTTCATCATATCTCTATCACAATAGTTTACTTCAAAAAAAATTCATCAAAATAAAAATGAACATGTATTTAAAAAAAAATAAAATATTAAAGTAGACGGTTAACAAAAAAAAAAACAATACTTAAAAAGAATGGTGGATAATAAGCAATGAAGAAAGTAAAGCAAGAGTGCAGTGCAGGGTATTAAGCTTACCGATGAAGGCACAAAAATTGATGCAGCCATGGTAAGAACAAAATTCTTTCCGTTTTCTATTTTTGGTGCACACAACTAAGAGAAACTCATGAAAAATCTTCTTCAAGCTCCTCAATTTATATAACTAAGGGGTAGCCCTTATTGATCACGCTATTGTAAGAATGGCAAATTAGATGACACTATGGATAAGAGAAAGAAAAAAAAAACGAATAAAATAATTTCATCTATATATTCATTTAAATATTTTATTTGATTAATTTCGTTTTGGAAAATTATTTGTGAAACATTGCACTTGAAAGATGCATTCACAAGCACGTATGGTGGTGGCACTTATTTTACGTTCATCTATCACTCTTTTTTTGTTGTTGTCATTTTTCATTTAATTTGTATGATATGATATCATGTCACCACTTATATATTCCATGAAAGCTGACTGATTTTATTTATCGTTATATTATTAATTAACATTCTCTCGCTGCAGTAAGAAAAATATTATCACCCTTGTTGTTTCATTGACAAGGACATGCATATGTTGGAGATTACCTCTTAACTTTTATATATATATATATATATAAATATAAGTACACGTGCGTGCGCGCGAGGAAAGAACAAATTACACAAATGTAATGTTATACTGCTTAATAATGTTTTAATCAATACAAATTTTATAAAATTTATCGTTTGATTGAAAGTTTATATTATATAGATCATTCATGTAAAATTTTACAAAAATCTAAAATCAATTGATTGATATGCTATTAATATACATCAAAATTAACGTCTTATGTATTTTTATTAAACGGCGTTAATCTTTATAAGTTTCAATCATTAATCAAATTATTTTATATTTTTACAAAATTTTACATAAATGATTTATATGATATAAATTTTCAATCAAACGATTGATTTTGTAAAATTTGTATCGATTAAAACGTTATAAAACAGTGTAACTTTATTTTTAATCTATATATATATATACATGGATGTAGGGGAACTAAATTTGATATCTCATATTCCAAGAAAAATAAATAGTATTAATAAGATATGTATTTAAAATCGCTAAACGAGTTCGAGATATTAGTTATTTTCTTGGTTTATCATATGGGACGTTTTCGTTTACTTATCTGAGAGTCCCTTTATTTTGAGAGAAACTTAAGACATGTTATTTCTAACTTATTGTTGATCATATTAAAAGTAAACTTTTTATTTGGAAATGATTGATTTTATCAATCATGGGCATGTTCAACTCGTTAAGTCTATTATTTATGGTATGTTGGTGTACAACTTTCATGTATACGCATGACCAATTTCTCTTATAAACAAATGGATTCTTGGTTGAGAAATTTTATTTGGTCTGTGTTAATTGTTAGTAGAAAAATTGTTGTAGTGGCCTGAAAATAATTTTGCTCTCCTTTGGAAAAAGTGGGACATGGTCTTCGACCTTTGCGCACAATTCATTTTGCTACTTTACTTAAACTTTCTTGAGACATGTTTTCCTCACATCAACAATGAGCACTACTTTTTAAGGCTAATTTCCTTTGTGTCTATAAGTCAGTTACATATTTTGCAAAGTCTCGTATTTGGTCAAGTATTGGAAAGTCACTTCATTTAGCTTTGGACAACAACTGCTAGAGAATTAGTAATGGTAGTTCAATTAATTTTTGGTTAGATAACTGGCTAGGCCAGACTCTTGTGGATAGACTTGACTTATCCACTCGCCTTGTACATTCCTTACAGTCTATTATTGCAGATTTTTTGGCTAAACATTATTGGGATATTCCTACTTGTTTTGCTCGCTCATTTCCTCATATTGTTGTTGAGATGCATCATATATTACTACTTCAATGGATTGTGATGATCAACTAGTTTGGAGTCTCATACATTTTGGAATTTTATCTTTTAAGGATGCTTACAAAACTCTTCATCTTATAGGTCTGAAGCATAATTAGGGTAAAAAGATCAGATTTTTATAATTCCTTCTTCAAAGTATTTTCTTGTTTGACATCTTTTTCATAATAAGATGTCTACAGATGATCACTCGTGAAGACGCATGTGTATGGTGGTGTCACGTTGTCGGCTCTACTCCCAACCTTATGAAACTACTAATTACCTTTTCTTTGACTATGTATTTGCTATTTCGTAGTGAAACTGATTGTCCTATGTTTTGCGTATTAGGATTGAATTTTCTTCAATCTCTTCAATTTTTGAGATCTATAGTAAAAATTAGAGTTATAGGGTGAAGTACATCGTCCTCTCAATTTTCATTCACATCATCTAGATTATTTGGTTTGTTCGTAATCAATTAGCTTTTAATAACAAGCAGGTTACCATTCAACATGCTACTCACGAGGTTTCTTCTGATGTATATCTATCAGGTAGATTCTCCAAGGGTGTTGCATCTTCATCAATAAAAAAAATATATTAAGTATTTTTCTAGTGACTGTCATGCTCTTGAAACCTCTTTGTGATTGGACTTGAATTAAATGTAATATTGGTCTTTTCTGTTATCGATGTTGTTTTAAGGGACTTAGGTGGCGCTATTGCAGGTTGCTTCTCCAACTATTTGGGTGTTTCTACATCGTTTCATGGTGAGCTTTCTACTATTATATATGCTATTGAGATCCCCGACTCTAAAATTTGGTTTCATCTTTGAATAGAGTGCGACTCTTGGTTGGAAGTTGAAGACTAAATGATTGAATAGCATATCCCGTACAAGACAAATGCAGTTTCACATCTCACATATTTATAAGGAAGGCAACACGTGTGTTGTTAGACTTGGTAAGTTGGTATTTACATACATTGTTTTAGTTGATGGAATTTTTCATCGTGTTATATTTGGAATGACTTTTACCGCAATCGGTATAGTCTTCCATTTTAGTTAATTATTCACTTAGATTTAATACTTATTGTTTTATTATGCAGCACTATTTTTTCCATTCACTTTAATTTTATCCTTTTGGAATTTTCAGTTAATTAAGATTTTTAACGGGAGAGTGATGTCCATACTTGTTTCCTTTGAGTTTTGACCTAGTGCCCCAAGCTTTAATTATTTCTTTAATGAATTTATTAGGGTTCTGCAAATAATATGTGATATTTTTGGAGTATCAACATAGTTGAGATTTCAATTATATGATGTGATGTCTTTACACTCTAATTTTTGCTTATAAAGGATATATATATTTAAAATAAATAATAAATGTACATAATAATTTAAAATTTATTTATATTTAGGGATAATTTTTTTAAATCAACTTCAAAAAATTTTGGCAAGTATCTATGAACACCAGTTTCTTGAGTAGGACAAGATCATATATGGATGACAAAAATCTCCATCATTCTCATAACTCATTTAAACTCGAGATAACTAATATATTAAAAAATTATATATTATGTTATCTCATTTAAACATTATTGAATAAAAATATATTGTTGCAATGATATGTAAATTGTAACATGCATCTCCTTTTCCAACTTGTAATAATGTATGTGATTAATTGTCAATAATGTGTTTAGATAGGTGTTCTTTTTATTAAAAAAATTAAAAAAGAGAGATATGTATTAATTAAAGTGACTTTAATGACCATTTTACCGCTGCCGATAAGATTTGAACTCGGTATTTTGAGCTTACAAAACTAAATTTTTATCACCGAACTAGCACCTTAAGTATCAATTTTAGATGGGTGTTTAGGATTCTGAGTAATTAGGTTATAATTTACTATCATTTTCTATTATACTACTAGTGTTGGGATTTCACTTTTAGTTTTTAAATACTGTTTTAAAAATCAATTTTTAAAAACTATATTTAAAATTAAAAAGTAATTCTATTTTTAGAAACTGTTTTGAAAATGGAAAAATAAGAAAATTTGTTTGATAATATTATTTTGAAAGAAAACACAACCTATTTGAAAAACACAAGCTATGAGGTATCCGTATGAGTTTGACTTAGTAAATTTAATTAATAATGTTCAAATTTCATTGTAAATAATTATAAATGACCATTAATGTTATTTTAATATAATATAATTTTTCTCTTCCCTAATATTTAAATAAATTGAACATTTATATATCAAATGAAATATATAGTACTTATAGTTAGGGTGCTCAAACCAAGCACATCTTAATTAAACCCACAAACCCCGATTCAAAGTATTAAAAATCGTGCAAAATCGATAATTATTTGATTTTTTTTTTTTTGTGAAATTAGTTTGCGACAAAACATATTAAATTAACATTTCTTTTTCAAAACCAAACTGTTTTTTTTAAATCATCTAACAATAAAGATTTTTATGATAAATTGTTCGAAACAACTTTTTCTTAAACAGATTGTTTTTTTTTTTTTTCATTTTTAATTTTTTTAAAAAATCTATAAGATACCAACGAAAACTCAAAAAAATTTATTATTTTGTAAATGATAGTTGTAACAAATGAGGGCCCTTAGTATGGAACAAAGCCAAACTTTTATCTGCAACGTTAGAATCTGTTGTTATTATCTTGATTTTGGAGTGTAGCTCGCTGAATGTAACTAGTTGAGTATGGGACTATTGTTGAAAGAAACTAGTTGAGTATATCAATTATTGTGAACAATAATAACATATTAACATGATCTATTATTATTTTTTATGGAAACATGATCCACTATATTGTTTACTGGGGATTCACAATATATTGGAGTTCGTTTACTTGGTGAAATTATTTTGGTTTTCGATAAAAATTAATTGATAGCTGTTAAATTAGTTGAATTGAATTATTTAGTTAAATTATTGATTCAATTAACTTAAAAATATTAAATGACATATAAATATATTTTTAATTAAAAATAAATGTTAAATATTAATTTCTAAATTATTTTAAAATAAGTAATTTAAAAGTTATAAATCTGGTATATTTTTTATTCATTTAAATAGTTTATTTATTTTAAATTAAAATAAATAAATTCTTTTAAATTATTTACTTTAGAATATTAATTATTTGAAAATTAAAATTATTTTAAAATAAGTAATTTAAAATTTATATTTTTTATTTAATTAGCTAGTTTATTTATTTAAAATTATAATAAACAAATTTTTTATAAATTATTTGCTTTAAAATATTATTTATTAAAAAAATTAAATCATATAAATTATTTATTTAAAATATTTTAAATTTTAAAAATGATTTATTTAAAATTATAATAAATAAATTATAAAAAATAAAAATAATTTTAGTTATAATAATAATAGTAAGGTTAGAAGAAAAAATAATAAACTATAAACTATAAGTTATAAACTCAAATATTACTTGAAGTAATTTATAAAAAATATTATAGACTACAAACTAATACACGATTAGTAGTGTATACATTGATGTATAAACCATTAGGAAGCTTATGCTTTACCAAATAGACCTTTCGCGTTAGTTTATTAAAATATGTGTTCAATTTATTTAGATAAGGGAGTTTTGAAGTAAATATCAAAGAAACGTCGTAAAATACTAAAGGACAAAAAGATATATTAAAAATAATAAAAATTTATTTTTAACATTTTTAATATTTTGAAAAATTTAAACAATTATTTATTTCAAAATTTTTTATAAATAAATAAAATTTAAAGAACAAAAGTAGAAAATATTTTCATAATTGGAATTAACATGATCAAATATCATGTGGTCCTCAATAGCTAAACGTAAGGATGATTACGATTGAAGAGATGAGATTTTGAGCATTTCGAGGCAGATGTGTTTTTTCCATTTCTTGTAAGTTTGAGAGTTTTTATTTTTTCAATAACCCCATTCTGAAAAGAAAAAAAAAATGCTCTCTGTTGAAAAAAATTTATTAAAATGTCGTCTATTTTAAACAAGACACAAATCGCCATTTGCAATGGCGACTTTTCAAAGAAGATTTAAAAAAAGAAATTTAGTTTTTTTTTTGAATTTTTATTATATATATAATTAATATAATTCACAAAAAAATAACAAAAATATATATATAATTAATATAATTCATAACAAAAATAATAAATATATATATATAATTAATAAAAAAATAATTTCAGTTTTTTTGAATTTTTATTAAATATATAATTAATATAATTCATAACAAAAATATATATATAATTAATATAATTCATAAAAAAAATTCAGTTTTATTTTTGTATTTTTAATACATATATATAATTAATATAATTCATAACAAAAAAATATATATATAATTAACATAATTCATAACATATATATATATATATATAATTAATATAATTCATAAAAATAACAAAAATATAATATATATAATTAATATAATTCATATAAATATAATTCAAATAACAAAAATAATATATATATATAGTTAATATAATTCATAAAAATACATAATAATACATAAAAATACATAAATATAAATTTTAAATTACATAGATTGACTAGAGCTCGCTGTAACATTTGGACAATGTTTTCGAGTATGGCCAATTAACCGACATAATCTACATTTTCTTGGTACTTTTTCTTTAACGTCTATTTCAGTTCTAATACGGGTACTATTTGGACGACCTTTTTTAATTCTCCACATTTCAGGATTGTGATACAATGTTTCACCTTCATATGTGGGCCAATATCCTTCATTGGGTATAAGTGGAAACTGTTCTTTGTAGACGTTAAATACATTAACAACCTTGTACACGTCAGGTAGAAGCACTAAATAGTTTTGACGAGCGTAAGAACATGCGGCTATGACATGTGAACAAGGAATATGTATAGCCTGAAATTTTTCACAATCACACTATTTTCTTTGAAGGTTGACTTCAAAATGACCAATTGGTCGCACCTCTCTTGGGTTTACTGTTTCATGCACCATGTAAGAATAACGATTTCGGTCGAATTGCATGACTTGATCCTCGTGTCAATCCACCCCAACCTCCACCACAATCTAGTCAACCCTTTTTTCAGGAATCAATGCCCAACACAACACAACAAAACCAATATTATATACCAACACCTCCTGACACTCAACCGCCTCCTCAAACCTTTACCCAAACACCACATCCTCATACTTTTATCCACACACCATATCAACCTTACGGGTTCGCGCCAGGGGAACAATTTAATTTTGACAGCCAACAACCACATCAAGAAGACAATCGTCGACTATCTTTTTCATAAAGCGAAGAGGATTTGTTGTATAACACGTTCAACACTCGTTATAATACACCTGACTCTGCTACCCAGTTACTGAATAATATGTGTCAACAAAGCTTTCAAATTCCAAGCTTTGGGAACGCATATACTCCGTTGAATCAAATATCCAACTGGACTCGAGGTGGAAGTAGTTCTTCTACAACACTTCCTCCTAGACATCCTCAACAGCAAGAAGACGAAGATCAAGAAGAAAAAGAACAAACTCGTGATGTACCATGGCGTCGTCAAAATCCCGTACGTGTGAGAAAATATTGGCAATGTGGTACTGGAGATCACCTTCAACATTAATTTTATCGTAATTTTTGTAAAATTTGTGGTTTTTTACGAATAAATTATTTATGTAATTTAAAATTTTATCGTAATTTAAAATTTTTATTTATGTGGTACTAAATGAATGATGAATTATGAATTATTTATGTATTATATTTATGAATTATTTTTATGTAATTTAAAATTTATATTTATGTATTTTTATGAATTATATTAATTATATATATATAAATATATATTATTTTTGTTATTTGACTTACGTTTTTATGAATTATATTAATTATATATATATATATATATATATATA
>JBBPBQ010020323.1:23459565-23536672 GCA_037974755.1 Cicer yamashitae
GAGGGAAATTTGATAAAAAATTTTAAACGGAAGGCATTGCGTGTTTTTTTTTTCAGAATGGGGTTATTGAAAAAAAAAAACAAATTTAAGTTCAGATTTCATTTCTTTTTTTTCCTCTTAAATATCTTTACCCAATATTAAAAATAAATATGAGTCTGACTCAATTGATAAATATATATTGTTAAATTTGTATAAGTTTTGAATGGTTATTTATTATTGTTAAATTTGTATAAGTTTTGAATGGTTATTTATTACTCCGTCTGTAAAAAAAAAAATCATAACAATCTGTTATATACTTTTATATATATAAACAAAGCATCTAAAAAATATTAAATTGCCTATTTTTTTAAAATTTGACACGGTCAAAGTTTCTAAAATTAATTATGTATTTTTTATGATTCCTCTATAATCTCCATTATTTTCCTTTTTTTCTTAAAATATTATTTATATTATTTCTCTTCTTTTTTTTAAAGACGTGTCAATCTTATATTTTATTTTGTCTCGATAAACCAACCTTCACTTCACATGTGAGATTTGGGTCAGGTTTGGACCCAACCTAAAAAATACGAAGACAAATGAATGTCTAACAAAATGTCTTATTGGAATAAGGGATCAAACTCTAGTTGAAAAGTGGGTCACTTGTCCCATCACATTAGAATTTGAGAACTAATTGATAAAAGATTTTTACTATCGAGCACGACTATTACTTAAAAGTCTATTTACTTATATGAAGCAGAAAATAGAGATTTTAATTAAATTTGTGTTTAGTTTAATAGAAGAGAAATATTTTAAATGATTTATATGTTATTTTAATTTTCTTCCTTTCCAAATCAAGTTGGAGAGGAGAAAAAAGTGTTTAAAAAGGAATTTTGTCCCTTATTAAAAATTGATTCAAACAAAACATTGTTTTAAATATTCTCTCTTCTTCCATCCCCTCCATCCAAACGGACCCTTACAAGGGTTCCAACACATTTCCTTCAAAAACATTCACTTCTCATATAAAGAATAATAATAAATAATTGGAGTTTTAGTGCACTTGTTTTAACAATTTTAGTCTTCTAATTTTTAAATGCGCAAGAAAATAGATTTATATTTTTTTAAAAAGCTGATATGACATATTTTTATTGGACGTGACATTTATTGATACATTAAATTTATATTATGTGAGATTAAATATATAAATAAAATAATAAACTAAATATTATTTAACTATCATAATTGTTATTTATATAATTTAAATAAACATTAATCAAAATAACTTTGTTAAGTAAAATAGAAAGGGTTCATATCCAAGAACAAGAAGAAAGGGATATCGCGTATGAACCTCATAACACAAGTGTCAATCTGCGATTTATTCCCCTTTCCAATCCCTCCTGTAGTTGACAAAATTGTTCATTAATGTTAGAAAAATAAAATATTCATGTCATCAACTAAACCAAAATTAATTTGGTTGATTTCAGCATATATAGTTTTAAATTGCAATCAAATGTGAATTTTTTTTAAGACTTTTGTAAATACATTTATTGTATTTGTAATTGCAGTTGCACAGTGTCATTGAGTTAATAGAATTAATTTAATTAAACGTGGGCATAATTTTAAATTGCAACCACATACCACACTACAATGACATTATTTTTGCAATTGTGGCTGCATGACACCGACGAATAGGGGTGTTCATGGTGTAAAAACTGAACTGCATTAGACCACATTAATAGTTTGGTTCAGTTATTGAAAACTAATTTCAAATCAAGTTTAGTGAAGTTTTAAACCGGTTTAAAACTAATTTATAAATATAAACTAGTTTAATATTTTGAACAAATTTTTAGTTAAAATCGATTTAAAATAGTTATTCGGAAAAAAAAATTATGAAATTCTTTTGATAAAAAAAAATCAATTTCTTTTTGAGAAAAATAAATGTATAAAATTTCTCGATAAAAAATAATTTCGAAATTCTTTTGGCAAAAATTTTTCGATTTTTTTCGAGAAAATTTTTTCGATTTTTTTCAAGAAAATTTTTTTCGAGAAAAATAGATATAAAAGATTTATCAATAAAAAAAATTGAACAAAAAAGTTTCAATTCTTTTTCAAAAAAAATCGAAAAACTTTTCAAGGAAAAAATATTTTTGATTTTTTTCTCAAAAAAAATTTTCAAGAAGAAAATGATTTTATTTTGTTTTTCAAAATAAAAAGTTTCGATATTTCCTATTTTTTTTTTGAAAAATAAATTTCGAAAATTTTGTAAGGAAAAAAATATTAATTGAGGTTAAAAAAAATTTAAAATTGTTAAACTGGTTTTTGAATTAAGTTTTATTAGCTGAATTATTTTAAATATATGTTCAATTCATGAACCATTTAAATGGTTTGGTTTTTTATGATGCAGTGCAATCCAATTTATCGTTCAATTAACCATATTTTTGCACACCTCTACCGATGACCACCGCACAACAATTTAAATTATTCAATGTTGGTCTTAATCCTTTGATTTATTAAAGAATAGAACTTTGATAATTAAAAATTTGAGATAAATAAAGTTTAAAGAATAATTATTTTAAATTAAATTTAAATTCGAAATTTTCAGAACATTTGTAGACAAAAGTTCCTTAACTATTTGAATGTGATGAATTGTGAACAAACCTGAAAGCAAGCACCACAATCAGCTCCATCATAGAAAAGTGAAGAAACACCAGCTGCAAGTTGTCCACCACTAAAGTCCAATGCTAAAGAACCATACCCACGTGCCCCAGCTGCATAAAAATAAATATAAAAATCAAACAAAGAAAAAAATATTTTTTAACAAAATAACTATATGAAATGAAAATTGATAATTACATGAGAGAGCAGAAACATTGCAGAAATAGGAAGCCTTGGATTGGTGCACACAACGATCACAAGCGGTGGCTGATGAAGCCAGAAAGAAGAGCAAAAAGAAAAGAAAGAAAGCCATTAATGTGTTGTGAGTTTTTGATTTTTACGGCGTCAAATTTTGATTTTTTCTGAAAAATTTAAATTTTTGAATAAAATAGATATAAAAAATTTATCAATAAAAAAAAATTTCCAAAAAAAAAGTTTCAATTATTTGAAAAACTTTCAGAAAAAATTTTTAATTTAATTTTCAAAAAATTTCCAAGAAAAAAATTATTTAAATTTCTTTTTTTAAAAAAAGTTTTGATCATTTTTATAAATTTTTTTTAGAAAAATAAATTTCAAAAATTTTCTAAAAAAAAAATCTTAATTGAGGTTAAAAAAGTTTTAAAAATGTTATCTGATTTGTATTAAATATGTGGTTCAATTTATGAACCATTTAATTGGTTTGGTTTTTTCTGCACAAGCCTTAAACAACTCGTGTGACATTCGGTATAGCCAACTCCTTGGTCCAAGGACATGTGTCAAAGGTGACAATCTCTCCATAATCACTTGCATGGTCGATTACAACACAAACTCGCGATTATTTGGAAGCCTTTGGCCAAGTGGAGCGTAATTCCTTTGGGACGGGGTTATTATGAGTTTGCTTTTTCATCTATCGACAATCTTCGCAGTGTCTGATCAATAGGTTCGTGGCACTTGAAGCTAGGTTTTTTACGAATGTTTGCGTGGAGTCCAGACTTTAACCCAAGGAATCATAAGCAAACTAACGTTCAAGTTTGGATACGGTTACATGGTCTACCTCAAGAGTGTTTAAGCCCTAAAATGATGTTTGTCATTATAAGTAGTCTTGGAATGTCAATTTGTCTACACCAGAATATTAAAAATTGCACTTTTGATCATTATGCTCGAATACTTGTTGACATTGATTTGCTCGGTGTGTTGCGTGATCATATTCTAGTGGAGAGGGAAGGGTTTGGGTTTTATGTGGATGTTGATTATGAAAATCTTCCATTTTTTGTGTTCCTCTTTTCATACAATCTCTCAAGTCACAACTGAATGTATGAGAAGGAAAATAACTTCAAAAGGTTTTCATATTATTGAGCCTATCAATCATGATCAAGTTGCAACTCTTCGTAAGGCGAAAGCCTTTTATGTTCCTAAAGCAACAAAAAGGGTCATTGTTTCTGGTTAGGAAAAGGATAATGTAATGCTTAATCGTCAAGAGAGCTCTTCGACCTTCCAACCAATTATGGAAAATTACACATGTCACGCCACAACTTCTCCTTTTGTGGAAATCATTCCTCCAAGTGAGTTGAAGTGTAACTCTCCTATCAAGGAGTTGTCGCCATCCAATAAAGAAAGAGTTGATGATAACTGAGAGGATGATAATAAGTTTGTGGATACTTTTTCACGTGAAAATGATTTGGTGGTTGACTATTTGCCACAACATAATCTAGGTAATTGATGTCTTCATGAAAGTCGTAGCTATGGATCTTAGCTTTCATTTGCACTTGGTTTGACTCCAATTGGACATCTACAACTCCAGATATGGTTGAAATACTCCACATAGATCATGTTGATTTCTCACCAAAATTCAGCACTGCACTAAAACAAAGTAACAACATGAAACTACGAAAAATCTCTACTTAATCAAGGAAATAAGAACATAAACATTTCATTAAATCAAATAACTAAAATTAACAAAATTTATTAAATAACTATTTAAATTACTAATGAATAAAAGATAACTAAGACTAAAAACAATAAAAAAATTTGCATATGATGAAGAGTTATCAGTAATGAATTCCCCTAAGAAAAGATTGTGATGTGGTCCAAAATCTTAATCATGTTAAAGATTTTTTGGGCGACACTGGATTGGGTATTAATGTTGGTAAAGGTGACAAAACTAATTACATCTCACTAAAAAGAAAGTTTTGGGGTAAAGATAACAATGACAATGATACTGATACACATAGGCTAGCTAGTAGTGCCCCAGTTGATGGTTTTAACAATGTCATATCAAAATCGCACAAAAAGAGAATGCAAAAAAAAAATATAGCTTCAAAGGTCTGAGTTTACCAAACTCGATCAAGAGGTGCTATCAACTCTAGAAACCAATGTTGAAGTTCCTATTTTGGGACTGTAGGGGTCTTGGGAATTCTGACACTTAATCTTATATCAAAAAATTGTCTTTCTATCAAGCCGAATTTTCTCTTCATTGTGGACCCTTGGATTTCTTCTAATCAAATTGCAACGTCTTATCTTAATCTTATTCACATGAAGATTTTTGCTGAAAACGACAGAGGGAGCCTTCCCCCCAATTTATGGTACCTTTGTCGAGCTGAATTCAATTCAAACATCATATCTAATCAATCTCAACATGTTAATTTCTCCTTCATTCATAATAATCATGTTTTGTTTTTCTCTTTTGTTTATATTTCTACCAATTACAGGTTGTGTCGTGAGCTTTGGTCGAATTTAGCTAATTTACCGCAAATTCACAATGGCTCTTGGGGTCTTCTTGGGGATTTTAATGGCATATTAGGGGTTCACAAGCATCGCGGTTGGCGTCCTCCTGCTTGGGTCTCCTGTGCCGATTTTGGCAATTAGACTAATATTTGTCATCTTACTCATATTTCCAATTGGGGCTTTTACTTTACTTGGTCTAATGGTCGTTTGGGAACTAATCATATTGAAAGGCGTCTTGATCACTATATTTGTAGTGATGCCTAGATCTCTTCTTGGTCCAATGTGGATTGTAGTACAATCATTAGATCCAAATCTGATCAATATCATATCTTATTAAATGTTGACAATTCTACTGAGAGACGTGTCTCTAAAGGTGCAAACACGAGAATGGGGGGTTGAATTGTGTTTGTCAAAGTTGATAACTTCTTGATAATTTATAAATAAATAAAACTAATTCGATTTTGGTGACTTACTTGGAGTAGAAGCAATCGGATTCAGAGGCAGCAAGCAATGAAAGCATAAATAATTTGACATGTAGATTTATCTTGGTTCACCACTAACTTGGCTACATCTAGTCCCCTCATTCAGAAGATTTTAAATCACTAATTCAAATACCTTGAATTACAAAGCACCTGACCTTTCAAGCCAGTCTTCCCAAACAGCTTGACAACCCCAGACTTTTGAGGAACTAACCACCTTAACCCTACAAGCCAAGTCTTCTCCTAACAACCTGACAACCTTAGATTGAAGAAAGAAACTAAACCACTATCGGGTTGGATACAAAAGATTGGAACTTGAGTAGTTGCTTCTAAAAAAGTTGATAATAATAACTCTCACACTCTAAGAAAAGAACACTTAGAGAACATTTCTCATTCGAACAAGCGTTTCTCTCTTTAAACTCAAAGAATAGTTAAAATTTAGGCTTCAATTTAGTCCTTGTTTAATTCTGAATTGTATTTTGTTCAGATTGCGTTTGTAAATTCTTCAAATTGATTCTTTTCATATTTTGTTGTAGATAAGTCTTATCAAATCTTCTACAAATCTTGACCATATATTCTTTCATACTCTTTGAATTCAAGTATATTGTTCTCATAAAATACTTTTGTTATCATAAACTGTATTTTTTATAACAACTTTTTTTTGTATTTCTTTGACTCCCTCTTAGGGCTCCCCCTAAGTCTAAGTATCATTTTCTCCCCACTTTATCAAATATCTTTCTCCCCCTTTTGTCATCAGACAAAAACACTTGAAAGTGAGACTTTTTTTTCATTTTTTCTTTTGTTTTTTTATTATTTTTTTTTGTCTTTGTTTTTTTTTTCATTTGTTTTTGAATTACATGAATATAACATATTACAAAAAAATATAAAAAATAATGTAAAACTAAACTACTTTGAAGTTATCACAACATCAGTTAGATATGAAGGTAAGGTTTAGGTTTTTCTTGATGAAGTCAAACCTATCTTTAGGTAGTAGTTTGGTGAATATGTCAGCTCATTGGTGTTGTGTGTCCACAAATTGAATGTTTAGTACCCCTTTTTGAACAAAGTCTCTAATGAAGTGATGTTTGATCTCTATGTGTTTAGTTCTAAAATGTAAGATAGGGTTTTTGGTTAGACAAATGCCAGAAGGTTATCAAAATAGATGGGAATGTTGGATTCTAGGATTTTGTAGTCTTCAAGTTGATGCTTCATCCAAAGTAGTTAAGAACTGCAGCCAGCTGTTGAAATGTACTCAGCCTCTGCTGTTGACATTGCAATGTTGTTTTGTCTCTTAATTGACAAAGATATTAAGTTGTCACCTAAAAATGTGTAGTTGCCACTAGTGCTCTTTCTCTCAAGTTTATCTCCAGCATAATCAGAATCACAGTATCCACTTAGTTTGTACTTAGGAGATTCCTTGTAGAACAAGGTAAGGTTGGAAATGCCTTTTAGGTCTAAGGATTCTCTTAAAAATAGTTAAATGTGATTCCCTAGGGTCAGCTTGAAATCTTTAACATTTACATACACTAAACATGATCTCAGGTCTGGAAGCGATAAGGTAAAGTAGGGATCCTATCATTTCTCTATAGGTTTTTTGGCCAACTTTTTCGCCTGAATCACCTTTTTCAAGTGAACAAGTAAGGTGCATTGATGTAGCCATAGGTTTGCAAGCACTCATCTTAAACTTCATAAGAAGCTCTTTTATTTATTTAGTTTGCTGAATTTGTATCCCTAAGAAGAACTTAAGTTCTCCCATCATACTCATTTGAAATTCAAGCTACATCAATTTAGAATATTATTGGCAAAGAGTGTCATTAGTAGATCCAAAAATAATGTCATCAACATAAATTTGAATAATAAGAATGTCATCTCCTATTGATTTTCTAAAAAGTGTATTACCTATTTGTCCTCTTTCAAAGTTATTTTTAAGCAAGAAGTTATTAAGTCTATCATACCATGCCCTAGGTGTTTGCTTTAGACCATACAGAGATTTCCTAAGTTTAAAAACATGATTTGGAAATTCAGAACTTTCAAAACCTAGGTGTTGTTTAACATAGACTTCTTCACTTATATAACCATTTAGAAAATCATTTTTAACATCCATTTGAAATAATGTAATGTTATTATTTACAGCAAAAGAAAGTATGATACGAATAGCTTATAACTTGGCTACTGGAGCAAAGGTCTCAGCGTAATCAATGCCCTCTTGTTGACTATAGCCTTGGGCGACAAGTCTTGCCTTGTTTTTGACCACTTCACCTTTTTCATTTAGCTTGTTTCTAAAAATCTACTTGGTTCCAATAACGTTCTTCTTTGATCTTGGTACTAGATCCCAAACATCATTCCTCTTAAATTCTTATAACTATTTTTGCATTGCAAGAATCCATCCATCATCTGACAATGCTTCATCAATAGAGGTAAGCTCAATTAATGAGAGTAAGCCAAACAAAGTGGTATCTTTTAGTGATGATCTAGTCCTCAAAGGATCACTTGTACTTCCAATGATTAGAGTTTTAAGATGAGATGACTGATGGAGCTAAATATCACTAGAAGGGGGGTTGAATAGGGATTTTGGCGTTTAAAAATTATTTTAACGAGCTTATGAATTTCTGTCCTCTCTGAGAGGATGCGAACTGGAGGATGGAAATTCAAACTTTTTAATCAAGAACAGAATAAATGCAAGAAGAGTATAAAGAGATAGACACACAACTTTTATACCGGTTCACCCAAAGATGGCTACGTCCAGTCCTCACACTCTTGTGAGATTTCACTAAAGATCAATCAGATCAACGTCTCACCGAGGATGATTACACTTTGTGTATTCTCAAGCTTCACCAAGCTTACAATCAAGTTTCAAATATTTTCAAGTACAACTTACTTGAAAATTACAGAGTGATATGAGTATGATTGCTTTCTCTTTACTTAAACACTTTCTAAAAAGATATTTCAAAGATCTAGTGTATGATTGTAGAAAGTATAAAGAGGATGAATATTGCTTATGATAAACTTAAGATTCTTGATCTTTTTCTTCAATATTGTTGTGTGTTTGATTATGAAGAGCTTGCTTCCTTTTATAGAGTTCTTGTACACATCTTCCATGTGTTAAACACTTCATGACCATTGAGGAGGATGCATCAAAGAGTCCAATGGTCTTTGAGCTGAAATTACAAAACTACCATCCAGCTGTCTTGAACAGTTCCAGTCCATCCTCGGCCTTGAGGTTCAAACCTCCTAGGTATTTGGTCCTTTGTAGCATTTTTCTTTTTCTTTCTCCAAGACATGAAAAGGCTATTTCTTTGACTATGTGAGCTACAACCGTCTGAATTCGTGTAGTACTAGGTTTGAATTCAATTTTTGAAGAATGATGTGACAAATTGGTCAACCTTTTACCTAGTACTAGCCGTCCTCTACCTAGAACAGCCTACCCTCGTACTAGTCCAAATGTGCTTTCTGACCTCTTTAGATAATATGCTTTATTGGGTCATTCTTGGTTACAATTTTGACATCTTAACCTAATTAAGAATCATGGTTACGTTGCTGGATGTATACTCTGCTTTTACGAGGCCATCCTCACGTAGGTTCAGCCCATCCTCTAGCTTGCAAATATGATGGTTTTGAGTCATATGTTCATCCTTTTAGTCTTTATGATTAATAGCTTATTTTCTACTATAAATCCACTCAAGAGCACAGATTAGTCCTTAATCACAATCATAATCTCTTAAGTAATTTGTTATCATTAAAATCAATTGAGAGAGATTTTGTCTCAACAATGACTTGTACTTCCATTCAAATCTTCCTTCTGACTTATCTTGACCGTTTCTAACTTGATCATATTCATCCCCTGAGGATTTGTCATCTTCTGGTTGGTCTGCATCTGCTTCCTTTGCTTCCGGTAAACCTGCAGTATGCTCAACTTGCTTTGACTTTTTAAGGTCAAGCTGTTTGTCATATAACATAATATAAATCAGATAATTGAATAATGAAATCAATGCAGCCTAAACATCATTTTTGTTTCTGGTGGTTTTTGCTTGTTTCTGAAAACCAAACTTGTATGCTACTTCTGCTAAAGTGTTCAGATTCTGTGGATCTCCTTATTTTAAGTTATTTTCTTCTAATTATTTTAAATCAAATGTCCAAAAGCATGAATTAATTTTTGTCCAACAGTTTTATTTTAGGAGTTACAAGTAAAATTGTTTTAATACATTAACAATAATAAATCACAATAACTTTATGGTTGAAAACGTTTCATTTGATCAACATTATAACATGAGTTGTTTTTAATATAAAAAGGAGTGGCTAATTGTTTAAAAAGAAGAGAGTGGAATTCGATGATAATTTTGGAAGTTACATAAAGCTTATATTGTCTAAGTCGAATAAACCTTCGAGGATAATGTGCCTTCACACGCCTAAAACTATAAAATATTGTTGTTTTCATACATGTGAGATGTCAGTGGATTGTTATTTGTGGTACATAAAGGGTTCGTGATGATCGTGATTGTTCGTGACTTATAGAATTGGTGGACACTATTTTTTATTTGTGGAGTTGGTGGACAACATTTTACAACACAATGTAACTCAAATATATAAGGAAAGAAGTATGATCTGACTAGAAGTGAGAGGTCTTAGAACAGAGAAACAACATTTATTCAAGTTAGTAGAAGATGAGAAATATTTTTTTTGTTGAAATAGAAGGTGAGAAGAATCATATGTTATGAGAGATATGTTTTAGGTCCATCTAGATTCAGTGAAGTTTTGAACTTGTTTTCTATTACGTTGATTACGGACATCACCAACAAAACTAATAAATATAGGATGCTATTACTTGAAATGTATGCGTGACCTCAACAGAGTTGACATATGCAATGTCATTTTCTTATTTGGAATATGAGTGACAAGATAACTTTTTTGACCGGAAGAGACCTTGCTTTGATGAAAGCAGTAGAAGTTGTATTTCCACATGCCGTTAATTTGTTTTGTTGATTTCACATTGATAAAAATGTTTAAGCAAATGCAAGTAGTTTGTCCTAAAGGATAAGAAAGAGTATGTAATAGAGTTGTAGAAATACATTGTTTATTCTAGTAACGGGATTGAGTATCACCAACGCTTACAGAGGTTTGATCAACCCAAGTGTTCATAATGTCATATTTGTTGCTATGCCAAAGAGACTTGATTGATTCCTCAAAGGTAAAGGTTTGTTAGAGCATGAACCAATCTAGTGATTCATATATAACTAAAACTTTGTAATTTTTGCATAAATTGTTGAATTGCATAGTATGTGGCAATTTTTGTTTCATGTTAGGCTTGAGCCTACTCATTGGAAACTGAAGACAATGTTGATACATAGTAAAGGTGACTTGTGTAAATGTTAGGAGAATATGAAAGAGATGATAAGGTTAGAAATCAAAAAGTCAACTCCTTACCATGGACAACTAGTTTCAACATGGGGCATTCTTGCATAAATAAAATATATAAGTATTCAATATATAACAAAAAAATAATAAATAGATAAATAATTTAAATATATCAAAATAATTAACTTACTTCTCTATACCACACTATACAAGCAATACTCATATCCCATAAGAATAGATTTATCATATATATAGTTCGTTAGGGTACTGCACAAGCTACTACACATACTCTTCTTGTTGTACAAGTTTATCCACCTACTGAACAAAATACTCCTCCTGAGGTTCATCCTCCTCATTCTGCTCATAAGGATCCTCATCCATTACTCATTGTTGGTAAGTGATAAGTCGAGTCATATATGTTGTCCTCTAGAGCGATGATGTATGTCAAGTTTGTTCTGCAAGAGGCTCTATAGAAGGAAATAATGTAGAAACTTCGCATGACACACGTACAATTTTTTCTTCTTGTCCTCGAAAAGTTGTACTTATTGAAATAAATTTCAGAAAATTTTGGCTTTAAGTTTTCCGGAATACAATATTGTTCCAAAACACTTGTGCATAAGTTTTCCAGAAAACTCGTGCATACTAAAATAATTCCACAAATTTTTCGAAAAGTGATATATGTTTCATAAGAGTTTGTGCAAGTATTCCAGTATGCCTGTGTATTCTGAAAAACTTTTTTCCAAACGTTTCGAAACAATAGTGTTCCAGAAAACTTTGCACAAAATTTTCTAGAAGATTAGAAAAATTTGCCATTCACTTTCTCTTTCGGAAAGTTTTGTGATGAAATGAAGGAAACATGAATTTTTTTGTTTATACACAAATGAAATGTTATTATTCTAGTGAAAATGTGGAAATTTAGGTAAGTAGTGGAGTAGGGGTATGGGGTAAATAAAGAAAATGATTTAAGAAAAAAAAAATTGAAAATCTTCAAAAACAAATTTTTATTGAATTTTTTTAGATTTTTATGTAAAAATGGCCTACATCAAATTTGATTTTGGTTTTTTTTTTTTTTTATATAATTAAGTTTAGATTATTGGATTCTTAGGACTCAACAAGGTCAGAGCACGCCTCAAGGTTTAAAGAATACTAACAGAGGTATTTACATATCATTTACCCAGGTCTTCATATTGACAACGAAAATTAATTTATTGAATAAAATTGAGCACAATCACATATTTCTTTTTTATATAAAGTAAATAAGTACAATGTATATGAATTTTTAAAATAGTAATAATTTTAATGTATATTTCATCACAATCGCTAATTTTGAATTTTAAATAAAACCTATTTCCACACATATATTTAATAAAACGGATTTTCTGCCCAAAGTCATACAGAGTTTGCTCGTTTCAATAAATACATACAGGTGCAAGTGGTGCGATACCTAAACCAAACCATGTGCTATTTTGTTCAAAATGAATCCAAACTCAACCATGAGCACCCATAATTATTAGTCTTCGCCATTTTAATTCCCTACTCACTAGGAGAGATACATAGCCTATTTCCTTACGACAATGGTATACAAGTCCAATGCATTTGATGGATTAAAATAAATTTTGAAACATGATTTTCTTAAAGTTAAAAATAGTTTATAAAAAAAGTGATAAAAAATAAATTTTAGGTTTATATACATTTTTAGTTTTAATGTGTTGTTAAAAATTAATTTTTGGAAAGAAAAAAAAATGATATTGTCTTGGTGATTTGAGAATTAAATATTAAAATGTGAATTCTTTATTTGATGTTTTTGGAGATGAATCTATTAGTTAATTTGAATATTTGAGTTATGTATTGATGAAAATATGAATTTTGTTGAAGATGATTATTAATTTTCTGAGTTTTGTTTGAAGATGATAATGAATATTTTGGATTTTTGTAAAAAAATATAATTGTTGACATTTTAAGACACAAATGATCAAATTTTTACTTAAATTAAATAAATGATCAAATTAAAAAGAAAAAAATAAAGGACTGAATTATTATCTGAAATTAACTTAAGAAACTGTGGGAGTTATTTTACCAACAAAGAAAGAAAAAAAAACCTCAAACTAATAACTAAACCTCAAAACAGAAATAAGACTAAGACCGACTAAAGTTAATTATCTACATTTAATAGTAGTTAGACTTAATTACAGTTTTGATCCCCCTATTTTAGCTGAATCGTGAAAATAGTCCCCCCATTTTATTTCTCCCCAATTTTGGTCCTCCAAACAGAATTTTGATCAAAAATTTGATGAAATGTCACTTTTTAAGCCACACCACACTATTTATGATCATAGATTTTAGGTATAATTGTTACACACGAGATCTTGAGGCATGGTGTGGGTTAAATAAGCGCAAAAAAAATGACATTTCATCAAATTTTGGACTAAAATTCTTTTTGGGGACCAAAAATGGGGAGAAATAAAATGGAGGGACTATTTTTGTGATTCAGCTAAAATAAGGGGACCAAAACTGCAATTAAGTCTAATAGTTATTTAAAACTTCTATAAGATAAAGAAATAAAATTATTTTTAAATGTCAATTCGAAATTATTGTGACGTGTATTTGAAATTCAGTAAAAAAAAATCATATATCCTTAAAATTGAAAAAGTCACATATTAGAACCCAAAAGATATCTATTTTTTTTAATTGGCAAATATTATATCTAATTAATGTTAGACTTCAAATTTATCAATATATAAACCAAACATCTTGGAGCGTATACACGATTAAAATATTTTATGTTTTTACTTTTAAAACATGTGTTCATTTTATTTTATTGGGAGAATTTTGAAGGGAACTACTATGATTAAGAAAATATGAAATGCTAGTTAATAAAAATATTTTATTTACATTTTAATTGTTTATAGAAATATAATTTCACTTCAAAATTCTCTTATCTCTTCATTAACAAGTAAAACACACAAATTTAAATAAATAAATAAAAAAATATTTTCACAAAGTAAATAAATTCTAATTAAGGGGCCGCTTACTTTGCGAAACCATTTTATGTTTGTATTTTCATTTCATAAAATTGGTGTTTATTTTACTTTAATGAGTGAATCTTGAAGATAATAATTGTTATATGGAGAGAAGATGAAATGTTAGTTAATGAAGATGCATTTCTAAAAATTATGAAGAATTTTTTTTTTTACATTTTTATTAATTGTTTCTAAAAATATAAACAATTGTTCACTTTAAAAGTCTATATCCTTTTTATTAACAAATGTAAAATGAATTCAAATTTTAAGAAATGAAATAAAAAATATTTTCACAAAATAAATAATTTTTAAATAAGTAAGAAAGTTGCGATGCACTCAACGTTTTTCTGTTTGTTTTGGACTTTGGTTCTTTTTTTGTTTCAAAAATTACAAGAATTAGATACACGTAAAAATATACCTAATTTAATTATTTAAAAAATATACATCATTTAATTCTTTTTTCTCTATTTACTTTTTTTTATTATTGTAAATGTTCAAAATCTGGTCACCACACAAAAAAAATTCTTTGTTTTATGTTGTAATGAATTTGAGTACCTCTAACTTATGCTGTTTTCTATTTTATATCCCTTTTCCTTTTAACAAAACAAACTAAAACCGTTGTTGCTGGCACGAACAAAGTGAATATTGGATTGTGTAATTAAAATTAAAACACCAAGTAGCATTACAATATAAAGTGACACACGAACTTTCAAAATAGCATGCCCCTTCTAATATGAAGGGGCCATAATAATAAGATCGATCGACTTTCATTTTATATCCAAAATTAAATTTCTTGCTTCATTCTCATCTAGCACTTCATTCACTAGTACTCGTGTATCTTGAATTCCAATACTTTTCAATTTCTTCTGCTGTTCTTCCAGGAATTCTTCCAGCAATCAATGACCACCTAAAATAAAACATTTATATCGTTCCATAACCTTTATCTTCTAATAGTAACTATGGTTGAAATTACAATAATAAATATATATATATATATATATATATATATATATATATATATATATATCTATTTTATAACATTTATATTAAAATCGAGTTTAAACAAATTCGTTTGAGTACATGAAATTAACTCGTACAAGTTTACCTCATATTAAAATAATATTACAAGTAATATATACACACATAATATACGATAACTGCATCAAAAATTTAAAATTTTAACTCAATTATAAAAATAAAATAAAATAAAAAATACTGACATGGACGCAATCAAATTAACACAGAAGAACAAGAATTGAATGAAAAAAACTAAGATGAAGAAAAAAGATAATAAGTTTAGGGGTTTTTTTTTGCATGTATATTCACTTTTTTTTTTAAACTCTCTATTATATCTTACATATACCAAAATGTCTTACTTTTTGTTACTTTCAGGAGATCGTATCCCCGTCTTGCGACCACCTGAAGAATGATTTTTTTTTCTGCGGTAGGAGGTCGCATCCCGGAGATGCGACCATCTATAACCTTTGGGAGGTTAAGATCAGACTAAAGGTTATAGATGGTCGTATCCCTGAGATGCGACCTCCTACTACAGGAAAAAAAATCATCTTGATCATAGGGCGGAGATGCGACCTCCTGAAGGTTAAAAAAAAGTATAACATTTTGATATATAAATCTCAATGGAAATTTTTTTTAAAAAAAAAAAGATATACATGAAAAAAAAAACTACAAATTTACTATGGTTTATATGAATTTACCAAACTCGCTACAAATTCACCTTAATGAATTCAGTTTTAATTTTGAATTAACTAAAATTCAAATTTTACTACTGAGTCAACTCAAAATTGACAATTAACTCATAAAATGATCCGATTGATTCCACGAGCTAACTTGCAATTTAAATAACTTTAGATAAAATAAAATTTAAAGCATATGTATAGTACTAACCTCTCCCCAACAAGATTATAAACCATGGTAATAAGGATTTCTTCATCTTCAGAAAATTCAATTTTTGAAGCTTTGCTGGATTGTTGATCTGCAAGAAAATACAAGTCATTTCTCTTAATTATAAAATGGTATAATTTGATTTTTTCCATAACAACAAATTAATAATGTTACTCATTAAGAAAAGGCCAGCAATATATATACATATTTATGAAATAAATAATCATGAATCATGATTTATCTACATAATTAACTATAAAAAGATATGAGTTCTCAAAGGGTACCAATAGAATCCGCTGAAACATTTTTAGAGGAAACTTCTATGTCACCCATATTGCAATATAGCAAGTGAAAAAGAAGAGTGAATTAGGTTTCAATCTTGTATGTTATTAAGATGTGGAAAAAACAGTGTTAATTTGTAGAATAAGAAAATGATTAATGAATGGTATTAATATATAGGAGCAAGTCAATTTCTACTTCCTAGTATATATAGGACAATGAAACTAGAAGACTATTACAAATAGAAAAAAATTATGGAGGGGGTATAAAGGGGGGTGTTGAAAGTAAAAAATAGTGAGAAGACGGGTAGCTGAACACATGGTATTTCGTCTTAACATTTTTTGGGTAGTTGGGCAATTAGTGTTAGTTGGAGTGGATTTTTTAGGATGATGACAAATCTTGGGAATATGTTAGATTCTCACTTTCACTAAAATTTATGAAAGATGTGACCGTAAATGGAAATGTTGCAAATAACTCTTGTCGTCATCCACCAAAATATGAGTAGAGTTACTCATTCCCTTTCATATTAACTGTCTTTTAAATGTAAAAAAAAAAAAAAAAACAATACTAACCCTTTGTTTAGGACATGAGAAAGGAAAGGAAAACTTAAAACAAAAAAAAGAAAACAGAGATAAAAAACCTTTTCCTTGTCTGATTTTCAAATATCATAAGAAAGGAAAAACCTATGTGGGACCGAGATAATATAATCCTCTTACATTGCAAAGAAAAGGTGAAAGTGGGAAGAAAACTTACAAAAAGAGAATATTTTATCTTCATTTTCAATGTTATCCATTTCAAAAGACTTATTTGTGTCATTTGTTTTTTCTTTTTTTTTTCTTTTCTCTATTTCCTTTCTTCTATTTTCTCTTCTTTCAAATAATCAAAAAGTCATTTCTCTTTCTATTTTGTTTTCTTTTATATTTATTTCCTTTTGCTTTCTTTGGCAAATCAAACAAAGCATAACCGCCTTTTAAGAAATATACACACACCTCAACCTCTAATATCACCAATATTTATAAATAAAAAATATTTTTTAAAGAAAAATAGTTAATTTCATTAAAAAATTTCAAAATAATAAATAAAATACTATTGTTTTCTTTAAATTGTCCCTCACCGTAACATGTTTATGAAAATAAAAGTGTTATTGGTAATGAAATTTTTAAAAGAATATTTGACGAACAATATGAGATTTGCTTAAATTTGAGTTTTAAAAAATATTAATATTTTTTTTGTTTATAATTGAAACAGATAGAATGCACACATTCGAGATGGAGTACTTTAATCCATAGAAAAGAAAAGTAACTCATCCTAGTTTGTATTTTGA
Source organism: Cicer yamashitae (assembly GCA_037974755.1). Classification (NCBI taxonomy): domain Eukaryota; kingdom Viridiplantae; phylum Streptophyta; class Magnoliopsida; order Fabales; family Fabaceae; genus Cicer; species Cicer yamashitae. Next base: position 23,477,256 of record JBBPBQ010020323.1, read on the forward strand.
AGTTAATAAATTTTTGAAAAATCGCTTGCTTGAAAATTGTCAAAAATAACTTCAACAATGAAATTTCAATTACTAAGATTAAATGTAGTTCTGTAATTTCTTTGGTTGGGTTAAATTTGTACCCCCTTTGAAATTTCAAGAAAATTTTTATGAGAAGTAGTTGAGATGGTGTGGTAGCTAGCTGGTAGATTATGTTGCATGTGTCGCCAATAATAATTGAGTGAATAAAGAGTCTCGTAAAACTCATTATGATGTTATAAAATAATTTATTACAAGTAATGAAGTAAACAGAATATATTTTTTTTAGACAAGAAGTAAACAGAATATAATAAAACCCCTCCTTAAAAAAAATAATATATGAAACATGCATCTAGAAAATACACATCTATAATAAGTACATACGAGGCAAAAAAAATTAAGCTCTTACAAAATACACATTTTTATAAACAAAAATTTTCCAATATAATATTTGATAGTCTATATTACATATGGATTGTAACAAAACCGCCATACATGAGTATTCATTTGAACCTACTTTAATGAACCTACTATAATTTAGAACGAGAAAATTTATTTTGATTAAGTGTAAATTCAATTTTTTTTAGAATTATAATTTAGAGACTGATGGATTTAAGGTATTAATATCCACTTTGTACCCGCTTTCAAACTCGTCGCGCTAATAATATTAATTATTTTAAAATTATATATATACACATATATATATATATATATATATATCCAATATATTTAATATTTTTTAAATATTAAAAATTATAATTTTCTTTCTATAGAAAATATGATTTAATATTTTTTAATTTTATTATTGTATAATAATTATTTTGTTATATTATTTATAATAAATTTATTATTTTATATATATGAATGGGTATGAGTACGAAACAGCGATAAATACTTAAATTTTACATATCTGATAAAAAACGGATTTCGCTCGACTAGTCAAATGTAGGCTGAGGGTTGACGAGGCACAATCCGTCCCCTCTCCGTTGTCATGCCTACGTGGAATGGTATTATTTTTCTCAAAATATGATATATTTTGTATAAATATTTTAATTTATACCAAGTGATTATATTTTGTATAATATAAATCTAAACCGAGTGATCAACAAAAAGTAGAAAGATAAATGATTGAAATTAATATTTCTCTGTCCAAAAACAACTGTTGTGTTTGACTATTTCACACATATTAACAAAAATGATAAATAAAAAGAGAATGATGATTTTAGCAAATTATCCTTATTACCCATTGGTGTATTCTAGTTATTATATCTGCAAAGAGTGAGAACACTAAATTAAAATTTGAAAGCGGTCTAAATAATATTAATTAGATGATATAATTAAAAAAAAATTAAAATTGAATTGAAAACTAAAACTAATAATTTTTTTAAAATAAATTATTTTTGTTAATATGACAATTATTGTAGAGAAAATACTAATTTAATATATAGTATATCTTTGAACCTATTCATAGTAATTAATTTTCTTTTGTGGGCCCTGGCTATAATTAAGAGGACTTGTTTGTTGTGTTTGGATGGTCTTTATTTTGTCACAAATAGAGTAAGAGTTCAACGAATTGCGCCAAAGAGTGGTGACTCATCTCTCATGCGGATAAGAACGCCGCGTCATGACAATGACGGATATTAAATTGAATTACAGTCCCACTTAAATTGTATCTCTTTTTTTTTTTTTTATAAAGAAAAATCGTAATTTATTTTTGGATAAATAAATAGTAACTTGTGTTTGTATCGTTATATCTTTGCGCCTCGGATAATAATTATTCTATGACATCAATTCTGACTTGTCATATGTACTACATATAAATTACATTCTTATTTTAATTTCTGATTATTCTAAAATTTTTATGGCATGATACTCAACTCCGTCAAAATAAGCTTTGGGTTTCAAATTGAGTCATCAATCTAGAATTTTTGGTGCCAAAGTTACACTACAGACTCTTACATTTGGAACTCAAAGGATGTCTACTTTCTTCATGATGGGTATAGTTTTAGAATAGGAGCTAGAGATTTTTCTTTCGATATATAGGTTGGTCTAGTTTGGACCCTTATGTAACATTGTTGATTATGTGGTAAATCGTAATACTCAACTCAAATTTAAAGATGTTTATGTTAACAACATTATAAAATTGTAATTTCTTAAAACTCTCCTCAATCCTAATCTGATGACTTTTCTTAACTTTATCTAAGTTCATCTTAATGATAGTGTGTTTGATATTTTTTCTTGGCAAGTCGAGACCAATGGTTACTAAAACTTATGTTTGGATATAATTGGATTTTGTCTCAAAAATTCTCTAAGTCTCCCGGTAGATTCTTAGCATTGGATTTGACATCTAAAGGCTCCTTAGAAAATTAAGTTTCTTGTTTCGTTAGGTTGTCCCAATTCGGTCTCGACTTGTGGTGTTTTGCATCGTCGTCGTATATTAGAGTATAGTACTTATATTCATTGTATGAACACAATGAGTATTTACATCATTGATTAGAGATGCGCACTCTCCTATGTCAAATGTGGTATTCTCTTGGTTTCAATAATCTTAAGTTTGTCAATCACTAATACTTTCAATTTCTTGAAGTTGAATGCCTCCGGAGGTTCTAGCTCTCTTTCCTTATTGGAATTTGGTGGGCTTGGAAAGTTAGGTATTCCATTTGTATTGCTAAAGAATCTTTTCCAATTTTCAAGCTCACATCGGTAATTTATTCTCTAAACTTTTTAATTAGAAATTGTTACTTGTCTCATTCTTATCAACGAGAATATATGATGGTGTCTTAGCATGATTTTAGGGAAGATGATACGATTCTAATGTTGATGGCAGTGTTATTGAAAACTATGGAGTTGCTGGTTTTGGTGAGATCTGGTAATGGTGATTGGATCATTGGTTTGCATTGTCACATTAACTATAGTAATAATCTTCATGCAGAATTATTAGCCATTTTGCATGGGCTCCGAATTAGTTGGTCCAACACTTAATCTTATATGTTATTCAAACTTCCTCCTTGCTATATAGTTAGTTAATGAAATGGTTTAGTCTTTTCACGAGTTTCCTACTAGTTTTTATGATATTAAGCTAGAATTGAGTAGGAATTGGAGTGTGAAGTTGTGATATAGTCTTAGTCTCTTAGAGAAAGAAATCATTAGTTTGACTCTCTAAAGATTATTCAATCTCCATCAGTAGAATTTTCTTCTATTATGTTTGTAGATGTTTTGAGAATGCCCTTTCGTAAGGAATTGTTGATTTTTTTTTTATTTCTGTTTCTTCTCTTTTTATTCTATTAAAAAAAATATTCTTGTATTTTTTAAATAATATTTTGAATGTGAAATTTATAGAATTTATTTTATATGCAAAATTTCATTGAAGTGAATAAAAAGAGTATTCTAATCCATTACATTTTTATTGTCAATATTTTTCCAAAGAGAAATAGGACAATGCCACTAATCCGGAAAATAAAAAAATAAAAATCCTCACCTCTTATTCTGACCAAGAAATCCTTTTAATTTCCTCTACCACTTTGCTCTAGTTACAAACTCCCCCCAAATATTACTCTATTTCTCCCCTAAATAGTCATAAGCACTAGACTTTTGAAAGCCAAATCATATGACTGGTCCTCTCAAATTTCTTTCCTTTTAGTAATTGGTTGACCTGTGAAAAGTGATCCAACACACAAACACAAGTAATTTCCTCCTAGTACATCCAATCTGTGATATTCCTCCAAATTTTTATGGTTCCCGAACAAAAACGAAATAAATGTTCCACCGATTTAGTGTCACCAAAACACAACACACATAAAATATGATCCGTTAGAAGTTGGGTTGAATTTAATTCAACCACTATAAAAATTAATTTTAAAGTAAGAATTAACTCTACTGATAAATAAATAAATGTTTAGGTTATATTTTATCTAATATCAAACTCTTAACGCAGTTAAGATTGGACATTTGAATTGTGATCTAAGTTGTCTGATAGTGGTAATCCGATAGCGGGTGATCCAATAATTTTTGGATAAATTCTGAATACTATCAAGAATTTGGGTTAGACCTAACTCAATTCCTATAAAATTATCTTTTAACGTGAAGACTCTTCCTATTTATAAACACATTTTTATACTATATATAATCTAATGTATGACTCTTAGCATGGCTTAAAGGGAGACTCCACTAAAGATAAAGTTTCCAGCGAAATTTAATTATCGATGAAATAAATAAATACTTTAGATCAATAACATGGTCTCTGAAGGAATATTTTAGTGTTGGAACATTGAAAATATTTCATGAAAATTTAAAATTAACTCGAACATAGTTTGAGAGTTGATTCGATAATTACTTCGTTGAACTTGATTTGTAAATCAAATGAACTTAAACTTGAGCTGATAATAGAGTTCATTAATAAAATGAAGTGAACTTGAATTATATATTGGTCGACTCATTTGGTTTAATATTTTTTTTTTTTTCAATTTGAGGTTTGGGTAGAATGTGGAGTGTAGTGGGTTTGATTTTGATGTTGTGAAGGCAGTATGTTTTGGTTAGTGGCGAATCCATCCAAAACACATATGGTTCTTGGGAATGCGGTAGTGTATTGATTTTATATTTAAATTTGATGTTTGATTTTGAGATTTGGTTTTTATGGTTGAGCAGATTTAGGATTTACTTTTGAATTTGGGTATTCTGATTTTTTTTAGTTTAGTTTTTTTAGATTTTAGGAATAAGATGGTGATTAAGATACTGAGTTTTTATTTTAACTTATGATTTATTTATTATAAAAATAGTCATTTGCAACTTGCCACCTCAACATTATTTAATTAAAATAATGAAAAAAAATTAATTTGTGTATATTTTAAAAGATAAATGAGTTATATAGAAAAAAAAAATAAAGAACCAAAGTATTACAATTAATAAGATAAATGATCTTTAATCTATTTTTGTTTATATATATATATATATATATATAATATATAACTCATTTATTGATTAATTTTAATATTGTTGGCTATAATATTACGATGATTGTTGTTTAGTAATTCTATCTATTATAATTGTTTGTTCAATATGTTTATGCTAGTTATACTTTTATCCCACTTCATTCGCTTGGCGAATGATCTTCGCTTCGCGGGAACAACAAAAACCATCATCTTTAGCTCGAAGAATAATGATAAAGAAATTACCTAAAACAATTAGAATTATTTTATAGACCTAATATATATTTATATTTTTCAATAGACAATTATTTTATCTAAATAAATGAAATCAAAACGAGAAATATCTAAAAAAAAATTGATTTTTTTTTTTAATTTTATGATTCAAGCTAACTTGTAAATTTTGTCTGAGTTTGAGTAAAAAAAAATTCACATCCACTTTAAGTCGAGTTTCAAACTAATCAATCCTTATTGTGTGGAATTGAAACTTAACTAAATTGAATTAAGCTCTTATTCCAACACTATCTAATACTAATTAACAAATTTTTCTTCTAATTACTAACCAATTATTTGTCTAGAAAAACAATAACTATAAAAGAAAAATCAAATCACATACTACATATATAATATCCTACATATGTATCTATTTTTTTCACTTTTTTTGTTTTGAAAGGAATCTATATTTCTCACTTATTTTTTATATTCATGAATTTTCTAGAATTTTCACAAATTTTAAACATATGCACAAGTATAAAAAAAAAAACATAATGCATATGAGATCAAAATTTATTCAAGAATCATTTCCCTGAATTATATATTTGATGGCATGGAATCTTGAACGTCTAGAAGAAATTCACTAAAGTCAATAAATATAATATTTCATATTGTACTTGCCAAAAAGTTGTTCTAATTTATGGTAAGGGATGAACCGTGCAAGTATAATGCTTGGAGACTTTCCAAACTTCGTTATGTTAATGCGTAGGGGAATAATACCATGTGAATGCGATTCCGTTGGATATCTTGTAGAAGTAGATTCCTAAGGATATTCAAATTATAAGATACCGAGTTTATTTTCATGGTATATCTTTTTTTTCTACGTAATAAAAAGTTTAGATGATTTAGTTCCATGCATTTATAGAAGTTACAACATCATTTAAGACTCAAAATTATCAAGATCATGATAGTTCTCAAAATTTATAGAGCATTGATGAATGTATTTACAAATTACCTATTAATAGTCTTTATACTAATAACAAGAATTGAACATGTGAGTAAAATCTTTATTAATTGAATCAACTTCCATCTTTTAACTAACACTCTTTTAGTTTATTTGGGAATTAATACACTACTAGAAAGCATGTTTCTAGGGTTCAAATTTAACATCGACTATCAACACAGATGCTAATGGTGTCGGTCAAGCACACGTTATACCTCTAAACTAAATCATGTTTTTTAATAAATATTATCGTTGGCCTAACTGACTTTAAGTTTAGATAAGATGACGCTTCTTTTTTATCATCTCAAGCACATGCTACGCTTTATTTTATAAAAAAATTATTTCTTTTTTATCTATTTCATCTTGTCTTCCTTTCTTTTTTCCTCACTCCTTCACTCTTTTTCCTTCTCACCACGAATCCTACTAACGACAATCTTATAGACGCCGTCGTCGATTCTTCACATTTGCACTACTGCGCCTCCTTACACTCACGATTTACCTCATTCCTACTTCTCATTTTCCCTCATTCACAAGAAAAACACTCACGATTTTCATCTTTTTTTCCCTCATATCTTTTCCCTCATTATAACCGGCAATAATAATATTAATAATAATATAGTGTCGGCTTTCCCCACGCAAATATTTTTGCCGTTATTTCTTTCCAGAACGTAGCGTCGAATTGTCAACGCTAATTGTATTATTGACTATTTGGTGGTTGATTTCACGTCAGTTCATGTGACGCTACCTCATATAACTTGATTGACAATAGCGTCGCCTTTGACTCAGCCTAGTTGTAGTTAAGCTTGCGTCGAATACATTGGCATTATGCTTTGAGTGTTTGCCTTGGTATGATATTGATGTTAAATCAATGTTATCGTCGACTTTTTGTTATTTAGCTTAGTTTTTTGCCGACGCTATATACAATTTTCTCTCGACCTCTTATTATAAAACTTAATTTTATGATTTATTTATCTCTTAATACAAGATATTTTTCAAAATTTTATATACATTAATTTTTTTATAAGCATTTTATATACATTAAAAATTTCATTACAACAATGCCTCTATTTAATTTATTATTACAAAATTCAAATCTTTTTCAGTCTTATGATATTAATAATTGTAAAGGTAATTATAAAACAATGACATATTTTAACAAATTGAATATTGTAACTATTTTTTTATCATTCATGAGTTTTGTAAATGGTCTTATTATAAGGGAAGGAGTGAGTCATTCGCTGCGAATATGCTTGACCTGAAAATATTACAAGGGAATTAAATTGAAAATTATGAATTATTCAATTTTAAAATTTATCAAAAATATTTATTTCATTAGAAAGAAAAGCAAACTAGTGTGTCAATTTTCTAACTATTACAACAAAATTATTGAACTATATGATTAATAAATTTTAATTAAAAATGTATATTTACGTTTGATGGGGAAAACAAAAAAGTATATTGATATTTATTATAATAATAGTAATAAAGTTTGAAATAGCTGTTGCAGTCTCGTTAAAGATTTCACAATTTCGTCTATTACAGTTGTTACGTCACGAATTGTGGTTGTCACGGTGGAAAATTAATCATGACATTATATAAATTTTATTAAAATTATTTGTACTATCATATAATATATAATATATAATACTGATTAAGAAATAAGAGAAAGTCATAACTAGAGAAACAAGTAAGGTAATATTTGATGGGGTTTTCCTGATTAAGAAATAATATTTGCAGAAACAGGATTATATGTGATATATTTTTTTTGTGAGAAAGTATCAAAAATATATTGTATGTGGGGGAAAAATTCTTACTACTAAATTTTATTCATTGCTCTATATATAGAGCAAAAATGTAATATAAAAACATATTGAATCCTTAAAATAAGGAACAAATCATAAATATATTCTAAAACAGAAATATAAACTATATATTCTAATGATATCTTATTCTAAATCTTAAATATATTTAAATTTAAATCTAAATATAAACCTAAATAAAACTTCTAACTCGATTATTATAAATATATTCAAGCATATTATTCTCAACATTTCTTCTTGACCGAATATCTTTTTGCATCTCATTTTCATCTCAAGTTGAAAATTTAACTTTATTCTTTTTGACTAGTGAATTATTTCTTTTATGTTGGTTGTAATTCTTATCAATATCATTCTTGAATAAAACCAAATCTACAATTGACTTGAATATCTTCTTATTTGAATTCATCTCTTTTTATGAGCATCTTTGTACCTTGGAGGTTCCATGGTAGAAACATTGCATTTTTTTATGGCTTTTAGGTGGTTTTACGCCTATATTTTTATTCTTCTCCTTAACATGAAATTTCTCCAAAAAAACATGTCATCCCCGACGCTTATATTTGTTTTTGGCAAAGTCTTGTAATCGAAAGTTGTGTTCGATGACATTTGTACCTATCATTGAGACCATGGTGGGTATTACGCAACATTTCATCGTTCAGAAGTGCTATTGTTTGGAATTTATATTCAGCTTCGAATTTTTTGTAGTCAACATATGTCTTCTCGACAATTGTATATGTCGTGAACAAATGTTTGCCTGAATGAGGACCTCCAAAGCGTGCTTCACATACCTAAATGTTGATTTTCATTGCAGCCGTAATAAATTCATTATCATCGTCGAGTCATTTTACTCGGATAATGAATCAATCACATGTTGGTCAGGCGGGATTCTCATCAGTTGAGGTCGATACTCGACAATGTTATGATGTCAAATGTTCTGTTGTTTATGGATATTATAACCTGAGTTCGAGTACAATCTTTTGGTAACTTGGTCGTTTGTTCTTAATTTGAGACTGATTGTTATTTTCGAAAACTTTTCCTCAGACCCTGAGCCATTGTGTTTCAGTGGAAATGTTTTTGGATGTCATTTGAAACAATGTGAAGTGACGCATGTTGTTTTTCCAACTAACGTATGTATCCTAAAATCATAGCACTTTAGTGCCCTATGCCCTTTCATTTCCCAATTTGCATTGTTTTTAGGCATAGTGGGAGACGTCGAATGCAATTCTTCTAATTTCTATCATTCAAAGTATAAGTAGAACCCACACTTATTTGAAGGGACTTTTTTGAATCCCTCTTCTCTCTCAATTTTCTATTTCCTAGTTAATATCTCTGTTAGGCCAGTTCTTCGCTTGCATTCTCATTCAAGGTCTCTTAGTTGTCCATTTTGGACGCCTCTAATCGAAAGGCCATACAACAAATTGTATATGGTTTTGAAAATATCCATAAAACCGACAAATCTTGTTCGTTGTAGGTTTATTTATTCCCTTGCTTTTAGATATTTGTTCGTAAAGTCTTCTCGTGTTGTTGTTCTTATTTGTATGATAGAGAAAAGGTTAGAGGATCGACCTCAACAACCTCTACGTCATATGCCGCTACAACATTTACTGTAACCTCGACAAGAGTCCCGATAGTGATTTCACCAGCTATGATGGCTACCCCTTAAAAAAAGGAAGAGAGAACTGTTGTGATTGATGAAGTGCCAGACTCGACTACTATTGGCTCTCACAAGGTGCGGAATCATATTATGTCAAGGTTGATTGCTGACCAGAAAGCAACGAGTACAAAGATCGGTAGGTCTGTGTTTGGGGTGGTTCTACATGGACCTTATTGTTGCCCTTGAGCACGGCGACTAAGAAAACTCAAGAGGTGTCGATGGTGGATATCTTTAATATTAATGACCTCAATCCAGTGGGTCGTCAAAGGACCTTCACTCAGGACTTTTCTACTACTTCTTAAAGTCTATCTATGGCCCATACACTTGTAAACAACGAGTGTTTGTACTTAGGAGAGGTCGAAAGAATTTGTACAGTGGTAAGTGTCTTAGAGATCAAGAAGATTGAATACGAGACCAAAATCAATGATCTTGAAGAAAAGTGGGAGAATGTTGTTGGAATAACCCTAGAAAAAACAAGATTGGTGGCGATTGTTAAGGAGCTAAAAAAAGAGAATATGGTTTTTGTTATCCTTTAGGAGAATTTAATGAGATGAGAGGGAAAGCCCGTCAAGGAACTTGCGGCCAAAGATGAGTTTTTGAAGAATGTCAGAGAAAGAGCTCGAGGAATTGAAGAAATCATTTATTAAAGAGAAAGCTTTAATCTACATTATTTAAGATGATGTTCTGAAAGTTGGAGCTTGGATCCATTCGGTTAAATGACCAATCTGATATAATTAAATAACTTAAAGTATCGCATGTTTGTAATTTACTAAAATTTAACGGGTTTTTTTGTCAGTAATCCTACATAAAGGGCATGATCAAAGAAACATTTACATGATTTAATAAAGTTTTGGATAATTTAAATACTTTAGTTTTTTATTTTCATGATTTAATATTATAGAACTTTGAATATTTATATTTTCTTAATTGTGTTAAAATGATATGGTATTTGTGATTTAACAATTTATTTTAATTCAAACGCAGGTAATGAGTACGGGTATGGGTACTTAGGTACCAATGGATACAGATACCTGATTAAGATTGATACCCATAATGATACGAGCATAGGTACGGGATTTTTTCAAATTGCGTGTACGAGAACGGGTACCATAGTACTCTATCCAGAACCACCCATTGTCATCCATAAAGTTGGAACATTTTTCATTCTGATTTTGAGATCAACACTGGTGACTAAAAGCCAAATAAACGCTAACCATACAATGAAATTTCAAAAGACAATAACATACCAAAATCTTAAATGTGACACCCCAAATTTTATAAGAAACTATTTTATTAATTAAATATTATTTTAGATAATTAATCTAGTGTTAAATTTATTTTAGATATATGTTAATTAGTTTTATGATTAATTTTCTTTATATGTGTGTTTTCTATGATGTGTTAATCTTTACCTATTTGACTAAATGAGTGATGTAAATAATAAATATTACAATTTATTATTTTATATATTTTTCTAAAAATAATAGTATTTTAGTGTAAATATTTTAGAGAATAAGATTTAGGCGATCTTACGTGTATATGTGAGTTGGTAATTAATGTGATATTTTCTTGTGAGTTGGTAATTAATGTGATATTTTCTTGTGAGTTGGTAATTAATGTGATATTTTATAAATAATCATCTTCGGATATTAGTATTTTTGTGTTTTATTCCCTTTATTTTTGATATACTTGTTATGGCATTGTGATTTTATATAATTTTATTATGATTTAGTAATTAATATATAGTTTTGATGTTATATTATTTATTTTGTGATTTTGAGTATTCTCTAATGACGGTATTTGAGTGTTTTGAAAAAATAGGTATAACTATAGTGATTATTTTGAATATGAGAGTTTCAATTGTTAGTAATATGTATTTTTTTTTTAAAGGTTAATTATTTTAATTACTCTAATTTATCATATATTAGTTATGAAATATTAGTAATGTTTTGAAAATTAAATGATGTTTGGAGGAGTATTAAAAATGAGAAAAATGAGATTAAGTAACTATTAATTTTGTTTTAGCAAAATAAAAATAATAATAGTAAAACATAAAATAAATAAGGGGACCAATGGGCTTGACACATGTATGTGAACCCTAATAAAATAAAAAATAAAAAAGAGAGCTACTTGCAGCCGCCGCTGTAGAAGGGAGAGGAAACACAACAACCCTATCGTTGGCACACTGTTCCAAAAAACTTTCACCATTTTTGTTCAAATTTCAGTTTGTTATTTCACTCATTTAGTTAGTCAAACAAACCCAACTTCTCAGATTTTTAACCATCCCAATTTCTCTCTAAAATACTCAACTTCTCCGTTTGTGGAATTCGTTATTTTGCACCATTCTTCTTCACCCTAAGTTCGATTTGAGTGAAACCAATGCCAAAACGATTGTGTGAAAAGTGGCTATATTATCCACTGATTGGTTTTCTGATTTATGGTAAGTTTCCTTAACCGAATTTCAAAATTGGTTTTTAGAGTGTCTTCGCATAATTTATTTTTTGACGTTTACCCATAAATTGTCGAGTTAGATCAATTGAATGACAAAGAGTCAAAGAACAAAGGTTGTTTGCTCGTGGAACCGTATTCGTGTGTGAAAGCATCGAAATAAGGTAAGAGGTGAGAGAGCGTTTGAATTCATGAGTATAATATATTGTGAGATGAACGGGAAAACTGTATTTCCCAACGATTCATCTGTGGCTCACTACGTACGACAGTAGCCCTTTGAGAGATAAATTAATTAATGTGCAAATATGGAAATTGTGAGATTAAAATATAGAATAGAAATATTTGTAAGGTGTTGATTGATTTAATTTCTTTAAATGTGTGGTATTTGATATTATTGTGATATTGGGTGTCGAATGAATTTTGTGTATATGTTTGATTAGATGAGTTTATGTGATGTGATAATAAAAGATGGATGCATTGTGATAATTTTATGTGGTGATGATGATGTATGATTAATAATTGTGATGTTATAAATTTGTGATAAGTTTATATGATGAGATATGATTGATGATAGTGATGCTATAAATTTGTAATGAGTTTAAATGATGATGACGATGTGTGATTGATGATAGTAATGTTATAAATTTGTGATGAGAATATTGAAGTAACCCCATAGTTGATGAAAGAATGGTGATTCCAATTTGTGTTTGAGATGACGGTCTTAATGGAGTATCATAGGTCAACGAGGGGAGAAAATAAATATTGAGAATTGTGAAGTGGAGATTATTTTGTCATCATATAGGTAGGGCCTGACAAGCTTAGTGATTCTAGGGAAGTACAACTGAATGAGTCTGATCGTGGCGGTCTGCTGTTGAGCCTTAAGGCAAGATTGTTAGACCTTGGAGGTATTCGGGTGGGGAATTCCTAGGTGACTTCGAGGTAGCACTCCAAATGTCGGGAGCTACCATGCAACACACGTTTACCTCGACTGTCACGTATATGTGTCTCGGGTTGAGTTGAGGGGATCTATGAGGACAGGGCCAATTTGAATTGTCCGTCCACCGGGATGGTGACATAGTATAAGGCCTCCTAACCAAGTACTTCAGAGTTTGAATGGTACCACATTGTAAAGTAGAGTCTAAGCTCATGCATAGCATTGCATTTTCTTGTGATTGTTTTGTTGTGATTAATGTGTATCGCATGCAATAATAATTTCTCTTAGACGTTTTGATGTTATAATGAAATGTATTGATTTTCCTTAAGTGATTTTGACTTTTTAATGTGATATTTTTCTTGAGGAATGTTTGTGTAATGATACGGTTCTATTATGTTTGTTTGCGTGTTCTTCTTACCTATATTATACTATCAACATGATTTCGAAACTCACCTCCTTCGTTGTTTGTGTTTGACTGACTTGGCCATGCGTTTGTGAAATCGCAGTGGTTAAAGGTTAATGAGTCTTGAAGTTCAAGTTTGGGAGAAACTCCACTTTGATAGGTGATACCGGGAATAAGGGTTGTAATTTGTATTTTACTTATTAAATTTGAAACGACTTTGTATGAAAACCTTATAAGTACTAGTAAGTTTTGAGAATTAAATTAAGTAATTATACTTAAATCAAGCTTATTGAGATTGTACTATTTTTATAGGAGGAAAAAAGTTTAAAGTGTTCCGATTTTATTTTGAAAAATGTGATATTCTAAATAACCCACAGAAGTTTCTTTTTCCTTTGGAAGAGTTTTTATTTATCCGCTGCAAGTTTTATAGAAATATGATATAAATTATTATATATGTTATTTTGGGGTTTAGGGTGTCACATTAAACCTAACAACCAAATTAATTTTTTCCACATATCGCAAATGGTCAAGAATAATGAAAGATCCACGATCTTTAATCTCATCCATCTACGGGAAAAAATATTTGTTGCTATTCACTCATATCGACGATACGTGGTCTCTGAAATAGCCATTTCAACCATATGATGACAAGTCATTTGTAAGGCTAAGAAGATGTTGAATTTAGTGATGGCAACCATAAACCCCTTGTTCAAAATACGACACCGACAAAGCAAGTTCTTCTCAAGTCTTTTAGCAAATACATGAAGTACAAACTAAAAATAACGATAAAACACAAGCTTAAAGAAAGAACATAAAAAACATGAAAACATCACTAAAGACATTAAATCTCTACCTAAACAACCATGGAGTGAACCAAACACAGAGATGCCATGGGGGCTTTCGAGCGAGCACTTTGAAACCGATTCAACAAGTGAGGTTACAATCATAGGGGTGTGATTTAGGGGCGGTGGATGAGGTGGAGGACAATTAACTGGAGAGGAACTATTTATTGTACAAGGTCGTTGAGATGAAACACTAAATAGATGGGAGTTATATTCCTCTTCTCCATTCTCATCATTGTCAAAAACTATTAATAATAATCCTTATATTTAATTAAGGTTTCAAATTAAATTACTCTCATGACACCGATTATCCGCCCAAAAATTCTTCAATTCAATGCTATTTATGGCCATACAATTTTGTAATCACTCGGATTAAAAACTCCTTTTTCTTACGACAACTCTTTCATGTTCCTTTGCATAAGTAAAAATAAATAAATAAACAAAAATAAAAACTCCTTCTCCGTCAGGTTCTTTTCTAACAATAAATACAAATTTGTATTATGACATACAAGTCAAACTTAATGACTACAACAGTAAAGGAAACATCTTTTAACATCAAAAGACATGCAAGGTGTGAGTACTAAGGAAAGATAGCTGCAACAAGGCTCATCTCAATTGGGCCCCCGTGAAGGAGTTTTTGCCAGAGGAACAAGAAAGAGTTAATGTCAAACAAAAAAGTGGTAAATGTTGGTTAAGTCTCACATCAACTATGAATGTGGTAAATGTTGGATATATAAGACAGGTGACTCATATACTCATCGCCTACGATAAGAAAAATTGTTGTTGCCTACGGAAGATTTTGTTTTTACTCACGGAAATTCCATATATAACGTAAAATTACTCAAGGATTACCCACAGACACGGGTTCGTAGTTAATTCACTTATATGTAAATACTTACCCACAGACAAGCAGTGGAATACGCTTACTTAAGGAACGTCCGTGGGTAGTATGACTCGCCGAGTCTCTGTGAGTAAAGTTACTTAGAGATTTTCTGTAGGTAAAAACATAGATACTTATCCATGGAAAAGTCACAAGACATTACTCACGGACAATCCTTAAAAATTCTATTGTTTTCTATTTGATATTTATAGTTTTATCCATGACATGTTTGTGGGTAAATTAATCACGGAAAGAGCATAGATAATAACATTCAAATTATGTATCGTTTACTCATGGAATTTTTGTGGGTGATGAAAAAATGATTTTATGTCTATTTTGTTTGTTATTGTTTGTTGTATTTTTTTAATGTATTTTTAAAATAAATTGTAAGCATAACAAAACATTATTGTCAAAACAAAGTGAAGTATTATGTAAATAGTGTTGTCAAAATACACACAATTACTACCACAAGTCTCAAAATAAGGACAATTTACACTACCATAAGTTTCAAAATAAGCACATTGTCACTACCATAAGTTTCAAAATACACATATCGGCACTATCATAAGAATATATTTAGATAATGCCTACAAGTCTAAGCAAAAGATGTAGTCATAACTACTAAATGAAACTGACACAGAAATCAGTATTACTTTTCGTTGTCATCATCGTTAGACTCATCCTCATCATAATCTGGATGATGACGACGACGGGAGGACTCGGCCTGTATGGAAGCAACATTTTTTTGTCAATTTTGCTAGCTGCATCTGGAGCTCTATAGTGCGCTGCTCTATTTGTTGAACTTCCTCTTGTCGAAGTTGCTCTGTTTTCCTTAGCTCCTCTTGTGCCTCTCGTGCCTCATATTCTGCTGCTTTTGCTCGCTCCTCAAATGCTATTATCTGGGCAGCTATCTCGTTAGAGTGCTGAGACAAGACATTGGTGCAACTTCTAGATGAACAAGAATCTAAGACAAGACACCTGATCTATAAAGTGGGGATCTATCTCCGACACCATAGATACGCCCTTTATTCTTTCCCCCAACAGATTGGACACATTTGTCTAAGCGAGCTTCCACATTGACCACTTGGCTACAACTACTAGATACTTCGCCACTTTTGGAGGCCTGCTGCAACTTACCTTGGTAGTTAGAAAAGTACAAAAAAACAATAGCCCATTTTTCATTGGTGTTAAATCTCAATAACCCTTTTATCACACTCTAGATAGTTACAATACTCAATATCATGGCTTTCTTCTCTTTTATTTTATTTTTTAAAATCATTAATCTACATCTGTCTTATTTACTTGACATGTTCCAATGTGCAAGATTATCATGTATGTGTCCAAAATAAATTTTTTTTTGTATCTTTAGTTGAGTTATTAGAATATACTCATAAAATTTATATGAAAAATGAAGTTCTTCAATCTAACATGATCTACCATCTATTTAAATGTAATATTACTTGTTGCAGTATGGATGAATTAATTGAGAACGGTATGCCTTATCAAATACTTATCTATTTAAATTTGTATCTTAATATTCTTTACCTTGAAAATGTTGAAATTTTTAGTTCTATACATGATGAGGTTCTAACATTATTAAATAATTTAAATAAAATTGTGTGTTTTACTTCCATGTGAAAAATTTGTTTTGAAAACAATAACATTTTACCTTACTAATTATGTTTACAGGATGAGTACCTTATTTTGGTAATGGAATTTAACCTTACTAATTAACTTATTGATTACCTTGCTTTGGTTCTGTTTTGAAAACAATAAAATTTTACCTTACAAATTTTATTTTGAAAACAATAACATTTTACCTTTGAGAAGTTATTGCTTTTATAATAGAATCTCAATAAGAGTTAGCATTTTGTTTATTGCCACTGATAAACCAAACTCTAAGTTTTCAACTGCATATGTAAATATTACAGAATACTCACTCCCCTTTACCAAAAGATTAGTATCAAACTTCAAGAGGTTTGTGAACTTTTCAAGCAAATTATTATGCTTCTTGAAAACTCTGATTTGAAAATTGTCTTTCTTATTAATACTTTTTCCTATTTATATTGAATTTCTTCAAGCTCAATCTTCTACTCAATATATAAGCAGAAAATAATTGGCCAAATTAAAAAATAATAAGATTGCAATTGAATACCTTTTTTCACTCTTTGATATGAACAAAAGCTAGTTTACCACTGATATCAAGGATTGAGTAGGAGAAGTAGAACATTATATAGAAATGCATTTAAAGACTATTTCTGCAAGTAATCAAGGAAATCAGACAGCTGATTGCAAACCAAACACTTATTCACTTCAATTCACCACTAATTTGTCAAACACTATTCATGTTTGATATTGAAAAGAAAAACAGGGATACATAGTCATTTATTTCAATTCACCACTAATTTCAATTCATAGTCATTCATTTCAATTTATAGTCATTCATTAATTCACCACTAATTCCAGCAAACCAAACCACTAATACAAACATCTAATTCACTTCAATTCACCATTAATTTGTCAAATACTATTTAGGTTTGATATTGAAAAAAAAAGGATTCATAGTCATTCATTTCTTATTTGTTTCACTTACACAATAAGGATTAAACTACAAGAGTTAGGGATTTTCAAGGTCATGTGAAACAATGAATTTGAAATGTTAGGGATTTCTTTAAGCTGTGCAAAAACCAAACGAGAGAACGAGTTAGGGTTTGCAAATCAATTAATAAACCATTTCTTCTTTCATTTATTCAACAAATAATCGTGAAAATAGAACAAATTAGAGAGAGCAAATGAGAGAACGAGAGTGAACGTGGGCAAACAGAGAGCGGACGACACAGAGAGAACCTATGAATAAGAGAGAGCGAACGTTGAAGCGGCGGTTGGAGAGGTCTGAGTCCATGTGGCCGGAGCGGCGAAAATCTGACCTTGAGCAAGGTTGTAATCTGGGTTGGAAGAAGAAGAAGAGTTTCTAGTTTAGGGTTGTATAGAGATAAGTGAGAATGAGTTTGTATTTTTAGTCAAGTGAGAATGGTTTAATTTTTTTAGTCAAGTGAAAATGATGAGTTTTTTTAACTCAACAAAAAAACCTTATAACAAAAAAATAAAGTAATAAACAAAACTTTACTTTCACTTTACCCACAGACAATCCGTGGAACCATTAAAACTATCTCTTCATTTACCTACGGAGAATTTGTGGTAAAAAAAATACGGAGAAATTTCAACAATTTAAGTGTGAGTTGCATTTTTTTAACTTTACCCACGGATTTTTTTTAATTTTATCCACGGTATAACTGTGGAATCTAATTAAAAAAATCAATTTATTCAATAACAAATTTACTCATAGTTTTTTCATAGATACCAAATAATTTACTCACGAACTGAGATCCGTGGGTAATTTTCCGTAGGTATACGAATGCATATAAAGTTATGGGTTGAGATGTGGTGTCAAGGTCTCTTAGGGACCTTGGATTTTTTCTCATTGTTGTTGTCGCGCTCCCCTAAACTCCTCCAGCAAGTGGTATCAAAGTCTTGGTTCAGCTTGGCGGGGCAGCGAGAGATGAGTTACTCTAATGAAGTATCAAATAGTTTTCTACTCAATAAAAATTTACTCATAGAGCCAACATATCTCAACCCATATATATATATATATATATATATATATATATATATATATATATATATGGGAGCATATCAAATGAGAGCGCGAGAGAGTTAAATCTTGACCATACAAAACCATACATGGATGGTCATAATTAAGAGGTATTTAAATGGCATATGATCACTTAAAAAGTCACATGACTTTTTCTTCTAATCTTGATCATCTATGTATGGTTATGTAGTCAAGATTTAAACATTTCACCCTCTCATAGTAAAATTCATCTCGTTTGATATGCTCCCTATATAAGGCACTTATATTGTACATTGAAAAATTAACATTTTTTGGTACTATCAAAATTAAATCACCAATAATTGAATGATATGTCATCTATGTACTAAAACTCATAACTTAGTCATGTGTTCGCTGCTAAGCAATTCTACACTTACACTAATTCTACATTAAATGCTATGTCACTAAATCAATTACAAAAATCAGAAAGAAATAAAAAAAAAATGAAATACATAAATAATTTTTAATCATGCAATTAATTCCCATTAAACACCAATAAGAACCATACTAGATAATATTTGATTTGTGGTACTACTAGACCTATAAATGTTTCATTCTTATTCTCTAAAACATCAAGTAGGATCATCCCCATTCTTCGATTCCTTGAGTTTGCAATACTGCCAATATTGTTACTTCCACTTGCTCATGATTATTCACCAAATTTGCAAAACCACAAATTTTCATGGACATACTAGGTATTCTTGACCCTCTTATTTGTTTTTGTTGGAACATAGAGTATGTTAATATGTGAATTTAAAAATTGTTGAAGTCCCACATTGGAAAATTCTCATATTTTGAGTAGTTTTCAACTCTATAAATACTAAAGTCCCACATTGGATAGAAAACATATGTGGGTTTGCTTCCATCACTATATAATGAGTTTCAAACTATTGTGAAAAGTACACCAAAGTTAGATGCATTTCTCAACTTTCTCTTATCTGCTCGACTGATTTCTAAGCCACTTCTCCCCTTTCTTTCTGTCCCTTCGATGTTTAGAGCGGTTGTTATGTCGTAGTCCCTTCGTAGTCCTATCGGTTTCTAGAGCGGTTGTTATGTCGCAGTTCCATCGATTTTTGAGTGGTCCTAATACCACTATCCTTTTAGAGCAGTTTTTGCTGTAGTCTCGTCGATTTTTGTGTGTGGTCATAATACTACTATGAGCAGTTTTTTGTGCCGTAGTCCTTTTGATTTATGAGTGACCACAGTACCATATTGCAAGTGACTTTAATCGTCATATTGAGAGTGACTTTAACCGCCATATTGGGGGTATAATTCTAGAACGGTTTTCTACGGTGCAGTGGAACTCCGATACAATGAATGTGGGCTATTTTATCCTGGGGACTTCGTGGTTGATAGTCTGCCTTGCACAATTTGGGCAGTGCCGCGAAACGTCTTAAAGAGAGCGACCTAGTTCGCGACTCAACCCAGTAATATCTTCGGTGGCATAAATTGTGATTTTAAATATTTTTTCGAAACTAAAAAACAACAGTTTTCAATCTATTTATTTATATTCTAAGATTTTTCTTTTGAAGCTGCAGAGAAAAATTGAATATTAACCCTAAAGGGTTGCTTGTTTCGGTTAGATGTGGAATTTATGTAGATAAAAGGACGATGCTAATAGATTATTAGTCACATAAATTTTTTGCAAATAGACATTACAATCATGTGACTTTTCCTATTATTTTTGTACCATTTATGGTGATTAATTGTATAATCTACCTTTTTGAGATTGTAAATAATATACTCAAGTTTATGCTTTGCTTCTTTATTTTCCACTATGCATGGTTGGTGATTTTATTGTCAAACCAACAAATTTTGATGATTTTATTTAGTTTATCTCAAATTTTCACATATTAATAATACGTTTGATCTTATTATCAAATAAAAAATATATGATCTTAAAAACATGAAAAGGATAACAATATAATAAAAAAAAACACCGAAGAAAAGTGTTTTTTCCCTTAAAATTTTCACACATTGTATTTGGATTTCAATAAGAAAAAAAAGGATATATACATACTAATTAATATTTGTGACACTCCGTCGCATTTTCGGCTTCACTTGATAGAATCTACTAATATATAAGTACTAAAAATATTAGTCTTATTAATATAGATATATAAACATGTCTTATTCACTTTAGATTATAAAAAAACCATAATAATCTTTTCATACACATTGATTCCCTACTTCTAAATAACATAAAATTGACCTTTAAAAAAGAAATAAAATTACATGAAATTGACTTGAATGTGTGATTTTGTTTCTATAAGAATCAAGATTTACAAAATTAAAGAATTTATGAATACAATCTCCCAATTATCATTGATTTAAAGAATTATCAATCTCTCTATAATGGAATCAAATATTATCAATTAAACACTGCAAGACAAGATTTGTTCATCCTCTTCCTTCATTTTTGGTTGAATTAAAAAGTATCAATAAAAAGATAAATAATTTCTTCCTGTCATTTTCAACAATTTCAAATAATCACCCATATCAATTTACCATTAACAAAAAAGGTATCAATCCTACACCTTACCATAATTACAAATCCAATAACCACTTTGTACTGTATATTCAAACATGAATGAAATTTGTACTGTTGGTAGTAATTTTCGTTGGCCTAAAAGGTATATTTAAATTTTCGTTGGCCTAAAGAGTTATACTGTACCCATATTAAATAAATTATATCATCAACAAAAATAAATAAAAATATTATTTAAAATCAAATAAATAAATTAACCTTTTGTACCCAAAAAAAATTAACTCTAACAAATGCATATTTACACCACAATAATTCATCTAAAATCACTTGCACCTTTCTTCAAATAATGTATAGTTTTCATACTATTGGACAAGTTCCAATACATAGAAAAGAATTTGAAATGTAAAAATTTTGGGTTTCATTAATTTTTTTAAATTGCAAGCCATACCGGATTGAATTCAGTTAGCAAAGCCACAAAAAAAGGGTCCATTTAAATATACAATTTTGCTTCCCACACCCCTCATTTTGCTTCCCACGCCCGTCAAATTTTTTAAAAAACTAAAAAACCCAAAATGCCCTTCCCTCTCTATTAACTCAACTCCATCATCTTCTATCTTCTTCATCTTCATAACCTTCATCATCATTAACCTAACCTTTTCAATCATCTTTATACATTCCATCTTCAAAAATTTTGAATCATCTTCAACATCTTCATCACATTCACATTGTGTTTAAATTTACCCAACTAGGTATGGATGATGTTCTGTTTTTGAGTTTCGTTTATTTTTCAAAATCTGGGTTTTGTACGTGAACTCAGTTCACGTATGTTTACGTGAACTGAATTCACGTATGTGAAATTTTTTAAAAATCTCAGATATTACGTGATTTAAGTTTACGTAAACGTACGTGATTTAATATTGCGTACATAAATGGAATTTATGAATTCACATAAGGTACGTGAACTGAGTTGACGTAAGTGTCCGTAAACTCAATTCACGTATCACCTACGTGAACTGAATTCAAGTAAACGTACGTGAATTGGGTTCACGTACATGTCATAATAGTGAAACATATGAGCCGTACGTGAACTGAGTTCACGTACGTTTACTTGAATTCAGTTCACGTATGTGATACGTATACGTGAACTGAGTTTACGTACGTTTACGTGAACTAAATTCAAGTAAACGTAAGTGAACTCAGTTTACGTACGTGTAGTTGAGTTTTTTTTTTTTTTTTTTTTGCTTTTTGGGTTTAGGATTTTTATGTTATATTTATGTTATTTTTTGGATGCAGGTAAATGGATCAAGGGGGAGACAACAGTGACGAAATGTATGAAGGTTTGGAACCTGATTTTGAGGAAATGTATGATGATTTGGAACCTAATTTTGATGCAATGAATGACGGTGTTGAACCCGAAATCGAAGACGATATGAATGACGGAGTTGAACCTGTTATGATTGATTTGACTGGCGTGTTTACCACCGGCATTATGTTTGATACGCGAGATGATTTATTGAAATGGGCTAGAAATGTTGGAAGGGAAAATGGAATTGTCGTTATCATTTTTAGATCTGAAACTGCGACAGCACGACCAAGAACAAAGACAAAATTAATTCTTGGTTGTGAAAGAAGCGGTAAATATAGACCTTGGAAGAATCCTAAACTTACGAGGAGTACGTGGACTAGAAAATGTGAATGTCCATTTAGATTGAGAGGAACACAATCAAGTGTTGGTGATGGATGGTATCTGCATGTAATATGTGGTATGAGAAAAATGTTGAAAGTCTAGAAAAATGTACTTGGTGATATGACGAAGAACTTGGTAAAACCAAAAAACATTTTAATGACACTAAGGGATCATAATGTTGAAAGTTTGACGACAATAAAACAAGTTTACAATGCACGTCAAGCATATCGTTCATCACTTAGAGGTAATAGAACAGAAATGCAACATCTTTTGACATTGATGGAACGTGACAAATACGTCTATCGATATAGGAAGGTAGAGGGTTCAGATGAGTTGAGGGACATATTTTGGGCCCATCCAGACGCTATCACTCTTGTAAATAATTTTCACATAATATTGATTATGGATAGCACATACAAGACTTGTAGGTATCGAATGCCATTACTTGAGATTATTGGTGTTACATCTACTGAAATGACATTTTGTGTGGGATTTGCATATCTACAGTCTGAGCGTGCTAATAACTTTGCGTGGGCACTACAAATGTTGAAAGAATATATTACAAGTGGTGAAGTTGAACTCATCGTTACTGATAGAGACCTTGCTTTGATGAACGCGGTTGACTATGTTTTTCCAAAAGCAATGAATTTATTATGCATGTTTCATATATGCAAGAATGTCAAAGCCAAGTGCAAGATGACTGTATTTCCAAAAAAGAAGCAGGTGCAAATAATGGAGGCATGAGAGGCTCTTGTTTACAGTTATGATGAGGCTCAATACTATATGAAGTTGGCTATCTTTGAAGGAATTTGTAGTAGCTGTTCTATTTTTTATGATTATGTACACGAGCAGTGGTTAATTAATTCCTCAAAAGGAAAGATTTGTTGTGTACAAATAGAGTTATGCACTTTGGGAACACCACAACACAACGGGTTGAGTCGGCGCATTGGAGTTTGAAAAGGATATTACAAGATAGTATTGGTGATATATGTAGTGTTTGGGAAACCATCAATAGCATGATTGTATTACAACACAATGAGATAATGGCATTATTTGAAAAGAGCATCATTCAAAAGGTGCATCGATATAGTAACAGATTATACGCCAATTTGCGTGGTGTTGTGTCCAAAAATGCAATAGATCACATTGCGGCAGAGTATGATCGCGTGAAGTATGTAGGTATTGATCAGACTGAGTGTCGTTGCACGATTAGGACAACACATGGTCTACCTTGTGCATGTGAAATAGCCAGGTATAGTATGATCCCACGTTCCATTCCATTAGACGCTATTCATGTTTGGTGGAGTAAATTATCTTTCCATGATGATGGATCAAGTAAACCTTCAGAGTTATCTATGAAACATGAAATAGATGTGATAGTGAAAAAGTTTGAAGAACTTGATGTACCTGGCAAAATTTCACTTAAAGATAAATTACGAGAGGTCGCGTATCCATCCACTAAGTCAATGTGTCCACCTGTTGACAAGGTTAAAACAAAAGGTGCACCCAAAAAAGGCAAAAGTAAGGTATCAAAAAGAGATAAATCAACCAAGCGTGATCCATCTTGGTGGGAGTATGTGGATTCAAGTGTTCGATGCAGTGGCACAAATGCATGTAGCACTATAACAACCAGTAAAATACAACAACCTCGATCATCAGTCCAAAAGCTCACACCTCGACCATCAGTCAGCAAAGTTCAACAACCAAGAGTTCTCTTTTTCAAAGATTGGTTGCCAGTTGAAATTCATAAATTCATAGATGACATTATTGATGTTGGTGATTATGGTAATTGTGGATATCGTGCAGTTGCATGTTTACTTGGAATGGGTGAGAACTCTTGGGCATTCATACGTCAACAGTGTGTGGTAGAGCTTCAAGAGTTCATGTCTCATTACGAGATAATATATGGTGGAGAAAATTATGTTCAAAAACTTATCCAGAGTGTATATGTTGAACAAATTGCAACTATAGATAATTGGATGACACTTCCAGAAATGGGATATGTGATTGCTTCGAAATTTAACTTGGTGTTCGTCGCATTATCACTTAAACAATCGCAAACATTTTTTCCACTTCGAAGTCCACCACCAACATCTATGTCAGATCATCGTATGATTGTTATTGCATTTGTTAAGAACTGTCATTTCGTGCAGGTATTAATCGTGATATTTAATTTCATTTTATCAAATTTTTTTTTATATTTTAATAAATTATTGATTTTAACAGGTTTACTTAAAGTCAAATTCCCCTATACCACCAGCAAGTAATTTGTGGAAACAATATTGCAATGAAGAAGCACGACAATGGGAATTTATTCACAATGATCGAATGCAACATTGGTTGCAGATTTTTCCGCAAACTATAAATGAAGTTATTGTAAACTGAATTGTTGATATTTAATATTGTATGAATTCAAATATAATGTTTGTTATAAACCGTCGAAATTCAAAATGATCCCATAGTCGAATATAATATATATCCAAATTACATATCCAAAATACATATTCAAATCAGTATTACACAAATGTAACCAATGCCTAAGTCCCTCTATGTCTCCTATGATATGGTACTACATTGGTCCAATCTCTACCACCACCCCTCTGAGATCGCAACACCAAAATTAACTCGTTCATGAGTGTCATCCCATCAGGTAATACCAACTGTCGACCAAGAAGCTCCTCTGCAATTTGTATTGCTCGGTTCTACATTAAAAAATACATTAATTAATTAATTAATTTAGTTAAAAAAATTACATGACTAATTAATTTAATTATTCCATTAATTAAATTTAAATGAATTTACCGTTGTTTGAATTGGATCATGATCATCATCCGCAGGTTCTGCAACCGAAGGAGCTACATGGACTGGTTCTCTACGAATGATATATGGATGAGAAATCCGACGAAACCAGTCCATGTACTCATTCGTGCAATCTGCATGTCCCTGTACAACTGCGCCAGCGTCAACTACATGCACAGCATATTGCGTAAACATGATGTCTATTTCCTCTGGTGTGGTCGTCTGACCTACTATCTCCAAAGGTGAACCAGGGATGGTTTGGACATGTCCATATTGACGCAATACCCTATCTGGCAAGTGAGCATACATCTTGGGACCCCAGCGTATCCACCCTCTGAATAATGAAACAGCCTCAAATGGTCGCTTCGCTCTATGCTCTCTATTGGGTGTCCAACATATGTCATCAACATCAATCTCGTCGAGTGCTTTCATAAATGGAAGAACCAAACCCTTATCCCGTTTTGGCTTCCATCTAAGTGCTCTAAGGTAGTCCTCAACATAAATACGGGAGAGTCTACTACAATCTGCACATAATGCTGGAAAATGCTCATAGACCCATGCCTGCACATATATAATAACATATCCATAAATCAGTAAACCAACCCATAAATCAAGTAAAAATCAGCCCAGAAAAATAGCACATAAACTAGTAAACTAGTAAACTAGCCTAGAAAAACAACACATAAACCAGTTTAGTAATCGCCAAATCAGTCCACGAAATCAAGTAAAAATCAGCCCAGACAATAGCACATAAACCAGTAAACCAGCCCAGAAAAACAACGCATAAATCAGTTTAGTAATCGCCAAATCAGTCCATGAAATTAAGAAAAAACCAGCCCAGAAAAAATACATTACGCAACCAGTAAACCAGCTCATAAATCAGTCTAGTAATCGCCAAATCATTCCACGAAATCAAGTAAAAATCAGCCCAAATAAATAGCACATAAACCAGTAAACCAGCCCAGAAAAACAACACACAAACCAGTCTAGTAATCGCCAAATCAGTCCAGGAAATCAAGAAAAAACCAGACCAGGAAATTAGCAAACCAGTCCAAAAAAATACTAAAAACTATCAAACCAATAATAAACCAAAAAAAAATACTAAAACTCCAGAACATGCAAACCAGTCTAAAAAGAACTTAAGCAAATGTGTGGCAGCATAGAGTTTACCTGTAATAGTGTCAAATACCCTGATACTGTTCTAGTCTGATGCATGCTCGCTTCTCGAAGATTGTCGTATAGGTAAGCAAGCGCAGCAGCACCCCATGCATATCCCCCACAAGGTAGGCAACGCTCACTGCAAAGGCACTCTTGTCGCTGAACAAGGTGCAACCGACCAAAAACAAAAGAAATGCCCTCGCAGCCATTTGCCAATGTTGATCACCACATCGCTGATGGTATACGTCGAGCAACCAACTAAACCGAATGGTGGTTGTCCGCGTCACGTTAAACTCAGCATATGCAGCAGCAAGACTAACCCCAAGAAGCTCAACCAATAATTCTGCACCGTCATCCTTGTTAAATATATTAATGCTGAAGAATGCACCGGTGATGGGTATATGCAGCAGCGACGAGACATCATCCAAAGTAATGGTCATCTCCCCAATTGGAAGATGAAAGCTATTGGTGTCGCGATGCCACCTCTCGACAAAGGCAGAAATGAGCCCTTTGTCGATCATCTCGTAACTGCATTGTAGCAACGCATATAACCCGGAGCTTTTAACAAGGTCCTCAACCTCTTCATTTTCAATAATAGCTTCTTTTAATTTTTTACCGTTGCTAAAAACCCTTAACTCTCCGCGATCCTGAAACAAATTAACCGAGCAAATATAAGTTCAAACACATTACGCAACTATTAAAAATTTAATTTGATTGAGAAAATTACCTCGCTGTCCCATAGTCGTGTCGCAACGTGATCCCCATATGTCCTTAGGACAGACCTGTCAACCGGACCACCCGGATATCCGTCATCTGCTTCCTCCTGTTGGACCTCTTCCGGTTGGACCTCTTCTGGTTGGGCCTCTTCCGCTTGCGCCTCTTCTGCTTGTTGTTGTCGTAATCTTCGTTGTTCACGCTGAGCACGGTGAGCACGTGCAGAAGCGGTTGGTCTAACACGATGACCGTCATCATTCGAAGTGCCCTCATCGATTATAACACGACATGCTCTATCAGTAAACATTGTGCGCACCAT
Organism: Cicer yamashitae; assembly: GCA_037974755.1. Classification (NCBI taxonomy): domain Eukaryota; kingdom Viridiplantae; phylum Streptophyta; class Magnoliopsida; order Fabales; family Fabaceae; genus Cicer; species Cicer yamashitae. The sequence goes on from JBBPBQ010020323.1 coordinate 23,505,225, forward strand.
TTCTGCATAACCAAATCATAATCATTATCAAAACAACATAACAATATAACCATTTATGCAAGTCCATAAACCTAAGCCTACGTGAACTCCATAAAGCCTACGTGAACTCCCTACACTAAACCTTACGTGAATTCCCTGCTCACGTACGTGAACTCCCAAAACTGAACCCTACGTGAACTCCCAAAACTGAACCCTACGTGAACTCCCAAAACTGAAGTTCACGTACGTGAACTCAGTGTCATCAAACCCAGAAACGTTGCGAACGTGGAACGAAGGGTAACAACAAAAACAGCAACACCGTTGATAAAGATTCAAAAACAGATGAAGGTGATAAAGATTTAACAACAAAAACAACACCATTGAAACAAAAACAAAAAAAAAACGATGCTTACTTGAAGTGATGAAGGTGTTGAAGATGATGAATTGGTTGAAGATGATGAAGGTGTTGAAGATGGTTGAAAATGATTGAAGAATGTTGAAGATAATTGAAGAAGGAAAGTATGAAGATTGAAGGTTAGGTTATGAAGATGAAGGTTATGAAGATGAAGAAGATGATGGAGTTGAGTTAATAGAGAGGGAAGGGCATTTTGGGTTTTTTAGTTTTTAAAAAAATTTGAGGGGTGTGGGAAGCAAAATGAGGGGTGTGGGAAGCAAAATTGTTAAATATATTGGGCCAATGACTACAAGTCTATTTTATATAAAATACTACATAGATAAAATCTATTGTTTTTTTAAATTATTCAATTTTTGTTAAATAATTCAGGTTAATATTGTAAAATAGCAAAATGTCTACGAATACAACAAAATTAAGGTGTTATGAGTACTCATGCCTCTAAAGCTGTAACATTGATGACTGTCAAAATCATTGAATGAATTTGCACAAGTTGATATGTCAATTTGAACCAAAGAACACTGCAACAAGAAGGAAAATGAAATGTTGCACCAAGACAACAAACAGACATTGCCACACAAAGACGACGAAATCAAAAAACGAAAGAAAAACTATATGTAAAAATCACTTGTTTAAATAAAAGAGAGCAAGAAACAATTAAGAGAGATGATTTTGGACCGAAAGTTGGCCCTAAATCGCCCATTTTAATAAAGAAAATGAAACCGATCAAAAGAGAGGTGAAGAGAATATGGAAAGAAGACAGCCAAGTTTAAAATTTAATATAAGGCATCAAATGTGTGCATATATATATATATATATATATATATATCATTATATTAAAAATCACTTTTTAAACAAAATATGAGAAGACTAAATTTTTATTGTCAAATGATCATTTTGTTTTATTTGAACTTTGTCCCATAAGTTTTTTTTTTCTTCATAAATTTCCTCCTGAAGGTACTATTCAAGGCGCGTCAGACACTAAATGTGTATACCTCTTTCAACGGAGATTGGAATTCGAGTTCACCACATTGTAGGAGTCTACCCCCTTCCGTTAGACTCAACTTCTGTTGGTTAACTTTGTCCCTTAAGTTTCAAATGTCATACTCTTGATATTAAAAATAATTAAATTTAAAATATATAAATATTAATATATACATTATCAAATTTTTGTATCCTATTCAATGTAAAATTTATTTATAATTATGACAATGTTAAAAAATTATTTTATATTTAAATAATTATTTTTCTACTCTCGTACAACGGACGAGCTCAACTACACTAGTGTTTATAAAATCGTATGGTCATAAATTTAGCAATATTGCATCACATAGCATTGAATTGAAGAACTTTCAAATGGACATCCATCCACATGAGAATAATTTAATCTAACACGTTAATTAAATTCGAAGGTTATATTATTAGTAGTTCTTGTTTCTCACAATAAATAATCGTTCTCATCAGATACACTCATTATAAAAACTCACATTTGATGTTTTTTAAGTGAAAAATAAGTTTGTTATGTGAAAGTGAGAGTACCAAATTTCAACTATTTGATTATAATTAACAGTCCAGATTATAACATTTATTAAGTGACCTCATGTGACCTTTCTGACAATTGAGAGTAGAAGTTAGAAATTCTCTTCTCCGAAATGAAGAATGACCTGGTTCCAAATAATCAAATTTGTTTGGGCAGAAGGAAATCAAATTTATTACTATGCAACCAATAGCTCCAATGTCAAAAAGTTGAAATCTTTATATCAAATAATCATAGGAGCCGATAAAAAAAATAAAAAGAAGTGGTGATGGACAAATAGAAGTGACGAAAGCTGTGGGAAGAAGAAATTTTGAGGAAAGTTTTTTATTTGGAAGATGACATGAGAGTCATGTGAGATCTTTTTTCTTAATGTAAATCTGAACCATTAGTTACAATCAAATGGCTGAAATTTGATCATCTCAACATAACAAACACCTTTCTTGCTAGATATGTCATATATATATATTCTATTTCAGCAGTAGTAAAAGGATTTTGGTGAAAGAAAAAAAAAAGTTTTAACAAATGTAGAATAGTTCAAAAATTAAAGACAAAAAAGGTGCAGCTCAAAACTACATCTTGTAATTCATATATTCAATCTCACCTGGAAGAAAAGAAAAACTTTTTCTTGTTTTTGCACCCTTTTCACATCGCATGACCAAATTTTCTTATATCATAGAGTTTTCTTTCCTTCTCTAATTTTTTTTGATAAAATAGAAAAACTCCAATCTCAAAAAAAAAAAAAAAACTTCTTTTCTCTCCCTACATTTTTATTTCATCATACCTCAACCAAGCAATGATTAAATCTTGAGTTTTAGCAACAGTTAAAAATTGGGCCATTTCAAGGGCACAAAGTAAACAACATAGGCACAGAAGGGTAGAAATTATAACAAATTTATTCAAGATAGCTGTCTTAGAAGCAGACATTAAAACTCTTTAACTACAATATGTTGCTGTAACTGATTTCTTGAATTCAGATTTATAAGCTACCAATATTGAACTATAGTCTGCATGCTAAATATTTAACATGTAGCTAAATTGCACTGTTGATTAGAGTCTTAGAAACCATGAAGCTTGATATTCTCCTTCTTTACAATGCCAGCCTGTTTGTAACAGCATAGAGAAACTTAGAAAGGATAACACTATTTCATTATAAAGAGTTTGACGGACATACACTAAATAGAGTAAAACAGTTTTACACTGTCATCCTCCATGTCATACCAACAATTTCAAATTATCCTTACAAAAAATGAAGTGACGTGGCAAAATAATAGATTTTCATTAGACGTCAGCATAAAACAATCTTACATTGACAGTGAATAAAATCCCAAAATAAAACAACAGGCACATTAGAATTCACACAATATAATGCTTACTTGCACAAGGAAAGTAGAAACATTCTTCCTTTGATCTCCCTGAAGTTGTATAACCTGTGTCCATACAAAATTGACATTTAAGTTTCAATTGATAACAGTGAGAAGAAATCATACTAAATGAAAAAGTCCATAAGTGGGGAAAGGAAATAAAAAATTCCACCGGATGATATTTCATTTTTCAATTGCAAGATTAAATGACTGCGTAGTACATTAACGTTTGTTATGAAAAGCAAAAGACAAACCTGGCCCAACTCAGGGTCCTCGACAACAGTACCATTACAGCAGAATTCTTTCTTCAGGTCTTTGAGTATCTTGCTATAGCTGTACTCTTTCTTTAACCCTTGAACAGTTGTTAAGCTTTTCCTTCCATTACGCTGCTGTACGCGGACATGAACATACTCTTTTGTCCCGGCACCTGAGTCCTCAGCATTTGCCTCAGCAAAGGGATCTAATCAATTATCATACCACATCAGCAACCAATGTTAAATTGTTAACAAGAAATTGTAAAATATCTGGCTTCAATTTGCTGACTTTTTAAAATACCACAAGAAAATATGAACTTTAGAGATTCAACAGCACTCACCAAAAGTTGATGGGATGTTTGTGTCAAACTCAGACATGAAATTTTCCCTTGGTAACTTGTAATGAATGAGGTCCTTTTGATGAAATCAACCACTAAGCAATGGAAAAAAAAATCAAATATACTCCAAGTCAGAGACGAGATGTGCCAAAAGACATTTGTGAAGATGCTGTTAATGTCTATATCTATATTATACTTAATATTAATTCTCAATTTGCAAATATATGAACTGGGATAGAGCATATAACAATTGCACTACAAAAATTAGGAAATACATATTTCATAAGCTTTTACTATAGAGAGGACATATGCAATAATTAAGAGACTTAAAACAAATGAAAATACAGAAGACATATACTATACAATTGCCTACAGTAGACCCACAGTGAGTCCAATCCTTTTCAACAATTGCACTATAGTTGTTATTAGACAATACTTTGAACTAAATAATGTATTGCAAAACAATATCAATTTGTTCAACATCGGCTACGCTATAGCTCTATAGCACCACTATAACCGCTATTCGACAAGTGTTTTCAAGGGGCCCCATGACAGAAGGGTGGAAGCTTTATAGCACTAGATTACCGTTTCCTATAATTTAAAACTATAGATGATCCTAATTCCTCATTATAACATGCCTCTTTAACCAGTCCAAAATGACAGAATCAATAACATGTTGAGAATCAATAAACCCTCATTGTCCTTACATATATATCAAGACCCAATTCTTCCAAAACACTATGCTTTTAGATGAAGGATCATGAACGATTTTACAGTTCTAACATGAGGTCTCATTCATGTATATTCCAGGCATTTACTTCTTATATACACTCCTCACATCTAAAATCAATTTCTTATTATACATCGATGCACAATTTGACTGGAAAAATGGCCTTCCAAGTTCCAGCAGCACCTTCAACTTAATGGTCTCAGTCTCAGATATTGCTAGGCTTATCCCAAAAAGAAAAATTGATATTTCCCCATCATCAATAATTGAATGAACATCAAAAGAAACACCAGGAAATTGTCTAATATATTGATAGCATATTCTCCTATTAGATAACAGTATAGACCAAAAGAAGATATATAAAAAAATACATATTCTGACTCCCTCACTAGTCACTATATGCCTATTTAGATTGACTTTTTTGAAATTATCTACTAACATAAACTCTTGTGAGACTGTTTGGGAGAACTTATGGAAACAACTTATGACATGCCTATTAGTTGTGTCAAACTTATTTCCATAAACTCTCCAAGATAGCTTATGAAAACAAACTATAGCTTATATAAAAACATTTTAACTTTTATTTTATCTTTTTTTTTTAAATAGTTTACACATAAGCACTAAAGTAATAAACGATTATGCTATAAGCACTTAATTAAACGGTTAATCCAAATAGAGCCCATGTTCCGGTTGCAGGAATGCATTGAATCTTAAAAAGTTTATTAATTTTTAGTGTATACTATGTACTCAAATGGGATCTTATATGTATTTTAGACAACTATATTACAATGAATTCTTAAAAATATCGATGAACCTGACCTGCTCAAAACCTAAAAAACCAAAGAAAAATATGATTCACCAGTCACTTCCTTCAACAAATTGACCTTTTTTTTTTAAAGATTCACACAAAATCATTCAACAATTGAAACACCTATTATATTGCAAAGTGCATATACACTTGAAAAAAATACAAATCCCTAAATTTATTATTATGCTAACAAATAACAAAGATATAATTATATAACAAAAATTAAAAAAAAAAAAATAGGTATTAAAGAAAATCCTCGTTCCCAAACGGAATCGGGTTAAAGTTACAAACTTGATTAGGTATACAAACTTGGTTATCAATTTGAAAGAAGAAAAAAAGACAAAGACCCAAAGACGAAATAAAAATAAAAGCATATGCAGCAAAATAAATAATAACAATAAATTAAGAAAAATAAACAAATGAGAAAGAAAGAAAGAAAGAAACAGAATAGAATAGTGAAAATAACCTGAGTGTTGCGGAGAGGGAGATGGAAAATGATGAAAGAACGAATGAAAAAGATCGCGGTGAATGTGAGAGAAAATTGGGAACGAAAACTGGATCAAGTTTATTTTTTATATTTATTTATAGGGAGGATCGGATTCGAGATATATTCTCTCAACCACAGCTTTGTTACGATTCTAATTTTCTTGATATTTATTTGCTTATTTAGTTATGATTCTTATTTTCTTTATATGGATTTAATTCCTATTAGGGCAAAAAGTTTGTATTCGTTAATCAATCTCAAATAATTAGGGATGTTTTTTAAGAAGCAAATATTCATTAAGATACAAGTACAAAATAACTATAAACAGAGCTGTCCTATATAGGTTGGGGTAATATTTTTAGTCTCAAAAACTCCTATAAAATTAAAATAGATATCAAAAATTAATAAATAAAAAATTAAAGATTAAATTTAAAATGTCTTTCATTTTGTAAAGATTAAAAATATATTTAACCTACTTCATTTTATTATATTATAAAAAAATAAAATTTGACGTACTCTATGTTATTGGTCTATCACGACTCAGTCGAGTATAAAGTCTAACAAAGTGTTTATAAGTGTTTCATCTACAAGTTGATTTTGTGGTGTTGGGTAGGTTTCAGTTCAAATTTTAAGATGGTAATCGAACTTACTTGAGATTCATTGACCTGCTATTGAATTGTGTAAAGACAACCATTGGTATTGTCTTGTCTCTCCCCTACTATAGTTTTTGATTACTATAGTTTTGAAGTGTATAAATAAACCTACCCTATAATTTTAAACCCATTTTTTTAATATTATAATTACCCTCGTTAAATATAACTTCACTTTAGATGAACTTATTCCACGAAACATCTTAATAATTAGATGATAATGAAATCTCTCAATCTAATAATTCAAAAAAAGTTAAGGCTGGACTCCCACCTCTATTTATTTTTTTATAAATAATAATGATAAATTACTAAATAAGTTACTAAAATATCCCAAAGTTTTAGAGTGCGATAAATTCATTTCATTGGGCATCGCCTCTCTCCTATCAGTTTTCGTGTCTTTTCCCATTTCTATGCTCTCTCATCCATCAGGGCAGCCGGCTGTTAGACTCTATTTTCATCTCCATTATCTGGTCTCCCTCTCTGCAACCAGTGTAGCCGTTGTCCGTCTCGTTTGGTCGTCGCAATAGTCAGCCGCCAGTGTCGCCTCTTGCTCTTGACACTAAGACTATCTCAATATACTACTTATATTTTTCAAGTTCTTACTTTTTTCTTCTTCAACTATTTATTAATTGTTAATTGTTTTAGTTTAAAATTGTGAAATACCAGTAGTGTGTGAAATGTATTTATGACTTTGTGAATTGTGAACAGTTTTAGAGTGGGAATTGGAATTATGAACTTTAGTGTGTGAATTGTGACTTTGTGATTGCGAATTGTTTACTATTTTTGTTATTAGTGTAGTGTGGGTGTGAGATTGTGAATTTGTAAACTGTATTACTTTGTGAATGTAAACCTTGATAACTGTGAACTATTTGTTAGAATGCATCATGTAAATAATTTGTGTATTTTTTTAGGAGTGATACGATGTTTAAACATAAGAAAATTGATGCATGTTTCAAAAAGAAAGTTTTCGACAAAGATTAAAATTATAAATCAGATACATTTTATTTGATTGAATTCTGTGTATTGTGTGAAGCTCTAAAAACTTATGTAAATTGTGTGACTTGTGAAAATTGTAAAATTTGTGTAAATTGAAGCTCTAACTTTTCCAACTTGTCGACGTGAATTGTGTGAAACTCTAAAAAAAACAAGGAATGCGGATACATATTATTTGATTGATTGACTATTCCGTTTTATCTTAACTCTTCTGATTTCTACCACTACTACAAAAAGATTCATTTTCAGCAATGAACATTATCAAGACAAGAATGCATAACAAGATGAAGGATGAATTTCTTGCTGATAATATGACGTTTTATATTGAAAAAGAAATAGCTGAAAGCTTTAATTCTGATTCAATTATTGATTTGAAGGCGGAGAACGAATGACACGACTTTAATCTGATGTAAATGTCTCTTTACATAGATTCTATTTTTATTTTGTATTGATGTTATGTTGAATCTTTGATAAAATTATATAACTTTTACGAATTTTAATTACAATATTTTAGTTAATATACGTCGCTCCCCAACTTTTTGTGCAAGATCTATCACTGAACGTGATATAAAAAATTAATTTAGAACAAGATCATACATTGTCTCTCTAGTTAAAATTTTTATCTTGAATATGAGCTGAAATAGAATTCAACAACGGAATAGGATAAAAAAAATAATTAAATATTAAACTTAAAAATAAAATGTTATTAATTACTTAAAAAAATATGTATAATTTTTTATTACAAAGATAGTTTTGTTATTTTATATATATTATTCAAAATTATATAAAAAAAAACTAATTAAAATATTAACGGATATATAATTTGTTTACATGAATATATATATATATATATATATATATATATATATATTTAGTTTGCCTATTAAATAAAATAGAATTATTTGGTTACTTGTAGTTTTTAAAAAAAATAAAAAAATTTATTTAGTAGTGTCAATGGATTGTTTTAAATATAATTATTTTATTATTTATTTAACTTTTTTTTAGTATTTTTATTTATAATTAAAAATTAAAAGTATTATAAATTATTTTTAAAAAAAACTATGTATTTGGTTTACAAATAAATTTGTCAATTAAATATAATATATATTATATAATTTATACATCAACTATATCTGTTTTCGTTAGGAAAAAAAACAACACAATCCGATTAGGGCCCCTGTACTGTGTCATGGACATGCCTTGCATCCTCTCATCAAAATACAAACACTGCAAGCTTTGAACAAAAACAATTGCGATATTCCTTTAAGTCAACTTTCCCGCCCATGTGTAACGGGAGATCAAATTTCTATCACCATCCCTCAAATGGAATATATTATTGGTCCAAAAACATGCAAAAACAACTTTGAGGGTTGTATGATTTGGCCAAAAGGTGCAAAATCTTTGAAAGTCGACTACTTAGAGCCAAGGTGTTTTAGAAATATTTGGGAAATGGCGGCGATCTCGCTTGGAAAAAGGCTAATATGAGTTATCTTTCTCATCCATAGAAGACTTTTTTGTTGCATTGTTCAATCTTTGTGATTGTTAGTAGTTTTGATATGCTTGTTCGTATTGACAACACTACCACCAAATCAAGATTTGATCATTCCTTTGATCATTATCGAATTTATTTTGATATTGACTTAGTTTAAACTTCATAGTCAATTCTTAGTGAAAGAAAGTACTTTTTCTTCTTTTGCGGGAGTTGAATACGAAAAATCTTCCCACCTTTTGTAACTATCGTAAGCACATTGGGTACTATGTGAATGAGTGCTAAAAGGCTAGGGATATCATAATAAAAAAAGATTAGTTATATATTGTAACAACATTTTAACTATTGTAATAATTTAAATTGATTACAAATGACAAAGTTTGGTGAGTGATTTTGTAATAAAAAAAAATTAGGCCAATAATACCAATTGAACATAGATTAGAGAAATATTAAGATCTAATTATACTTATTAGAATGGTTTGTATATGTAAAACTTCGATCGGTGACATATTAAGGATCCATTATCGTACATAAGTGGATTAAATCGGTCAAGCTTCATAAGACCAAAAAAGAAAGGGTCAAGCTTCATAAGACCAAAAAAGAAAGGGTCAAGCTTCAATTATTTACTTAGTAGGAGTGAATTTAAATTGAATTTACGGGTCAAATTGATATGGCCTCATTTAATATTGGGCTTTTGTATAAATTGTAAAAATAACATGTTTAATATTTATACTTAGGGATGGAAGTAGATCAGTCTGTTCGATAGGGATCTATTGTCTAATTTATTTAAGACATAATTGTACTTGATAAAAATGTCAAGCTTAAACTTTTTAAAAAGTCTATATATCTAAATAGGTCGGACTTAAATTTTTCAAAAAATCTATTAAGTCTGACATGCCAACCTCTTTATGTACTGGAGTATTTTTTTATTTGTTTTGTTATTTCAATTAACTTACTTAAGACTTAAAATGTATTATGGTTGAATTTTATGGATTGATTACTTATTTAAAATATATGATCTTGTTATAATGTTATTGAATCTACTTCTTAACTTAAGGTTTAAGGCCTATTTGGTTGTATTATTTTTTTTAATTTAATTGTCCTGTTTCATATAGAAAATTAATTGAGGGCTTATATTTAGTATATTTGTAGATAGACCTCTTAACCTTTAGTCTATTTAATTATAATTGCATTTAAAGGTTTTGATATAAAAAAGTAGACTTTTAAATAAGCTTTTAAAAATGTTTGATCATATCTCAAAAAATGACCTATGATAGTTAACAAGATCAGACTTTAAATTTTCAAAATAAACTAAACCTATTTAACCAAAATCTTACCTAACTCAGTCCATTTCCCCTATTTATACTATTGAGCATTTGAACCGATCGTATAAAAACTTGTTTAACCCACTGTAAAAGGTTGTCATTGACTTATCCATAATGGTGAACAAGGAGTGTGGTTCACCATATGTAAAATGGATTCAAATTTGCCTTGTGTATTATGCGAGTAATGGACATAAGAGATCAAATTGTTACTTTCGTGAAACAATGACTAGTGCAATTGAAAGCATATGATCATTAGAAATCCTACAAAACACTGCAACAATATGCCCATCATTATAATTCTTCAGAAAACATTCAAAAAAACCTTATACACGGTTTATATTTCTTAATATTTTCTACAATCATTTAGATATATGCATAGTCTCTAAAAACTTTGTAACTATAAAAATTTATCCACATAATCAATGTCATTAACTTCATCCACTAGCAAAGTAGTTTGCATTGTCAACTTATTGTGTTGTTTGAATTAAATCTTAAATGTAATACAAGAAAATAGTCAAAATAAAGAACTATATATCTAATTTAATATAACTTAAAGGCTATCGATGTAAACAAAATATAAATTAAATGACTAAATATGAAAAATAAAAACTTATCTAAGCGGGAACTTAAAGGACCTAAGTGTTACAAAAACACATAAATGATCAAATTGTTACTTTCATTAAACATAAAGGATACTAAGAAGTATTTTATCTAAATATTTCAATTGTTTTAGATTGAAAATTTAACTATCTTTCTATATCAAGTGAGATAATCTTACAAATCAAACTAACTAGTCTATAAAATTTCAAACTTTCTATTTTAGTACTTGTAAGATAAAAATACAAAATTTAGTTCTTGTACAATTTTCCAATAAATAATTTTAATCCATGCTGAAATAAAACATGTTTAATTGTTCTTCATCTTTCAAATTTTTGAATGATTTTTTGCAATCATGTTTAAAACATTATAAAAGTTCCTCCACAAAAGTTTAGAAATTTTTAATTTTTGATTAATAAAATATGAATTTTTAAATGTAAGAAACTTAAGATAAAAGTGATGAAAACACGAACAATACAACTAAAAGTAGTTAAAATCGAAAATGTTGAATCTATGGAGCTGTACGCCAAAGCCATTTTTTTGAGTTTGAACTAAATCAAAATTAATATGTCAATTTGAACCAAACGAATGCCGCAATAAGATGAGAAATGAAAACGTAGCACTAAGACGTGAAATAAAAAATGTCGCATTAAGGTGACGAAATCACAAAAAAGAAAATTAAATACGAGAATAAATAAAACGGTTTATTTTAGACCAAAAATTAGTCATAATTCACCCCAATATTAATGATTATAACTTATTGCCCTTTTAGACTCAAATGTTAACAAGCAATGATTAAGAATTAATCGGTGGAGAATACCAAGGTTAAGACAAAAAAAAGAAGTAAAAGAATATGTGGACAATTTTGTCACACTAAATTTAGTAGTATAGACATTCAATTCAATACGCACAAACTAACTCCCGAAAATGCAGCCCACATGAACAGAACAACACCCTTCAACATTTTGTGTGCAACTGCAACTCTAACACCTCTTCCTTCCCCTATTCAAATTCATTCCTTTTTAGCTTCAAAACACAAAACATTATAGAAATGGACACTACAAAGTCACTAGTACATGTCTTTGTTGCACGTTACCATGAAGGTGGTGGTAGAGAATTTGACAGGAACACTATTCTATGTCCAAGTGGGGAATGATGCTACGGTTCAAGATCTAAAATTGGAAATTGAGGCTCAGCTGAAACTCCCTTGTGACCGTCTGATCCTTATTATTGATGTTGATCATTGCCCTTTGATGACAAAAGAAGAAGAAAAGGCATCACTTATTGATTGTGGAATACAAGATGGGTCCCACATTTATATTTTCTTCAATCCTATTGATGATGAGTCTACTAATCATTTTGTGTTTACTCTGCCTGATTTTTTTCTTGGCTAGAAACCCCTCTTTCTTTCGAACTTCGATTTCGTGCAGCACTAAGCACACATTTATACAGTTATACTCGATAAATGATTTCGACAATGGGATTATTCGAATTATACAATAACAAAATCTGCTTTATAAGATCTCTGACATCGATCGATCTAAATGCAACAAATTCTTCTTTAGTTACATTAATTATTAATTTTCTAATTTTTGTATAACTTAAATAGTAGACTTTTATAATTTTTTACAAAATGTATTGTGTTTTTATATTTTAGATAGTTTACATTAGAGAAATCCATGGTTTCGTTTTATTGTGCCAATTTGTATTGGATTGGATTGAAAAGCATTCCCACAAAATTATTAATTAATATGTTGTTATGTTATTTTAGAATGTTGATGAATTCGGTTGAGTTTTAAAATACTACTTCTACATTCGATATTATAATCTGTTTGATTTTGATACATATATTAAATTTTATAAAAAATATTAATTATTTTTTTAAATTACCTTCTATTAATTATTTTTATTCCCTCATGTTTATAATAAAGCGACATTAATAATATATATGTGAACACTCTTATATTTTACTTATATTTTAGAGTTTTGCTGAATATGATATTCAACCTCTAATTACTTGGTGTCATGTCATTTTCATATTTAATATTTTTTAAGTAAATTTAAAATTTAAATTACTTTTGTTTATAATGCAGACATAAGAATTTACCTAATACTTAAGAGTATAGTATAAAATAATTAATATCTCATTAATATTATAATTCTATATATTAAATATGAAAAAAAATATTCTACAAACTAATATGAGGTCTATGACACCGTCTGTCCATAATTGCGAAAGTAACTTAAAAATGGTGGAAAATTTTACTAATCATAAAACTTTTTTATTAATTTTATAAAATACAAATCAATATCATGTTATAAAGAGTATCATAATTAAACATAAAAACTTCTGAATTATAAAACTATGAATCACATATACTTCATCAAATCTTATGCACTCTAACATATCTGAAATATTAGTTGTACAGTGAAAATTACAATTCAAATATATAACAAAAGTAAAAAGAGCACAATAATTAATTATTGATCATTTACTAATTTAATCACACGTATTCCGACAAATGGATTTAACTAACTAATCAATTCTATCACAACATAACTTCTTAGGTTTTTATAATGGGCATAACTCATTCTCACAAAATCAAATTGTAAGGTGAAAGATTGTTCTCTTTATAAAGTCTTATATATCTCTATCTATTTTCAATGTGGGACTTGTTTTTTTTTTATACACCCCTCACGTCCAATACTATAGACTTAATGCATTTATATAAATGGTGAGTGACTAAATCGATAGGTTATGATATGTTCTTAGGTTTTTATATTCATCATAACTCATCCTGACAAAACCAATTTGTAAAGTGATAGATGTCTCTCTTTAATCTTGAATAGTCACTTATATGAGTTTTGGGTGAGTTGAGCGAGTTTATGGAAATTGAATGTGTTCGTCCACCTAAGTAGTGGCATGGTGTCACATCTTGTCCAAGTATTTCAGAGCATATTGGTACAACACATCATTAAAGCATGACATTCCATTGCATAATCAAGGGTATTCTTGAGTGTTGTCTTAAGTATTATTGTTATTAATTGCTATAAATATTGAATGTCACATTGTCATAGTATTGTATTGTTATATATACTTTATATAATTGATGAATGTGATATATACGTGTGGGTGTTCATTTTATCCTTTTTGTACTTAACATGATATCAATGTATTCACCCCTTTCATTATTTGTGTCAAGTGTTATCATCCCCAAGTTGCAGGTGATGCGTAGAGATAGAGTCATCTTAATTTATGATGTAGATTTTTTATTTAATTTCATTTTTGTTGGCTTGTATTCTAAGACATGACTTTTTGAGTTTTCTTTTTACTAACTTTGATAGGTGACGTTAGGGTTACTTATCAATTTTATTTTCTGAAATATTTTTTACATCATGTCTTGATTCTCGATTGATAATTTTACGTGTTTGATGGAATCAATGATGTTTTATTTTATTCAAACATATTTATTTATGAATTATGTTGTGTATGTGATCATGCATGTGATGTCCTGAATATTTGTGAAAATTTTGTAACACTTCTATTTTATCTACTTACTAAAATCTTTTGCCAAATTTTGGAGGAGCTTTCGTCGAGCTCCCAAACTCCTTGCTCTTGTACACCTCTATGAAAGAAAGGGAAGCCATGTTTTTCTAAAAGAAAACCAAAAGATTGTCAGAAATATGTTAGAAAAAAAACATAAATAATCAATCTTGATGTTATCTCACCCAAGATGGAGTTCGCATACACTTAAGAACGACAGACCAACAACTCCGTCATGTATATGTGGTGTGACTTGAAGGATTTTTTCCATCTTTAATAACAACAAAATCTTTCTCAAAAGATTCGACATACGTCTGAAGCTTCTTCGCATTGACCTTATAAATGAGCTCGTCTCTTCTTATCTGAAAATGGAGTTTTGTCCAAAATTTCAGAAAACGGCTCTCAAACCTAGTGACCACTTTCCTTTGTTTGTCTAAGAGAGGAGCTTTAGACACAATTGATTCACATTAAGAATTTCCAACTATATCAAATGAAAAATTGACCTCGTATGAAGATGAAATGATGTATCACAATCTTAAAATATAGAGATTTAAGAAGGATTGTTCAAATAGTATATGCATTAGAACAAAAATGAATATTAGAGATAAATTGCCACAAATTATGGACTATATCAAATAATCAATCATACTTGAAAATATTGTCTGAATGTTAATGAAAACTCTACAAAATATTTGTAATATTTTCTTTTGTATTTTTAGTAATTTTAATAAATTAATATTGTTATTAAAAAATATTAAATATTTTAATTTTTTATGAGTTTTTTTTACAACAAAGTAAAAAAGCAGTGGGCTATTATTCAAAAATAAATACAATATTTTTAACACAAAGTCCTTCTTTGAATTGTGGTCCTACCTTAATTAATAAGGTCTAATTCAATTGTGACCTTCATTAAGCTAAAAAGTGGGATATATTCTAGTACTTAATTGAAAAGTGGGGTATTTGTTTTTCTTAAATGGGTTATTTAAAAAAAAATCCTAACGCAAGTTGTTAAATGGAATTCTGAGTTTGACAATGAAATCTGCATTTCAATATTCTTTCATTTTAGCAAGTGAGTTGCACTTACATCATGGGGTATATGTGATGGGGTTATGATCAATTTTGTGCGTTGTGAGACTAATTTGCGACCGTTTAGAAAACTGTCGTTCCGACCATCGGCAATGGTTACGATGATTTCTAACCGCATTTATATATGTTTTGGGACAGTTAGAACCATCGATTTTATTTGTTTCTATAGAGTTGTGACAATTATTAACCGCAACTATATACATTTTGAGACAGTTTGAACTGTCACAAGTTTAATAATTTAAAATAAAAAATTATGATCCAATTTGTTCTCATTAAAATAAAAAATATTCATAAATATCATCCACATAATTAAAATACACAAATATATAACTATTGTGACTAAATTCAATATATATAATTTTTTCATAAGTAATAACACCAATTTGCACGTCGAACTTAACTAAAACAATAAATAAAGTAGTTTACATATTCAAAATTTAAAATATTGGTAGAGTGGCTAAACATACAAAACAACTCCATCAAACTTAGAAGTTCATCAAAATATCTAAATAGTCCTTAATGATGTTGCTCCATGATCATCAGGTTGGTAGCTAGACTTAGAGAAACGTCTACCATCTATTGACGATTCTAAGTATGTTGCCTGGAACATAAAGTATATATCAACCTCAATTAATCTTGATAAATTTTGTCAAATACCAATTAACTAAACTTCTCATATAGCTAAAAGCATTACACAATATTTATAACTATGAAGAAACATTTCCCACAAGATTTTTTAAACAAGTACGCTAAGAAAATAATTTTACCTATTTTTCTTTGGAATTTTTCATTTGCAATAAGAAAGCAATTTGCTCATTCAACATATCAAATTTTGAATCCTTTTTCTTAAGCTTAACGATTTCAGCTTGCATTTTCTCCATCTTTTCATTAGTTTCCGAGGAAGACATTGATCTTGCAGAGTGAGAAGTAGATCAAGTGATTTGAGATGGTGTTATTCCAAGTCTCATACAATGAACATATCCAGGATGTTCTTTTCCAAAACACATTCACAAATGCTTCATTTGGAGAATGAGTCTTCTCAAGTTCAACTTGCAATTGTGTATGCACATGCAAATGAAGCAGACTAAATTTCTCTTTGTAACGGAAGGGTCTGAAATACTCAAATCATTTCAACAAAAAAATATCATGTAGTACATTTAAGTATGTGTTGCAAAAGAACAATCTATTTGATATCATCTAAGACATTATATAGATGAACTATAACTTATAATCAATCAAGAGAAAAACCATAACAAACTCCTTTCAAACCTATTGTGGTTTACTTATTCAAAATCTAGAAATAAAATTACAATAAATAAAGCAAATAAAACGAAATTAATACAACAAAGTGATAAAAATTGCATAAAATTATGGCTATTCACAAAAAATATGAACATTAACCAACTCCATTGTTTTCGTGGAGGAAGAACAATCTTACAACAAGGTAATCCAATCAAACCATACTTATAAATTAAAGTACTATCCCCATGTCACAAAACATAATTCAAAGTTGAACATATATTAGAAATAATAACAATTGAGAAAACTAACTTAACAAGTAACTAGAAGAAAACTATCTAAAATCGTAGGAACCACTTTCATCTAAGTTCAAAGGTGAACTAAAACTTGAAATGATCTTGTTATAAAACAGGACACGTTAAATGTTATTTACTCACTAAATATGAGTTTTAATAAAATAATTTTGACATTTCTATTAATACTACCAAGTTCATATTTCATGGCATGCAATCCTTGAAATGAATGAATGTAAACAATAAGTTGTCATCACGTATAATAAAATAATAAATGACATTTAGTAGTTTCGTTTTACTTATTTTGCTTCTTGAGCTATTAGCACTATACAAGGGAAGATACATAATTATCTTTCATTTACTAACCTCGGCATAAGCGGCATGATATTTAAGAAAAGGATTCCAAATGTAAGGTAACATTTCGAAGTTTCGGAAAAATGATGTTTTCAAAACCAAGGTTAGAATGAGGATTTGAATTCTTTCAACTCTTCTGAAATGGTCAAAATAACATACACATGATAGCATATAGAGATAATTAAAGGAATTAAAATATTTTACACCAATTGATACAAAAATAAATTATTAGATTCCTCAGATATGTTAACCTATACAATGTGTATATCATGACACTTTTATATGCCTCGCTTACTTCAAATTATCATTCTATTTTTCCGTATTTGCAAGTTATGTTGAACTCAAAATAGTTATAACTTAAGTATTTCGACAACAATTTGGATGTCATTTCAATCAATGTTTATCTTTGTTATATATAAACCTTATCATGGTTACACAACTAAGGCTTAGGATTTAGGACACCTAATTTACAATAAGTTATGAATTCACATGAAAGGTCTACTTCAATTATGTAATCAAAATCATAACATGCAAAGAACTACTTTGACAAAATACATCAAAGAGTTTATTTTCTCTAATACGAAATCTATTCAATTACAACACCATACATGATCAAATACTATAGATTTTTTCTCCGTCACTTGAAACACAACTATATTTGTTAAGGCATGAAAGACAACTTTCTCTCTTCTAAAGAATCTATCATAAATCACCCTTTGCATAATATCATCTTTAAACAACTAGCTCACTCAAGAATTTGGCATACTGACATCAATTGAGAGACATGTAAAGAAATTCCCTCTTTCTAAAACTTAAACTACTCTAATCAACAACAAAAAGCCAAATTCTATATTACTAACAGTAGTACATATAGAGAATTAGGGAAAAGTAGGAGATAACATTTTCGCAATTCATCAATCAAACATTAACAATATCGCCTTCAAAACACAAGTTTCTTATATAAATAGTTTAGAAGTCAATAAGTTATATTCACATGCACAAATTTTGTAATGCATCATAGATTATCAAAGACATATTCAGAGAAAGCAACAACTGTTTCGGAAAAAATGAGATTTATTATAGAGGAATTGGGTAAACAAAAGGAGATTGCCTATATACAAAAGGAAAATAGATAATTATATTTGTGTAACTAAAATGAGCATGCTTGAAAATATTATAACAAAAGGACTTATAAGTTAGTCTTTCTAAAATGAAATATTGTACAAAATAGTTTTCTCCTCTAATACACTACCCATCCCTCTATAAATATATTTTCCTATATAAATAAAACACTTGACACAGGCAATTGAATATAGAAGCCATATAACCCATAAAGAAACCCATATAAACACAATCAATCTTTATTTATTTTTTCAACAGTAAATAAACAATCAATCTTCATATTACTAATTGGAAATGAAAACAAAGCTTCAAAGATGTGAAAACCTAAATCCGATTAAATGAGATTGAACCCTCGTACAAAAGTCAGTTCTTCACAAAGATTTACTACTCTTTCTTTAACAGATTCAATTATGGTTCCTAAATACACTACTACATAAATTGAACTGTGGTTCTTTATTGGGAATTAACCTTTCTAAATTAAATTCTTTTTATTTATATGAGTTGCTAACAAGAGTTATTGTTAAAAAATTAGAAGAGAAAATTTGTATTGAAAAAATATCAAGGGGTGCATTTATAAAATCACAAAATTAACTAAATATTATTAAATATTTTTTTTTATGTAATTTTGTGACTACAACAAAAATCAGATAGAACTTTAGATTTCTTTTTGAAAACTGAACCGCATACACACATGTTAATAACTATTTATTTTTTATTAGTATGATATATTGTTTGTTGGTTTTTTAATTTTTTTCAAATAAAATTTATTATTTTATTTTAATTTATTTTATTGTTATTTCATATATTTGAAATATAATTAATCATTGTTATTTTGTAATGTTTAAAAATATTTTGTTGCTAATTGTATCAAACCTACTACTATTTTATAGTATTTTTTACAGGAAATAGTTACTCTGGTTCCTAAATACACAACGCCATGGTAAAAGTTTTTATATATACGGTAAAAAAATTAAGTATATTTATTTTGTAAATCATACACTAATATCATGGCCCTCCTCACGTGAATTATATATATATATATATATAATCTACGTGAGGAGGGCCTCAACTTATAGTATCTAGAATAATATTAGATGCGTTTATTTAAGATTTTTTTAAATTATTTTTACAGTTTTATTTTTTTTATAGTATTTATTAACAAAAATTAAAAATAACATTTTAAATAAAAATTGGTTGAAATAATTTATTTTTAAATGTTATTTTAAATATTTTATTCATTTGCTACAATTTCTTTTGAATAATAAAATAGAATAAGTAAACAATTTACAAGGGTTTATAGCTTAACTTACATTAATGTTAGATTTGAACAATATTTTTTAAATAAATAACACTAAGACTGTTATAATATTTAGTTAAAAAGATAAGGCCACAAGCCAGACAAAAATATCTTTTAGGCCTTACATAAGTCGAATTGAAAAATATTTTTTATTACTATTATTATTATATATTTGATTTTGAATTTTATGATAAATAATAAGTTTATTAACTTGAGTAATTTAATCATTTGAGTATACATTGATTTTTGACATATTTAAAAGTAGACTTAATTATAGTTCTAGCTCCTCTGTTTTTACTAATCTACGATATTAGTACTCCTATTTTAAAAGTCGACAATTTTTGTTTCTCCTTGTAATTTTTTAACTAAAAATGATGACGCGCGAAATATTTTAAATAACGAGACATATGATACAATTATATAGAATGATTAACATCCATGAAATTAGAATAAAACGATATAAAAATTTAGCTTCAACTTCATAAATTTTTTATATTTTTAATTTAATTAATAACATATGAATAATTAATGCATCTATATGGTTTTATATTATACAAATCGTATGTCACATAATTTAAAATACGTCAAATCATCATTTTTTTAGTTCTAAAATCTGAATGAGTGACCAAATCTGTCGACTTTTAAAATAGGGGGATCAATTTCGATGAATTGGTAATAATAAAATGACCAAAATTGTATTATTATAAAATATAATTGAAATATGACTTCATATAAAATTAAATTCTTTAAAATGTTATGTTAATTTATTAAAAAGATATATTTAATTTTATTGATATATTAACATGTTAATCTATGTCTCATTATTTATTTAAATATGTTAATGTAAAATAATCTTAGATAGACTTATCAATAATATCATACTTTTATATAGCTGAGATTCAGACCTATAAAAAGTTAATGACAAAATCATAAATCAAACTTAATCTTTAAATTTTCAGACGAATCAAATTTAAAGTCTTACGAAACATAACTCGACTTAAACTACTATGAGTAATTATGATTTTTGGACAATGTCACTTGTTAATCTCTTTTAATAAATAAGTGTTTCGCTTCACAAGGGTTCAGCTCTCCATTATCCATATTGTAAGAATTCGTCAGACTTTAATTTTAAGCAAGTTATGTTGGTCGTGCTACATTATTCATTCCGTAAGATTAGCCATAAGTTTCTCTCTTTTGGTTGTTTTGACTTGTAATTTTAAATGTTATTTTATAATTATAATGTTGATAGACATAGCTAAATTCCACATGTCTTGAGATTCCAGCAATGCATAAATAAAATTATCTATACTACTCGTTTTTTTTTTCTAACTTTAATCTAATTTCTAAGCCGATAATTATAATGTTGATAGACATAGCTAAATTCCACATCTTGAGATTCCATTTCCAGCAATGCATAAATAAAATACTCTTTGCCACTATTTATTTATTTTTCCCACCTTAATTTAATTTTTAAACCGATGAACAAAAAAAGGAAAACTAATTCATGTTAAGCACCATTCCCTAATTTTATTTAACAAAATTCCCCCCCGGCAATTTGTCTTTATCTTTGTCAAATCAACGTGAATTTTATGTGTTAATATAATCATAATGATTTAGATCATACAACTGTTCTTCTACCCACTCTATAATTCATGTAACATGTTCCATTTTTTTTTCTTATAAAAAATTTGTCCATAGTTTGTAATTTAATTTTGATCAATAGGTGATGGCTCATGTGTGTGACAGAAAGTTTAAAGTCCACCAAGCCTCATCGAAACAGTTAAGTCAACTGTTCATTATTAAATTTATCTTTAAAACTTTTTAAAAAAAATTCAACTTGCTGTTAAGCGATACCCATCAATTTCTTGTATTTATATATGCTGACCACTACCGCAAGAAACTGCTAAATAGTAGTTAAAATTAATTTTATAAAATTTGAGAATAATTCGAAGTTATAAGGTCCAAAGTGGAAGGTGTTACATCGCATGTTTAAAGAAGAAGACAATTCATTGTAAATTATCTCTTGACATGTAACGGAGGGTGCAAAAAGCACTAACAAACCATATATTATATAGAAATTGAATTACTAATACATAAAATATTGAATTTAATTTATATATATACTATGTGTAAAGAATTTTTATACTACTTATAAAATTAATTTCATGATTTATTAATTGTGTAAATTTTTTTACATTGATATAAGTACAAATTAAACTCTAACATATTAGAGCAATCTTAACTAATAAACCATTTTTCAAAGAAAATGAGGAGTCAACATTTGAATTTCACATAGTTTTAATCTCCATCGTGTTTTTGATTAGATGGTTAAGATTTTGAATTTTATTATAATTATATTTTAGAAGTTAAAACATAAACCGTCTATTCTCCATCAAATGGTACATTTTGTTGGTTGACGATTACAATGACCTTTTTTTTTTTTTTTGTAAACGAGATGGTAAATATCACCCGATCAAACTCACACATACAATTGCAAGATTTTAAATTCGAACATCGAAATATGATATTCAACTTAACACCATCAATATTTGTCAATTAACTTAAAACTTAATAATGAAAACATTTTCTAATTGCATCAAATCCGTATCTAATTTTTATATTATTTCCCGAAAAAGTGTATATATATATATATATATATATATATATATATATAATAATTAACAACAACTATTTTTACAACCTCACACCACGTGTTAGGTTTGCTTTATGGACCATCTCAATGATTAATTTGCCCCTTTTTTGTAACACAAACTTAGGACTATAAATAACGAGGCATTGTTTGTTAATGAAACAACAAAGCAAATGAAATAGCTTTCTTACAAGAAGTTTCTAAGGTTTTTTCATATCTATTGTTATTTTGGCAATTAATATTTAAGATCTCTTGCCAATTACAATATGAAAATGGGAAGCCAGAGTTACTTCAAGGTTTTGATTATTTGTCTTATAGCAATAATTGGATCAACTCATGCTCAATTGCAGCTTGGTTTCTATGCTAAAAGTTGTCCAAAAGCTGAGAAAATTATTTTGAAGTATGTTAATAAGCATATTCCCCATGTACCATCACTAGCAGCTGCACTCATACGACTACATTTCCACGACTGTTTTGTCAGGGTACAAACTTTTCTTCTTTTTAAATATCATTTTTTTTAGAAAAAATTTGTTGCTTTATTTTTTCGTTTTTAAAATTCTGAAGTGATATTAACTATATACTACTATTATTTAGTCAAAATTATCTTTAACTATTTATTTGCAAAGAGATACATATGCGAAATATTGTAATAAATAGTTAAAGTATTTTAAAAAAAGATAAATAATTAACAATTTAACATTTTTACTTATTACGTGTAAATAATCTTAAAAAGTAAATTAAAAAAAAAAAAAACAGAGACAAACATATTTTTTTGCAACGGTCAATCTTAATTTGCGAATATTATGTTAAGGATGAGAATCAAATCCAATTTTTATCACCTTACTTCTTAACTCTTTCACCGACCATAAAACGTGTGTTGAAGTAACATGTATACTACTATTTTAGGGATGTGATGCATCAGTGCTTGTGAACTCAACACAAAACAATCAAGCTGAAAGGGACTCTTTTCCAAATCTTACACTACGAGGCTATGAATTCATTGACACAGTAAAGAGTATTGTTGAAGCTGAATGCCCTGGAGTTGTTTCTTGTGCTGATATATTGGCTTTGACTGCTAGAGACTCTGTCCATTCTATTGTAAGTATTGTTTTTATATTATAGACTTGTGTCATTTCATAACTGATAATATCAACGAAAATTAATGACCCAAAAGAATGTCCTCCAATTTTAATAAAATATGTTCCTATGTTGATATAGAGACTAAAATAACATTATGCTAATAACATGAGGGATGAATATGAAACTAAATTAATAATATCAACAAATTTAAATAATCTTTAACATTTTAATTTTAATGATCATTTTAGAATATTGATAATGTGGGGATTAAGTTGATACAATACAACCTTATAATTTTAAGGATCAACCTCTGTTAAGTAAGATGTACATACCATGCTTTCAACAAAAAAAAAAGGATGTACAATAATTAGATAAATATTTTCATTATCCATACCAATTTTTGTATGTGTTATGTTCTACATGTTGTTGTGTCTTGTAATATTTAAAATTTATCATATCCCATCTAATGTATTTACTTGTTGGCTTTATTGAGGGGAGGAATATAAATGACCCATTTTGCTTGTTATGGCATGGATTTGCAGGGTGGACCTTTTTGGAATGTTCCAACAGGTAGAAGGGATGGGACCATATCTAAAACAGCAGATGTTTTACTTGGCCTTCCTGCCCCATTTCACAACGTCTCCACCCTCTTAACTCTTTTTGGCAATGTTGGACTTGATGCAAAGGACTTGGTCTTACTTTCTGGTATGCAAATTCTAAACACAAATTTAGAGATTACTTATCTATAAAAATTATCTCAATTTTCAAACGTGGATATTATTAGTCTGAATATTATGTATAGGGTTTATAGTTGTGTGTGAATTTTATTATCATTTCATCTAAAGACTAACAAAAAAAAAACTATTCAATAATTTAAATTTATTTTTTAGAGACTTTTTAGAAAAAACATAAATTCTTTTAAGTTTGTTTATCAAAATAAAATTCACTTTGACAAAAAAACATTTATAGAAAATGATTTTCGAGAAAAACTACTTAAAACAACTTCATAATTTAAACAATTTTTAAATTTTTTCTTGAGATTTTACTTTTTTTTATATCGATTGTCAAATTTAAAAATAATTTTTTTTCTTGTTTTTTGGTACGTAGAAAATAAAAACTTTTTAATTTGTCAACAAACCAATTTTTTTTAAAAAAACTTTTTACAACCGTTACTAGTAAAAAAAAATAAAAAAACTCTTCTATTGTTTTTTTTGTTGAGGAATTCTAAAATTGTTGTTTGATCTAATCTAATATAATAACCACAACAACAATAATTCCAGGTGCACACACAATTGGTGTTTCCCATTGCTCAACAATTTCAACAAGGCTATATAATTTTACTGGAAAGGGTGATCAAGACCCAGATCTAGATAGTGAATATGCTAAAAATTTGAAAACACGTAAGTGTAAAAATATCAATGATCAAACCACACTTATTGAAATGGACCCTGGAAGTCGCAATACATTTGATCTTGGCTATTATAAGCAAGTTGTTAAGAGAAGGGGTTTGTTCCAATCAGATGCTGCATTGCTTAAAAGCCCAACTACAAGATCTATTATTGATCAACAGCTTCGATCAAATAAAAAATTCTTTACTGAATTTGCTAAGTCTATGGAGAAAATGGGTCGCATTAATGTCAAGGTTGGGACTGATGGAGAGATCAGGAAGCATTGTTCACTAGTAAATTAAATAACTGAGTGTCTTCTTAATTTATTTTTAAAGTTTTCATTAATTTATTTGGGGATCTTGTTATTTATTTCAAGTCAATGTTGTGGTGTCTTAATATTTGAAATAACCTATGATCTGGTTGTTTTCCAAATGATATGGGAATAATTGGTGTGATTCCAAGGTTTCATAGGAAATTATGTTATTTATTTTATTTTAGTTTTTGACAACATAAATACAATTGAGTGGTGGAGAAAATTTCTTGTGACACACAACATATCATTTGTTCAAAATGTATTTTTTCTTGTGACTGAAATTTAAAATTCAATAAACTTTAGCTTAATTCTGATATTAGCAGACTATTTTTGTGGCGATTCAGGCTTATACTCAAGATTTTTATTTGTGTGTGAATTTTATAGTAATGCTTGCTACTTCTTTATTATTGTATATATCAAATATCTCCTAAATACAATTTTAAAGAAAACTATAATACACATAACAAAAAGTATAATTAGAAATTAGTGTCAGCAAATTTACTAACATATCTTTGATTTTCCTGTTCCTCTTACACCGAATTCAAATTAAAATATCGAAATACACTTAAATTAACATCATGAATAAAGTTTTTTTTATCTAACATCATTTATGTACTGGTGTAGGTACTATAAGTACTCCTTCTGGTCATTATAAACATAAAAGTAGACTCAAATAGGTTTGATGCCGGAATCAAGTTGACTCTAACCTATAATTATTATTTTGTTGAACATAATTATAATTATATTATTATATTCATAATTATAAATATATGATTACTAATCTTCAAAATTTGGAGCATTCATGAACTCTTAATGTCGCAACATTTTGTAGCAAATGGGATTCCATGTTGCATTTGCCGCGACATCAAATATTAGGAAACTTTAATTAGGCTCCATAATTGATCCAAAAATTAGCTTGGCATAAGTGTTACAACATGATTCTCTCTTCGTAACATCGCCCAAACTTCGGGCATTGGTTTCAACCCAAATGTTTTCGATTGCATCGGAGCAAAATCTCCTATTTATGTCCTCCTTTATTAAACCCTATTTCAATATTGAAGTGTTTTAAAATCTACAATATTTTGAAAACCTCGAGTTAGTTGTAAAATGTTTCTAATGATATATGATCGAAAAGAAACAAATTCATGAGAACATCTTACATCCTCTTACTTAACAAGCGAACCTTATAAAAACTCGGACATAAAACAACCGAGTTATTATAAACTCTAAATAATTGTGTTTGATAACGGAATCTCTTGAGAAGTGTTCAGGTCTAAACTAACATTCAAAAGGATTTTCAAAAGGTTCTCGCACTTTTTGTTTTGTGCGCCAATTTTTCATCACATAATTTAAATTTGTTGTGTAATACACAAAGTAGAAGACAAATGTTTATCACTAATCATGTCTACAAATTAGAAAAATATATGACATTAAATCATCTTCTTATATTAAAACACCATAAAAATTTCAACAATAAAAAAAAGAAATAACATACTAAAATTCAATGAATATATATATGAAAGTTTTATTTTTGGTCAAATGAAAATATTATGAAAGTAATAAATTAAACAAATAAATGAAAAAATTTTACCCTATACCCTCGTTGTTATACCTATACTCCACGATTTTTTTAAAATGTCAACTTTACCTTTAATTTTTATTTTATTTTACAAAATCGAATTTTTTTCACCATCCAACATCTATAGATTTCCAAAACAATCGATTCAAATTTTTCGATATGCAAAAGTTTTTCAGAAATTTTCATAAAACTTAATCTATGTTTCTTGTTGTACCGTGTCGGAAAACTTTTTTGAAAGTTTTCTGGAATCATCGAAAAACTTGTAAAAAAGTTTTACCATTTTTTTAAAAAAAAAGCTAATTATTTTAAAATTTCAGAAAACTTGAGGATTTCAAGTTTTCTTAAATAAGATTTGTATTGAAAAACATGAAAAAAGTTTTCTGGTACGAAATTTTTTTTGAAATTTTTTTTTTAAAATTATCGGAAACTAGAGGGTTTTAAGTTTTCCAGAACAAGTTGTGTCCGGAAAACTTGTGAAATTTTTTTTCGGTACAAACCAATTTGTTTTTAAAAATTATTTTTAAATTTCCAAAAAATTTGGGGTTTCAAATTTTTCAGGACAAGTTGTGTACTGAAAAACATGAAAAAAAATTCCATTACTAACCTTTCTTTTGAAAAGAAATTTATTTTAAAATTTCTGTATCGGAAAACTTTTTTCAAATTTTCAAAAATTTTAAAAAAAATTTCTAAAAAAAGACAAAGAAAATTTTGACACGTACCAAAAAACTGAAATATTATTGTAAGTGAAAATAAAAAGTTGGCTTAATTACAATTTTAGTCCCTCTATTTTTACTGATTCACGAAATTGGTCCCCCTATTTTAAAAGTCGACAGTTTTGAATAACGTGACATATGATATGATAATGTAAAATGATTAACACTCATGAAATTAAAATAAAACGCAGTAAAAACTTAGCTTTCAACTTCGAAATTTTTTCATATTTTTTATTTAATTAATAACATATGAATAATTAATGCATCTAGATGGTTCTATATTATAGAGTTACATGTCACGTCATGAAAAATATGTCAATTCTGCATTTTTTAGTTCAAAACTATGAAAGAGAAACTAAAACTGTCGATTTTTAAAATAAGGAGACCATTTTCATAAATTGATAATAATAAAGATATTAAAATTGCAATTAAGCCTAAAAAGTTTTAATATGAAAGACACAAGTTAAAATAAACGACACTAGTGATATGGGCCTTGGATTTGAAGCATAAGCTCCAGCCCACACCAAACTACAAATACCTTGTTGTTCCGCCTACTCATCATAAACCCTAATTTCAAACCTCACTGCCTATAAATCCGAACCTATTGCCACAATCTGCAAACAACAGCTTCTCCTTCGTCATCATCGCCAACAAGTTCAATCCGATCGATAGAGTTTTCTAGTTCTTAATTAATCAGAATGGCGATTTTGGATTCTGTTTTTCGTTATATTTATCCTGTTTCAAATCGATTTTTCTTTTAATTATTATGTTTGTTCTGATTTATAGTGTGCTGTGACGATACAATTTGTGGACTAGAGTTTCTGATCTGGGAATCTTCACCTAGAATCTGATTATCAAACCCTTGGCTGTCCGAGCACCTAGAAATTTTACAATTTCATGAAATTTAGGATTTAGTTTTTCGTATTGTGTATCATTTTTTTCAATTTTCGTCGATATGATAACTTAGTTGGCTTATGATGATAATTAACTTATCTTAGCGGATTTCAGTGAGATTTTTAATCAAGGATCTGAATGTTACACACACTGAGGCCACTGTTTTATTTTTTAATTTTAATATTCTGTTTTCAAATATCAATTTATTGTTTGTTATAATCATAAGTTTGTTATTTGAATTTTGATGAATGTGTTATAATAGTTGAACATTTTGTGACCAAATTGGTGCAATGATGAGATGAAAACACTTAATAGTGTTTTAGGCAGTGGACGTAACCTACAAGTTTCGCCGTGAGCCTATTTAATAACGACTTCTCCTTCCACTGAGCACTTTTTAATGTCTAATCTGTATTTTGGTTCAGTGTAAACTCTTTAATATTTTAATTCTTTGATTATTAATATTTATAATGTTTTGCGTCCATTACCAATTCTGAAGGATTAATTGTTCCTTTTGGTGTAATGGCTCGGACGCTAAATCAATTATGTGGTGATCCTGATTTATGGGTTTTCTTCAATACCATTTTGTCTTGGAAACGCCTCATACATTCTTAATTTTTTATTATCTCATTTTGCTGTAAGCGGTATAAAATTTTTGCAAGACATGAACTTCATTAAATAAATTGAGTGTATTTAATTCAATGACTAAATTTCATTGATTTTAATTTCTCAATTCTTTTGGAAGAAACATTTTTTTGAAGCTATTTTAAGTATTAATTCATTACTTGTATAATTCTGTAACAATTTTTTAATTGTGAAATAAAAAAACCCAGTTTTGTTTAGTTAGAACTTTGGCCTATCAATAAAAGATAGTTAATGAATCGAATTGAGAACTAAATGCAGGGTTTTATTTAGCAATCCTTCATTAAAAACTATAATCATACCAAATTTGTGGATCTTGTCCCATTTGCATAAAAGTTTATAACATAAGCTCTGGAGACTGAAACTGTTCAAATTAATCCTTCAATAGTATTCAGGTTCATATGAACCCATTAGAACTACAATAGTATGAAAAGCTCTCTGTAGAGACACTTGTTGCGACAATGAAAAAACCTTTGCCGCTTCAAAGAAAATCTTTAAAATTTTCACAAATGCTCGAACTTTTTTCCAATCATCAGAAGTAGGAGGACTAGCAACCCCAAACCAAGTCAAATACCCAGAATCCTTACCCTTGCAACCCCAAACCAAGTCAAATACCCAGAATCCTTACCCTCTTATTTATCAAAAGCTGCATGATACTTTTCAGCAGCTTCCAACATCAGGTATGTTGAATTCCACCTTGTGGAAACATAAGACTAAGAAGTTTTTTACATGTTATATTACAAATATCAATGCATTCCTTAAACTTCAAAGCTCTTTGTGGAGAAGAACAAACAAATCTAATTGCATTGTGAATGCAACAAATAGATAAGTCTTGTTCAAGTAACCCATCTTGGACTACTAGGTTCAAGATATGGGCACAACACTTCATATGAAAATATCTCTTTCACCCATCAGTCCATTCTTGTTCTTGAATCTCTTGTTCAAATAAGATACAGCCACATCATTGGATGATGCATTGTCAACAGTAATTGTAGACACATTTTTAAGACCCTATTTATCAACACCTATTCAATTTTCCTACCAATAGTGTCCCCTTTGTGATTTGGCACTAAACTAAAACTTATAATATATTTCTGATAGTT
Source organism: Cicer yamashitae (assembly GCA_037974755.1). Taxonomy (NCBI): domain Eukaryota; kingdom Viridiplantae; phylum Streptophyta; class Magnoliopsida; order Fabales; family Fabaceae; genus Cicer; species Cicer yamashitae. Next base: position 23,535,473 of record JBBPBQ010020323.1, read on the forward strand.
CCATTCTTTATCAATGAAATGAGTGGTAAGGGTCATATAACTGAGATTTTGAACGGAAGTCCAACAGCAGTCCATAGTAAGAGCTACTCTATTGCAATGAGATTTGAACAATGCCTTAAGCTTCAATTTTTCAGCAAGATATAGTTGAAAACAATCCTTAGCAATAGTCCTCCTTGAAGGGATGGTCATTTGTGGATGCAACTGTCTACATAATTGTTTAAAACCTTCACCTTCAACCACTTTAAATGAATGTTCATCAAGAATAACAAAAAGGACAATGGCATTCCTACATGCTTGGGCATTGAATCTTTGGCTTGATGGAACCAAACTACCTCCATCACCCAAAATAAAAGGTTTGTTTGAGTGGGGTCATTAAGAATGTGGGTTGGATTACTTTTGCATTTCTCAGAGTGAGCTTTCATGTTCGAGGTTCCATGTGTTTTAGAATGACAAATGTATCTTTGGTGACAATGTTTACAAGCAACAGTAGGGATAGACTCATCGGGTAGAATGTTAAAGTCCAACCAAACCTTAGAGGTTCTCCTAAGACCATTAGCATTGGATTTTCTTTTTTTACTACCCATAGGAAGAGGAGGAAGCTCATCTGCAACAATAGTTGCTTGTGTTGGTTGAGAATTAAACATAAAATATTTGCAAGCATGCATACATACTAAGCATAAAACAGTTTGCATATTAAACAATTAATATGAAGCATACATACTAAGCATATAACAGTTGGAAATTTTACATACAACACTTACAAGCATACATATTAAGCATCAGTGTACATAATTAAGCATAACAAACTCACAATGATGATGCTCCATTACTTGTTGCTGTCCTCCTTGACTTTTACCCTCTCTTTGCTCCATTACTCCTTGTTGTCCTCCTTGACTGCTACCCTCTCCTTGCTCCATCTTCTAAAGCTAGAGCCACACTAATAAAACCAGAATTCAACACAAACCCTCAAAATAAAAACCAGAATTAATAACCAACCAGAATAAAAACCAAATAGCAAAAACCATAACAATAAAAAACTAATAAAATAAACAAACATGGTAAAAAAAATTCAGTTAAGTTAAAAAAAACTACAAAGAAGAAAAGCTTGAAGTCCAAAAACACACACTATCAAAATAATGTAAGTTTAAAACCTAACAAGAATTAAAAAAAAAATAACAAAAATGATGAGAATAAGAAAAA